>JAQAHW010000024.1:5775000-6375000 GCA_027580185.1 Tuta absoluta | reverse complement strand
TTTTTAAGCACTCGCGATCACTTTCACTCATTTTAAGTATTAGACCGGGTCTATACATGAAACTGTGTTGAAACGTCGGGACACAGGTAAATTACTAATATTTACCTAAATACTATCGCGATAGACCCGGTCTAATACTTAAAATAAGTCACGTATGTTTTTAAAGCTGTTAGCTACCCTAATAAAATAAAATAAAAAATATGTACTTATTGCAATTTAAGGCGATCGGCTGACAAACTGTCGCTATAGCGCTACACAATTTTCTGAGTGTCTCAAACGTTTGGCAGACGTAAATGTTTATTTTTAACGGCTGTTTACGCTCTGCCTACCCCGCAAGGGATGAAGGCGTGATGTATATGTATGTATGTATAATGAAACCTATACGTACCTACAAAAAGGTAGCATGCATAAGCTTTTTTTTTGCATGCGTTAAAATACGGTCTGACAAATATTTAAGGGCCGTTTCGGAGATTGTGTATCACTGACTATAGTGACAGGTTGTCAGCCTGTTGCCTAAAATTGTAATACACATGAAACCCTCGACCGAGTCCCTTTGTCGCCTCTTACGACACCCGCGGGAAACAAATGGGGTGATGCTATTCTAATTTAAAAAAGATTTAGATTAAATAGTATACACCTACTCCAACTAGACTATATAATATAACGGTCAGATATCAATAAAAACCGTTAGATTAGTTTAAAAATAGAATAGGTGAACGGGTGACTCCGGTGTGGGCGACAAGACAACTGTATCTTAATTGAATGACGTGGGTTCGATTTCCGTTTTAGGCAAAAACGTATATAGTTTTTATTAAAGTTATAGCAATAATTATCATTATATGCCGTGTGATGCCGGCTTAGAATAGCACCACCCCATTCCCATGGGTGTCGTAAAAGATGTCAACAAAGGAAAACGGACCCCCGACCATAGCATTAGCAGGAATCTGACAAAGATGTTTTTTTTTGGAATCCCGTACTGTAAATATTTTGATGATGTTGTGGAAAGAGGGGTATTTTTATGTTTGCTTACATATTTCGGAGCATAACCCAAAATTGAAAATAATGTAGTTTGCCTCCTGCCTCCGTTTGCAAGCATTTTGTCACGCAAATACCTATGAGCTGTCCACGACTTCCGCGAAAATTTCCTAAAATCGGTAAAATATTGATCCGAAAGACATTTTTACTATGATTATTATAACTTACCAATACCGGAATTTAAAACCTTCCGATTTTACATGCCCGAAGGTACAGGGTAGATGGGTTGTAAAGGTTTAAATAAATAACTATCCGATTTCATCATTTACATAATAATATCTGTAAAATCAACTAAGGAATCTTATTATGTTAATAAGATACGTTTACAAATAATCTTCCTCCTAGCCGTGGGGATAACTTTGAACTTTGAACTCTCTGTGAGGTCACTTTAGGTCACTGCAAGGTTTGCACAATCTCGGACTAATATAAAAGCCAATTTTGACAGTTTGAAAAATCATGTTAAAGCCAGGACTTTAAAGGCTATTTTCTTCGTTGACATGTGTTTCTAGTGTGGATTTGACAGATGTCAAAACTGAAACTGAAAGTGGCCATATTGTAATTGTTTGTTTTTCATGTGGGACACCGAGTCCGATGAACCCTGGTGTCAGAGTTTTAACCACCTACCACTACTCGGCCTCTGATATAATTGTGTAACGATCGCCGTCTAAGTAATAATAGACAGCAACCGGGACCGACGGCTTAATGTGCCCTCTGAAGCACAGAACCATATTTCTGTTCGGACAATCAGTGCCCCGATATTATCAAACAACAAGCTACAATTTTACAGGTGAAATTCGATGTTCATTGCGTAGTCGGTTAGCCATTATGATACGAGGAATATCAACAGGCTACGCTCTGTACTAAGAATTTCACCTGAAGACTTATAGTCTGCAGTTTCATAACATACGGCACAGGTGGTTCAGCTTGCAATGTCCTAACCAGACTGGGATCAAGTTCCGTGCTATATTGTAATGAAAATTATTATATGCTAAATGGAGGAAAAATGTATTTGTAAATAGATACATAAATAAAGTAAGGTAGAGTGATAAATTACAGAACAAAGTGCAAAGTCGACACGTTTTGTACATCAAGTTTAATTTATGCCAATACCTATCTTTGTAGGTACTTAGATTCTGTGCGGAAAGAGTATCTATAGGCGTGGCCAAAAAGTAATTTAATCAGGTGGATCAGGTATACTGATAGGGTGCATGCAAACCATGAAACTGAACAACTTTCCCCCAGAAACATTTGTCAGGAAACGACAAAAAAATCGACCTCCCATACAAAAACACTATCAGCTGATTGCATTTACTATGGTAAATAAAGAAATAAATTGACGCTTCCTGAAATATTTATTTATGGGAAGGTGTTCAGTTTCATGGTCAGAATGCACCGTGTCAGTAGGTATTCGGAGGGCTGTTCATTACACCCTGTATAGGATGCTACGACATTTCTCATACTGAGGCACAGAGGCGCCCTCAATTTCCACGCCTATTCTCTTTCCCCACTATACTCTATAATAGTACAATTATATTCAAAAACTACTAGGTGTCCCAAAAGGTATCTTTATTGAGTACGAAGATCACTCAGTCCGACTCGAGATCAAATATTCATCATTCGAATACCTGCTCGGGCCGGGATTTGAACCTGGGACCTTTGAAATCTCACCGTACCTATACAGGTTGTAAGGGACAGCCCCCGAATACTTATAGGCATTCTGACCAATAAACTGAAGAACTAGCCGTAAAAAAAAACAGGAAATGTAAAAATAATTTGACTTCTCATAGTAAATGCAGTCAGCTGATCGTGATTAAGTATTGGAAGTCGATTTCTTGTCGTTTCCTGTCATATGTTCCTATATACCTTCTAAATGCACTGCTCTGTTTTATTGACTGCTTTCATTTACCCTGAAATACCGCCTTTATGCACTTAAGATTTGGTTTTCTTGGTATTGACCTATTAAAGTATGTAATAAGAAGTTTGTATTTACTTATGTTTTTGTTACAGAGCGCCACCTCGCAATCGAAACACGCAGCACGGTTCCTCCGTCTGGCGATGGCGTCCATCATGGACATCCTGAAGATCAAGCCTTTTGTTGAGGTGTCAGTGGGTCAGCTGCTGTGGGGATATGAGGATCCTCTCCTCAAACTGGCTAAGGATGTGGTGCCCAAAGAGCAGAAGCTGCCTTATGAGGAATTTGGACTCTTCTATGGGGTAAGTTCTAGATTCCATATAATTCCTTGGGAGTTCTTATTTCGGTCACTTAACCTTTATACAATCTCGCTAAGATATTGTGAGTTTAACATTCGCTTTACGATATTGAAACTCTTTATTCAATGTAAGATAGTATTATGATCCGTCATTGTAAAAAAATAAATTTGTATAACACAATTTTCTTTTTTTATATCGATATTGTAATGTCATAGACAACTGGCTCTTGCGAGTTCAGTAATACAAAACAATACATAATAAAATACAATAAACAATAGTAATAAATAGTATAAAATGATTGAGACTATTTTTATTGACATCAAATGATATGTGCCTTTTGGGACACCCTGTAGGTATAGATACTTACTTAACAGTTCGTAAATACCAGATAAATTTTATAAATTAAACGCATTGATCTAATTAGCCTTGCCGTGTGATGCTGGCTCAGAATATCATTACCCCAATACAACCCGTGGGTGACGTAAAAACGTGACTGAGGTATAAAATCATCCTACGAATGGGCAGCAGCGTTCCCTGTGAAAGCAATATCTTGCAATGCGCTCACTAATCCGCTTGCTAGCGAAATGAGTATGGCAATACCCCCCAATAGGGGGCGGTTCATGCCCAGCAGTGAACTGTTGTGGCTGTTAATGATAATGTAATCTATTTAACTTAGTATATAATCACTAAATAGTATAAAATGAAATGCTGTGTGATGCCGGCTTAGAATAACATCACCCCATTTCTCTCCCGTGGGAGTCGTAAGAGGCGACTAAGGGACTTCAGGGTGTGTATTGCAATTGTAGGCGATGGGCTGACAATTTGTCACTATGGCGATACACAATTTTCCGAATGACTCTCAAATATTATGTCAGACGTGGTGTAAATGTCCGTTTTTGCGGCCGTTTACGCTCTGCCTACCCCGCATGGGATAGTGGGCGTAAAATGTGTATGTATAAAATGAGGTCGCTTTCCGTGTCCCTATGTCCCTATGTATGCTTAGATCTTTAAAAGTACGCAACGGATTATGATGCGGTTTTCTTTATTAGATAGAGTGATTCAAGAGAAAGGTTGCTATGTATAATGCATGCCGGGAAAAGGTCTTTTTACTGCGGGAAAACGGTTAGCAGCGGGTGAAACCGCTGGGCGGGTCGCTAGCAGTTCTATAATTCTAGATACATCTCAGGACTTCACAACATGTAGTTATATTACGCAATAGATTGTGATGTTGATCGATTTGTGTTTTGTATTAATGATTCAAATGATTAATGATGATGTGACGGAGGTATCTACTCTGATTTATCGACTATTCTTTACCTCAAGATTGTCTGTTACTTTGTAGTTATCTGATTCTATATGATGTTAGTGGCCATGTTTTAGATTACATACATACAGAAATACATCACGCTTATATCCCTTGCTGGGTAGGCCGAGCGTGAACGGCCATAAAGAACTGACGCCTCGTCTGACAAAAATTTGAGAGTCATTCAGAAAATTCTGAACCGTCGCCTAAAATAGCAAATTGCTATAAGTACATATGTAACCCTCGTGTCCCTTAGTCGCCTCTTGCGACACCCACGAAAAAGAAATGGGGTGATGCTATTCTAGGCCGGCATCACACGGCTACATACTTATTTACACTTCTTTAAGGAAAAATTAGAGTTGTGCTATTTATCAAGATCAGAATGCTTGGTTGAACAGTCTTCTACGTTAAAACTTTCTAAATCCCGCTTGTGAAACATATACAAATTCTATTTTTTCGCACATACGAGGTATTAGGGACTGTGTCCCGAAAACTTTGCAGAGCATGGTCAGACCATGAGCCTAAACAAGTTTTTCTATGGAGGCTATGATGGTAAACGAAAAATTAAATTGACCTCCCATATAAAATTTTTGGTCAGCTGGCTGACTTTATTTGTTCAGCTGGCTGACTTTATATGCAAACTCGATAAAACTTTTTTCGTTCCCCAACATAGACTACTTAAAAATTGTTCAGTTTCATGGCAAGTTTTCGGTACACCGTCCCTTACACCCAACCCTCAAGTCCCTTAGTGGCCTCTTGCGACACCCACGGAAAAGAAATAGGGTGATGCTATTATGCTTTAAGGAAAAAATAGACTTTTGTTATTTATTAAGATCACAACGCTTGGTCAAACAGACTTCTATGTAAGACAGTTACAGGACGATCTAACATTACCCAGAATTAGAATCCCGCTTGTGAAACATTGCCAAATTCGATATTTTCTCACATACATTATCATTCACTTGCAGAAAAACGCGACCGCCCCCGATGCCGTCACAATGTTCACCGGAGCTACTGACATGACGAAATACGGCATCGTCAACAGATACAACACGAGGGACAAACTGCCCCATTGGACCACTGACGAATGTAACAGCATTGCTGGGTCGGACGGGTCGATATTCCCGCCACATATCACCAGGAATGACACTCTGCATATTTATGACAAGGATCTGTGCCGGCTTCTTCCTCTCAAGTAAGTTTCCAAACAACTCATTTTCCTAAATTAAAGGCTAGGCTTCATATGAAGGCTTAAGCTTCCTGGTCCGGGTGTTGTGACCAGGGACCTTCCAACCGGAGAGATTTGGAAGTTTTTTACCATACTGATTGGCGAAAAAACTTTAATAGCGCGTTTTAGGACTTGTTTAGCAACTTCCAATGATTTGACACGAGGGAAAAAATATTTGATCCTTCCTGATCTGATCGGGCGTTGTGATTTTGAAGATTTTGATGTTGTATATGTACAGATCGGCAAAAAAACTTTGATAGGGACTTGAATAGCATCTTCTACGGATTTGACACGAGGGGCAAACTGCCCCATTGGACCCCTGATGAATGTAACAGCATAGCCGGGTCGGACGGCTCGATATTCTCGCCACATATTACCAGGAATGACACTCTGCATATTTATGACAAGGATCTGTGCCGACTTCTGCCTCTCAAGTAAGTGTCTTAATATCTACTTTTTGTATACCTAACACGGGAAACCTAACGATATGTTGGTCATTCACAATTTGGATAAATCGCATGATTTTCTGTTGACAAAACAATACCAAAAACCCGAAGAAGGTACCAAGAAAGTCTGGTTCTAACGTACGTATTTACTAACAGTGGAACGCAGACAATAGGGTTTGTTATTACGCAACTCGAGCTGAAACCGGGTAGTGTTAGCAGAATGTGTTGTTGTTTGATTAGCGGCCGTGTGTCACACCGTAATGTAATGAACAATTTGAATCATGTGTAAAAAAGGAAGGGATTGTTTTATTTCTTCTTGTAAAAGACATCAACGCGCGCTTAAAATGGTTGTATGAATATTTGCAATGAATTGCTCTCGACTCTGGCGGGTCATTTCCTCAGCAAATTCTTAGTTACTTTTGCTTGGTACTTAAAAAAATGCGTAACATATTGAAGCAAGCGTCACTTTTAGGGGATGAAAGCTTTAGATGTCCTCTCTCTTTAATTTTAGTTCTTAGCATTAGCTGAGGTAGGTGTCTTCTAAAACAGCCATATTTTATTGATAATCAATACACTCCGGCATAAAAAGTTAGTGTGCGCTGTACATAGTTGTTCCAAGTATTAAAAATAGGAATGTAAATATGGCTGAGTGACTTCTGTTATTTTCTGTCGTAAAGTAAAATGTTGACATTCTTTGTCTAGTTTGTTTAAATTATCGAATCTCTAAGTCGCCTCTTACGACCTTCAACGAAAAGAAATAGGGTGATGATATTCTAAGCCAGCATCACACGGCAAATCCATTGCAATACAATCACCTATATCCTTCATTTGTATGCCTTATGGGCGAAATATAGTTAAAGAATTTTACATGTAATATAAGACCATTATTGTACCTATATTCAAACAAATAAAGAACTTTTAAACTTTTGAACTTTACAGTTCGGTGTAACAGACAGCCGACAATGAATTATATGTTCACACGTGAAGCTCATATTGTCTCACAGCTATTGTTACCAGCATGTGATAATGACAATTCGCAAAAACCTCGTCTTTGTTTCGCCTTCGGTAATGCTCCTTTCGGTTTCGATTAATAAACGGTTTGGTGTCAAACATCCGCATTTGGAAGGAAATATTTGCTTAATTGGATCTCTCTCACTCATTGCTTGATTACAATAGCATCACCCCATTTATTTTCCGCGGGTGTCGCAAGAGGCGACTAAGGAACTCGAGGTTTTAATGTGTATTACAATTTTAGGCGACAGTCTGACAACCTGTCACAATGGTGATACACGATTCTTCTGAAACGGCTCTAAGATATTTGTCAGACGTGGTAATAGCGACCGTATTTTACAGTCGTTGACGCTGTGAGGTAATGTGTGACCAGGCGAACCAACCCGACTGAACTCTTCGGATTTTAGCCCCGGGGTTTTAAAACCTACACTTGACTGATTGGTGGGGAGCTAGGGCTTAAAACAACCACCCAATTCGCGCCCTTTTGGGGCTTATTGGCGACTGTAGGCGTCAACGACCTCGACAGTGGCATCACTTCACAAAAAGTTTTCTCTTTATACAAACAATCTATCAGAATATCCGTTGCCCAAGTTTTTAGTATTATCCTTAAGGAAATTTAGAACCTGCAAACTCAATTAAATATTAGCTGCAATTAAAGTTATGAAAAAAAGTGCGTAAAAACGGCCACTTTTGGTACTAATTGCCATGACTTTAATTACAGCTATTATTTCATTGAGTTTGCAGGTTCCAATTTTACTTAAGGATGATACTAAAAACTTGGGCAACGGACATTCTGATAGATTTTTTTTGTGAAGTGGCGCCACTATCGAGTTCGTTTGTTCACGAGTACACTCGCCTTAACTTGGTCGGCTGGTACATTTTGTACAGTTGGATCATTTTTTCATATTTCGACCTATGTGCCTTGGGGATCTCTGGGGACTTCTGGGAAATCCTGTATAGTGGCAAGAGATAGAGTGAGATAGAGATAATTTATTCATAATAAATATTACATGTCAAATGTATACTTAACTTATACAAGCTCATTGAACATTAATTATTAACATAGATTTTTCATCTTTCCAGATACCTCCGCGACACAGAGTCCGCAGCCGGTGTCCAAGGGTTCCGCTTCACGCCGCCAGAGGACGTGTTCGCCGATAACGAGCACAACAAGTGCTTCTGTCCCGCCGGACCACCGTGCGCGCCCAACGGCCTTTTCAACGTGTCTCTGTGTCAATACGGTACGTTATTACTGATAGCACCTTCACAATATGAGCAGGGAAATAGTAAGGGAAGTGGGCAGCGCGAATATGTGAACAGGTTACTCGCGCTGCTACTCGTCATGCCGCTGCCACTTCCCGTGCTCTTTGAATGTCGGCCAACGGCCTCTTTAACGTCTCTGTGCCAATACGGTACGTTATTTCTGATAGTACTTTCACAACAGTGCCAATGTGGGCAGGGAAATAGTAAGGGAAGTGGGCAGCGCGAATATGTGAACAGGTTACTCGCGCTGCTACTCGTCATGCCGCTGCCACTTCCCGTGCTCTTTGAATGTCGGCCAACGGCCTCTTTAACGTCTCTGTGCCAATACGGTACGTTATTTCTGATAGTACTTTCACAACAGTGCCAATGTGGGCAGGGAAATAGTAAGGGAAGTGGGCAGCGCGAATATGTGAACAGGTTACTCGCGCTGCTACTCGTCATGCCGCTGCCACTTCCCGTGCTCTTTGAATGTCGGCCAACGGCCTCTTTAACGTCTCTGTGCCAATACGGTACGTTATTTCTGATAGTACTTTCACAACAGTGCCAATGTGGGCAGGGAAATAGTAAGGGAAGTGGGCAGCGCGAATATGTGAACAGATTACTCGTGCTACTCGTCATGCCGCTGCAAGAAGCTTGTAGGTAAAACTGGAGTCTGTACTCGGAAACAAGGATACCAGGTTCAAAAACTGTTTTTATTATGTTATGGTCACTCTACTATTGTGGGTAAACGTTGGGTACACTCGGGGTAGGTAACTCGGGAAAATAAGAAAGACACAACCGTAACTGAGACTCGCATCGGTCAAATAATCTAACTTCACTTTTCAATACAGAGTACGGCTTCCAGGTTGATCTAAAGTTCCATGTGCCGCTGCCACTTCCCGTGCTCCCTCGATTGTCGGCTTTACGTGCGCGAGTCAAAGGAACGGCAGCACGAGCGCGTGTGGAATGTATTGCTATCTCGCTCACTCATATTGACGCGAGAAGAGTATGTACTCACTCCACTCGCGTTAATACTTCCGCGGAAGTATTTCGAGCAATAATGTCGCGAGACTGCGGCAGGAGCAGGTACATGGTGTGTGCGTGCTATAATAACATACACACATATCGCGCCTTTATCCTTGCGGGATAGGCAAAGCGTTAGTGTTACCTGAATATGAATTAAAACTTTTGCCATAGTGAGAAAAAACAAAATGTTCGTAACTGGTAGGTATTTTGTCTCGCCTTTGGTTAACTTTTTCTTAACTCAGCGTAAACGGTCGTAAAAATACGGTCGCTATCGCCTCATTTGTCAAATGTTTGAGAAAAATCGTGGATCACTTGTGATTTTGTTTATTTATTTTGGAAAACCAACAGCTATTGTAACATTTTACACACCAATAGTAAAGCCAGAAAGCCAATTATAGGTTGTTAGCCTGTCGCCTTAAATATTTTAATGCACATAAAACCCTCGAGTCTTTTAGTCGCCTCTTACGACACCCGCGGGAAAGAAGTGATAAATGATAATGATAAATGATAAATATATTAACAAAACTTGTCATAGGTCAGAGCACAATACAATAATTTTGCGTAAAAAATTGATTTATAGAAATAATTATTATTTAATATGTGACTGAGAGTAATTTACCAATAAAATTACGGAGAGAAATCGTTGGAACTCAACTTAAACTTACGAAGACCATACCGCTGGAAGTTCATCATAGCAAAAGTCAACAAACCCATCATCGGCGCTGATTTCCTTCATCATCACAACCTACTCGTCGATGTCAAGAACCGCCGACTAGTTGACGGCCGAACACTACTTGCCGTGAACTTACCAATCTGCAAGACGAACGAGCCACGAATCATGAGCATCGACGAACAACAGAGCTACCACGATATTCTCGCCGATTACCCCGGTATCACTAGACTAACATCAATGAAACTCAGCCCGAAGCACAACGTTGAACACGTGATCGAAACAACTGGCCAGCCACTACACTGTCGAGCGAGACCCCTCCCACCTCACCGCTACGAACAAGTCAAGAAGGAATTCGAAAACATGATGTCCCAGGGCCTATGCCGTCCAAGCAAAAGCCCTTGGGCCAACCCTTTACATGTCGTACCGAAGAAAAATGGAGATCTACGCGTGTGTGGCGACTACAGAAGGCTCAATTCTATTACTAAAGCCGATCGCTACCCGATACCACGAATCAAAGATTTTACCTACCGTCTCGCCGATAAGAAGATTTTTTCTACACTCGATCTCAACAGAGCCTACCAACAGTTACCGGTAGCACCTCAAGACATAGAGAAGACAGCCATCATTACACCATTCGGCTTATTCGAATTTCCCCGAATGTGCCCCGGTTTGAAGAACGCAGGCCAAACATTTCAACGGTTTATTCATGAAGTACTTCGAGGCCTAGACTACGTGTTCCCATTCATCGACGACCTACTCATCGCGTCGAATAACGAAACCGAACATCGAGAACACCTACGCACCGTGCTATCAAGACTCGATGAATATGGCATCACTATCAACCCGTCGAAATGCGTACTAGGGAAGAGCGAAGTCACATTCCTCGGTTTCACCGTGAACACTGAAGGCATCAAACCACCACAAGAAAAAGTCAACGCCATAGTAGAATATCCCAAGCCGACGACAGTCGAACAGCTAAGAAGATTTCTCGGCATGCTAAACTTCTACCGAGCAAATATCCCGAACGCCGCCACTCTACAAGCGCCATTATGTAAATACCTACACAATTCTAAGAAGCGCGACAAAACAGAGATTGAATGGAATGACGAAGCAACGCAAGCTTTTACGAACTGCAAACAAAGCATCGAAAAAGCTGCCCTACTCTCTCACCCGCATCACTCTGTCCCGCTCGCACTCATGTGTGACGCATCTAACACATCAGCTGGCGCCGTTCTACAACAACGCGTGAACAACAGATGGCAACCCCTTGGATATTTCTCGAAGAAATTCACAGAAGCACAGCAAAAATATTCTACCTACGACAGAGAGCTACTTGCAATCTTCATGGCGATAAAACACTTTAGAAAGATGTTTGAAGGCAGAGAACTCATCGTGTTCACCGATCACAAACCTCTAACCTACGCATTCAAGAAGATTGGTTCAGACAGCGAGACGCCGAGACGCACACGACAGCTACTTTTCGTGAGCGAATTCACAACTGATATTCGCCACGTCAGCGGACAAGATAACGTCGTCGCGGACGCCTTATCACGAGTAGAAGAAATAACCTGCCCGTCACCTATAAACTACGACGAACTAGCTATTGCGCAAGAGCGAGACAGCGATATACCTACCTTGTTACAACAAGATAACATCAAACTAAAGAAAGTCACGCTTCCTACTACAAACCAACCGATCTACTGCGAAGTATCTACGAGCAACATTCGTCCATACCTACCACTTGAGTATCGTGAAATCGCATTCAAAGCAATTCACAATCTCAGTCATCCTGGTACGAGAACAACACGCAAGCTAATTCAAACTCGATACTTTTGGCCATCGATGAACGCCGACGTCAGCAAATGGACCAAGACATGCCTACAATGTCAACGAGCGAAGATAAATAGGCATACACAGAGCGCCGTATCTACGTTCCCGGCATCCGCAAGGTTCACTCACCTACACATCGATATCGTTGGACCTCTACCTACCACTGCTGACGGATACCGCTACGTCGTAACAATGATCGACCGAACGACACGTTGGCCCGAAGCTTACCCAGTTCAAGACATCACAGCTGAGACAGTCGCAAAAATCGTTTATGAAGGCTGGATAACTCGATTCGGATGCCCACACAGGCTAACTAGCGACCAAGGAAGACAATTCCAGAGCGCCCTATTCACCTGCCTCACTCGCATGATGGGTATCGAAAAAATTCAAACTACAGCCTACCATCCGCAGTCGAACGGAATCATCGAACGCTGGCACCGATCCATGAAGACAGCACTCAAAGCTCGACTCACTACCGCCAACTGGGTGACCGAGCTACCTACCGTCATGTTGGGTTTTCGCACTGCATCACGCAGCGATACCGGTGTGAGTGCAGCCGAACTTACCTACGGCTGTACGATCCGATTACCCGGTGATTTTTTTATTCCAACACCACATGATGTCACCATGGACCACACCTACGTTGACCAGCTACGAGAAGCAATAGAGAAAATCAAGCCAGTAGGGTAGATACGCCGAATCTCGGCCCCCCCTTTGCAATTTTCAACTTTGACTCTCTTTAGCTCCTTCAAATATTGACATAATAATATGTTTGATACGTTTTAACTCAGCTTATTTAACCTGTTTCGTGAAACTATACAAGAACTGTTGTGAAATTTACGCATAAAAAAGAAACAAACGTTTTAGTTCGGAAAGGGCGAAAAGCTCTAATGTCGGCCTTTCCCGCTCTATTCTCGGCCACGACTTTGTCAAATTTCGGCCGTGTAAAGGATGCTCCAAATTAAGTAATCGAATCCCGAGTTTTATTGAGTATGTGTATGAGAGATTGATTTAGTTAGTGTTAACTGGGCAAATTATGATTAGTGTAAAAATAATGTAAATAATAGAGATGCACCGACTTTAGTTTAGGCCGTCTAGCTACCAGCTTAAAATCAGCTGACTAAGTACTTGTGTAATTGTCGGGTAGTCGGTCAAAGCCGAAGTCTAATTTTAGGTAAATTGATCCAAATTTTATTTGTTTCAAGTTAAATTGGGTACCTTCTTAATTTTTAAAACAAATAACCGAATTAATATGCGAATTGTAAAAACCAAATAGAAAATCTTTCTTTCATTACTTGTGAACATCCTGTACACATCCTGTACACTGCCATTTACTTCCTTGGAGGGGGCCGACTTTAGGTTGTTTGGAATATCTAAAGTCGGCCGCATTTTTAGAATCCAAATTACTCAGAAACTAGATTATCTAGCCCCGGCCGGACTATGATTATAAGATGCAAAAATAGTAATTCTGATGAATGACTTTGCCAATTTCAATGTTACCACAATGGTCATAGGATTAATGAAATTATTAAATCTGAATGAAATAGCTAAAAGTCGGCCCCCGGCCGAAATTCGGAAATTATCGAAAATCGCAATCCGAATGTCGGCCCCCCTAATATATCCGTAATTAAGCCATAAAATAACTTTAATCTCCTATTAGAACATAATTTTGACAAAATTCTAATTAATATACTAAAATAAAACATTAAAAACAGTTTGCTTGACTTCCAAAACGCACCTCCCGAAATGGACGTGAAGAGCTGCCTTTTTTTACCACCTCAAACAAACCTTTCACTCGCGCGTCTCGGTTGCGACTAACGCCTATTGCTCGAAGCGTGAAGGACGTAAAGGGTTGTCATTGTTTTTAAAGGAAAGTGGATATGATCAGGTTGTAGATAGAGTGAATAAGTTGTGAGTTTTTGCAATATTTTAGGAAAGCAAGCCAAAATTGTCCAAAGGGCCGAGATTAGGGGGGGGGCCGAAATTAGGCATATCTACCCTACCTACAGAACCACATAGCAACAGCCGACCGATTTTCGTCCATCGAGATCTACAACACTGCAACAATGTGTTTGTCAGAATCGACGCCGTGAAGAGACCACTCTCACCGCCATACGACGGACCCTACCGTGTGCTGAAACGAACGGACAAGTTTTTCACACTACAGTTACCAGACCGTCAAGCAACTATCTCGATCGACCGACTGAAGCCTGCATACTTACTAGCAGATTACGATCAAAACACACCAACGACAACCGCCGTACCTACGCCGACTGCAGTACCTACAACGCCTACTACGTCAGATGTACCTACAAGTTCGCCCGACGCTACTACCACGAAGCCCGTATCGCAGAACGCCGAAAAGAAAACTCGTTCCGGCCGCACCGTCACACGGCCAGTACGCTTCGCTTGAGGGGGTGCACTGTAGCTACCTACGTCATCTACAACATTCATCAACTGCATACGCGAGTATCTTCCTAATCAAGCGCAAATGCAAGGCGATTAAACGTTACCTACAAGCTTATCGTCGTGCGTTCTACATGCAAATTGGGAACCTACGCGTGTGACGTCACATCTATCAAGCAAATACAGACAGGCTTAAAAGCAAGCGGCGAAGCGGCGATTGATTACCTACGCACATACCTACTGCGCACTATCAAGCATGTACTACTTCATATCTACAGCTACTTACATATCAAGCTAAAGCATCTGCAACTACATATCTACAGCTACTTATATACAAGCACAAGCACTTCACTACAAGACGTAATAGTTTCACTGAAACTTGTTGCCACTCCATGAGGGAACGGCAGATAAGACGCACATTATGAAACTTGTAGCTGTCCACTATGGGAGCAGCTGAACACAGACGTATCACATGAAACTTATGATGGAGCTCTGAGAAGAGCTGTTTTGGAACACCAGCACACAGCATGCGAGCACCATCACAAAACACGCCGATCCACAATCAACACTCCACTCCACTCGAAGATCATCATCCGCAAGCATCATCTTCATCTTCGAGCAACTTCGTGTCATGGCGCGGCGTGACCGACGGAGCTGCACCGACGTCCTTCCTCCACGGCGACCGGCGAGCGAAAAGAAAGCGCGGACGGCGCCGCCTATATTTATACACTCGGTGTCGCGACCTCGAAACTCCTTCCCGCGCGCCGCGGAATTTGCATATGTGTGCGCGCATTATTATTCATGTGTGTGTGTAGATTTCGCTTAGTAACCACTCGTTTTGTACATAGCTAATTCAGAACCCATTTTTGTATATATAATTAGGCACTATTTTACAATAAAATATACTATTCTATACCATTCCATTCAGTATTCATTGTTTGAATTATTAGCAGTATCCTCCTACCTAAGGTACAACCTGCAGCTAAAGTAATAACTGCTAAAAAATAATTAAAATGACAATATCACAACAATCAAAGAAAAAGAATCATTATAATATCAATTTGGTTTTAAAAACTCACTATAATCATAAAACTGGTTACTCAGTAACCATTTTTTGAGTTTACTACTTTTTTTTTTCTTTTATTTAGAAACAAACAGTCACAAATAAGCTTATTAGCTAACTTTATAATTTTTGTATCAACAGACCTGGAGTTTCCTTAATGCGAATATAAATAATGCATGTAAACATATAGAGTAAACTCATCGCAAACAAACCACTCAGCAACGAAGCGGGAACACTCACAAAGTAACAATCAGTCTACACCAACCCTTTTTTGATGGAGTAACACACTTTAGGTAGGAAAGGAATCTTCATTGCGCACGTCATCAGGTAACCGGTTGTAGACCGCGGGACCTGCCTGCATTCAGTACCCGATATTATCAAACTACAGGCTACAATTTTACAGGTGAAATTCGATGTTCATTACGTAGTCGGTTAGCCATTACGATACCAGGAATATGAACCGGCTACACAATGTACTAAGAATTTCACCTGTAGACTTGTAGCCTGTAGTTTGATAATATCGGGTAGGTACAGGAAGTGCATTTAACAGTGTTATTTTATTTATTTCCAGACTCACCGATCATGCTATCGTTCCCCCACTTCTACTTGGCCGATGACAGCCTCAGGGAAGCAGTTGAGGGTATCTCGCCTCCTGAAGCCGAGAAACACAGACTGTTCATCGACGTACAACCTGTGAGTTCCTACTTATAAGCCCAGAGATATATTAGATTCTAAATAAAATAAATAACAAATTGTAGATAAATAATTACAATAATTTGATCTCAACGCAAGTTGTCTCTCTTTTTAGTTCGAAACTATTAGTGTAAAAAGTTGCCAAGTTCAATTTCAATTCCAAAGTCTCGAAACGCGGTAAGTTACTCGTATTAAAATCGCAATTAAAACTTAAATAATAAAATATATACACTATTATTGCGAGAGTTGCTACGCTTTTTCTAGGCAACTATTAAATAAGTAATAATAATAAAATAGTTATATAATATTCACTATATTATTAACACTATTCAAACTTATGATCATAAAGGTAAAAACGAGTTCGTAATTTTATGGCTATCAGATTATTCTCGTGTTAATGCCGTGTGATGCCGGCTAAGAATAGCATCACCCCATTTCTTTCCCGTGGGTGTCGTAAGAAGCGACTAAGAGACTCGAGGGTGTGTATTGTGCAATTTAGGCGATAGGCTGACAATCTGTCACTACGGCGATACACAATTTTCCGTATGTTTGTCAGACGTGGCGTAAATATCCGTTTTTTGTAGCCGTTTACGCTCTGCCTACCCCGCAAGGGATTATAGGCGTGATATCTGTATGTAAGTTATTCTCGTCTGAAGACATTAATTAAATATGCCAAGAGATGTGGTGTGCGGCTTACTAAAATGCAATTTTGTCGTTTGCAGGAGATGGGCATAGCGATGCGAGCGCGCGCTCGTATTCAGATCAACTTGGCTGTGTCGCAGGTGGTGGACATCAAACAAGTCGCCAACTTCCCCGATATAGTGTTCCCCATTCTGTGGTTCGAGGAGGTAAGTGTTACCCTCAACATTAACCACAAAAAAGCGAATTCATACATCTATTCGTCATTGAATAACAGTGTAATAAAATTTTCTTGAGGTGTTTCGAGAGCCCAGTGGCGCGCGGCTGTAAATACCTACAAAGGTTATTTAGAATCAATAAGACCTCGTATAAACTAAGCACTTTAGTTATTAGCATTTTTGGAATACATAACCTATGTTTTTACTATATTGATTCTTAATAATTTTGGTACCTAGTTATTTATTGCCGCGAATAAATACTTTGGTTTCTAAATGACTAGCGTGTTCAGCCAGGGAATTTTCCTGTTTGGGGGCGCCACTGGGCACTCGAACCACCTCAATAATGTGTCTTTATATTTTATGTTCAGTAAAGTATTCTTACTTACTTCCTTGCTTAATTATAAAAGTTCCTCTTGTAGGTAAAATTCAGTTTACATTAAGGCGAGTGTAGTCGTGAACGGCCTTGAAAGTGGCGCCACTTCACAAAAAATATTTTCTCTTGAAACAAACAATTTATCAGAATGTCTGTTGTTGAAGTTTTTAGTGTAAAATTAAAACCTACGAACTCAATGAAATGTTCGCTGTTATTAAAGTTACGGCAATTAATACCAAAGTGGCCGTGTTTTATGCATGCACATACATGCACATATCATAAAGTTTTTTGGTTCTTATTTATTTATTTAACCGTTTATTGTACACAATATAACACAAAGGACATAACATATAGATCAATACATTTTACTTAAGGATAATACTAAAAACTTAAGCAACGGACATCTGGTTTGTATGAAGAGATTTTTTTTTTTTGTGAAGTGAGTCAGAGTCACAGTCGCGGGCGTTCACGACTACACTACGCCTTAAATTGTAACTGTGATTTTGAAATACGACATCATTATCCCGAATACTTAATCGAATAACTTATGTTGTTTTCTCCAGGGTATCGATGAGCTGCCTGACCAAGTATCTTCCCTGCTGCGTCTGGCTACCAAGGTGCCTCCGATCGCTCGTTTGGCGCTCGGCTGGGGGCTCTCCGCTTTGGGTGCACTGCTCATCCTCCTGGCTGTCACCTGTCTCATCAGGTACGATTTGAAGACCTTCAGTTTTGTGTAGGTTAAGTAAATTTCATCAGCTGGTAAGGAACTACCAGCAAAAGTACCTTGGAACTCGTTTTCACGAGCACTGTAAGGGTCAGCCACCGTAGCATTTGGACATGACTGTCTTTATTATGAAAATGCTTATTTGGTTTGTCCGAAATCACCAAACTCTAATAATTTCCGATTAACATACATACATACACATATCACGCTTATAATCCCTTGCGGGTTAGGCAGAGCGTAAACGGCCGCAAAAACGTCACGTCTGACAAATATTTGAGGGTTATTCGGAAAATTGTGTATCGCCATAGTTACAGGTTGTCAGTCCATCGCTTAAAATTGCAATACACACCTCGAGTCTCTTAGTCGCCTCTTACGACTCCCACGGGAGAGAAATGGGGTGATGATATTCTAAGCCGGCATCACACGGCATTCTAAGCCGCCATCACACAACGTTTGGACATGACTGTCTATATTATTATGAAAAATGGTTATTTGATTTGTCCAAAGTCACCAAACTGTAATGATTCCCAAATAAAATCCTATTATAATAATGTTCCCAGTGAAACCAATCTAAAATACTTCAAAACTCAATTTAAGGAAATACTCACCCTAACACCATAACTAGGGGTACGGTCGTGCCCCCGCCAAGTCAAGCAAAATCTTTTTTTAATAAAGATATCTCTATTTCCAGGTCATCACACCGTCAAAGCACGCTGCGACTAGAAGGGCACGTGGTTGCGAAACCACCTCCTCCCAAGACACCCAGCAAAGAGAACGGCTACGAGCTGAACAGCAGAAGATAATAGTAGTCAACGCTTAGCTATACATTACTTAACGGGTGCGGTCTAGTGTTGCCATACTATCCATGATTTATGTCGAAAAAAGTATCGATAGTTTGGCCCCATAGTTTGGAATACCGAGAAATGTCGAGAAACGTTAATTTCAATGTCTACAGTAACGAAACTGCCGATATTTTTTAATTTTTGGCAACACTAGTGAGATGTCAAATTTAATATTATAGCAAACTTGATAGCTCACAACTAAGAACGCATCCATAGTGTGTTGTCATTTGTACAGAGTTGTGGAGCCTATTAGGGTACCGTTCCGTGGGACATAAAGGGACCCTTTTCAGTGCTTATTGATAGAACCTATGTCAATTCCGTCCAATTTAACTAAGAATCTCAAAATATCTCAAGACAACAACACTTAATATGTTAAAATTTTAAAATGTTTATCCATAAAAGTCGAATTCATTAAATATATTCTGTACATTAAATCTAAAAATGAGTATGAACATTAGACAATAAAAAAAGAAAGTCATAAAATACTGTTCAAATTACATACAATTTAGTTTGAACGAGTATTTGAAGGTTTCTAAGTTATAGTACTTTGCAAACATCTTTAAATTATCTGTTAAGAATTAATTGTAAGCTTCGGAAAATCAGCATGCAAGACTTGGCTTGCGCACTACCATGCGCCATTTTGAAAGCATGACTAGGTAGACGTTTAATCTGCCTTAAACCCATTTTTGCAATACATTTTTGTGAAATTATATAATATTTTTTATTACTGAGACGACCTGAAAGATTTATAAAAACATGTCGATCTTCATCAAAATATTATTAAGGCGTTTCCAATGAGGCAGTATGCTTGTGCATCAAATGTTATAGTTTGCAGGTATTGAGGGTGCTGTAGTGACGCTGCCAAGTCGAGCGCAAAAAAACACTGTTATTTTATCATTCATTTTTTTATTTCCTTTTTTTAAGTACTTTAATTTCTTCATTGTGTCAAAAATGTGATAAAATTATCATCAGTTGAATTAAATGAATGTTTATTTGAACAAATTTGTAATACTAAAAATAAATTGTTAATTGTGCTATAGGTCATTGTGAAAAATAAGAAAAGAATGACATAATATCACAGAACTGCTCTTTTTTAACTGTAAATAAATATGTACTTATTTTTGATTATTTTTACTATTCTTTATAAATTGGGCTTCGGGTTTGCCATGTGTAAAACGTATCGGTTTGAGGCAAATGTATTTAATTAAGTTAAAAAATACTATTTGTTTTAAAAACATATTACCGATAGCTACTAGTCTAATTTCTGGGGTCCGTCCTTAGGTCTTTAGGTGTATTGAATTAACTAATGTTTATTACCATATTTTTTTCGTAGCGTTAAAATTGAGAAATGGCAAGGTGTATTTTTTAAGCCTTTCTTTTGTAATATACTATATTATCATGATATATATGCTTAAACTATTAATGTGCTCGTATAAAACACAAAATCCAAGAATTTTATACAGAGGGGGTAGCTATATTTTTAAATAATATATTTACTACTGGTTATTCATACAACAGTTTTTACTACACGTTTTAAAAGTGTAGATATATTTTTACATAGAGACATAAAAATAACTTGGGCTGCTGTTCATCAACAAAACATTCCATGATATATTAAAGCTATCTTCATAAGTTTATTTTAGTAAAATAATACATTTAGGTGCTATCATGTCTTCCTTTTAAATTTACAGACTGGATTTAAGTATATCTTGAAAAATATTGTTCAATATAATAAAATTAAGAATGTGCCAATTATAATGAATTCGTATGGATGGACATACCCTTTAACACTTATATTATGGGTAGGTACTCTATAATTACATACCTATTTTATTTACTTTAGCATCATTTTTTATCACAAACAAACCGCCATTAAATTGGTATTCAGTTTTACATCACATAATTTAAAAAGTGTCTATCTTTAGTTTTACACATATTTTTCGGTACTTTTATATATTATTATTTTACTTTTTTATCTTGTACACGAATGTCGAGATTCTTTTTTTATATAGGTAGGTTCGTGCGGTTTCGATTTGGGAGGAGTATTTGGATTGAAAATTGTATATGACGCTTTGAATCTTGACTAAGGTTCAGTTTTTTGGGCCGAACTAGTGACAGTTTGACTCAGAAAATTTAAGATTTCGTACGAACTGTTGAAGGGATTTATTTGCTCAAATTTGATATTCCCTAAAGTCGTTTGTTTGCGATTTAGGAGGAACTGACCGACAATTTATAGATTTGAATCGCACGTCACAACATCCACAACTTGAACACAGAACTTGGCAATTTTTAACACTCTTAATTTTAAAAGGATTTTTTTATAGCTGTGACTTTTTAGTCTTTGATAAATACTTATTGTGATGCGGGACACCGAGTCAACGAACGACCCGTTGAACTCGTAACTTCAAAAGTGTGTGACGTGGGTTCAATCTTTTCATTTGTTTGGTCGTGTTTATTTAGACATCACCTAGTTACGATTATGACTTAAATTCGTGCGTTTATGTAAATAAAGGTGTAAGTTATGATAAAAATTTATTGTTTTATTTTATCGCCATGTAAAATATTTCCATTATTACTACAAATAAAACAAAAAAGTATAGGTTGTTTATTTTAATTGCATTCGGTCACGGGCATACAAAAGTGTTGTTTTACATAATAGGTTCTTAAAAAAAAAAGTCAACACAATTTTGTGATCGCAAAATGTCAAGCTGCTTCTGTGACTGACAGCGAAATCTCAAGACGGGCTGGTGATAAGGAACAACTTTCCCCAAGAAATATAGGTCGAAAAAAGACAAAAATATTTTGAGCTTCCATCGTAACTGAAATCAGCTGATCGGCAATCGTATGTGAGGTAAATTTCGTTTTATATTTCTACCTATGTTTATTGGAGAAAGTTGTTCCTTATCCGAGTATCTTCAACTATATTGTTGACCCAACAAAACATAAGTTTTGAGCTAAACGACCCAGGCACTAAATATAGGTGTAAAAATGACGCTTCATGTAGGGCTAGTTGCATTACTTTCAGGAAAACATGGTTACTTTTGTATACCATTATAAACTTAGTTAAACCCTTATTTCGTAGCTTCATATTAATTTATGAAGGCACTTCATAATTTCTGTTTCTAAATTTCATATTTGACAATGATTGATTATTATAAGATAAACTTTAAACATACTACACTTATAAGAAAAGCCACAAAGCTATCTAAATTTTTCAAAATTATACAAAAAAGTGCCAATAAATAAATTAAACCACAAACTCATTAATTCACTGTAAATAAGAAATCTATGTAAATACCTAAAGGCAGATTTTCTAAGAATACAAGGTAAAAGTTTGTAGTATGGCGGATTGAGACGTACGCGGGGTCTACGGGGTGTGCGCGTATAAGGGCCACCGCATAATAAGAGCCGTTGTTGCGAGTGCTTTTCAATAGAAGACCGAAAAAAAAACTGTGTTGTAATTAAAATAAAGGTGACAATAACCGCCGGCGTTTGTCATTCTAGAAAATAATGTTGCCTTTATTTCAATTTCGTACGATTCATTTTCAGATTTCTATAAAAATTTAAGTAACTCGCAAAAACGTATGTTCAGTCTGCGGCAGCCATTATAGACTATAGTACTAAGTTACCCATGCAGTCCACACGTTTTACACGCGTAGAGCATGCGCACAGCACGCGTGGCGCACGCGACGCGTGGCGCACGCGACGCGTGGGTGATTTTGTATTAACACACGTAAAATCCAGTTTTATGAAGACAATAAAATCTAGATAATGTGCAAGACCTTTTTATTGTTTTTGTTGTAATTCGAATTTGATTAATTATGGAAATATTATTAAAAAAATATACACGACTAAACATGTGTAATTTATTACATTATATTATTCCATACCCCGATTGTTAAGGCGGTTCGAGAGCTAGTGGCGCCCCCTAAACAGTAAAAAAATCCCTGGCTGGACACCCTAGTCAACTGTCAACCAAAGTAAATCTATATATATTGACGTGAATTGAAACTTTGGTTTACAGATGACTGTCCGTGTACATGTCCAGCCAGGGATTTTTTTGCCTGTTTAGGGGGCGCCACTGGTCTCTCGAACCACCTTAAGTATGCACAAAAAAACATTAATTCATAATTTACAAAAAAATAATTAGAATACATGTTAAGTATTATATAATAAAGAGAAAAACTTAAACTAAATCTTATCATTCAGTTTCTTAAGGCGAGTATAGCCGTGAACGACCTCGACAGTGGCACCATTTCACAAAAATAAACTTTTCTCTTTATACAAACAATCTCTCAGAATGTCCGTTGCCCAAGTTTTTAGTATTATCCTTATGTAAAATTTGAACCAGCAAACTCAATGATAAATTCGCTGCACTTTTTTACATATCTTTAATTGCATCGAATTTTTCATTGAGTTTGCAGGTTCTAATTTTACTTAAGGATAATACTAAAAACTTGGGCATTGGACATTCTGATAGATTATTTGCATAAAGAGTTTTTTTTTTTGTTGTAAAGTGGCGCCACTGTCGAGGTCGTTGACGGCTACACTCGTCTTAAATTAATTAAACTAGCTAGGAAGTCGGTGCAGGAAACTCATGATAAAATAAAAATAAAAATTGCGAAAATTTGTATTTTGTTATTGGCTCTGAAATTAAAGATTTAAAACTGATAATTTGTTCATCGGAGTTATAACAAAAAAGAGCATTAAAGCCAGTGTTTAAATCATTTTCTATAGGATTTGACGTTTTTTAAATAGCCTAATGGCCTCAATTCGGGATATAAATTTTCTTAAATTACCTTAAATTAGCACTGTCACTTTTCGTTAAATATTTTTAGAAAATGATAGGAGATAATGTAAGTCATGTCATGTTTTATAATTTGACGCAAAATACGTGTTACCTGTCCTAGAAATTGCGAAGAACCCATTGACATTTTTAAACATGACATGTCTAAGATATCTCCTATCCTTTTCTTAATCTATTTGATGGAAAGTGGCAGCACTAATTAAAGGTAAGTTATGAGAATTTATATCCCGAATTGAGAGCAATGTCTAACTTTTTTTGTAATTGATTATTCTTAGGAATATAAAAATACAATAATGATTATAAATAAATAAATTAATAATAAGTCTCACCTATAGATATTATATTATAATATTGATATTACGGCATAATACTTATCGCTAGCCATCTAAAAATAATATTTGACATGTGTTTCCTACACTGTCACAACGAGTGTGTTAAAGAGCTTTTATAGGTGATATTGATATGTCACAATCCCGGCAAGAGGTGAACCAGGGCATAAAACTGGACAACTATTAAAAAAAAACCTTTGAAATTTTTGGAGTAAAATTTAACTAATCAATAAAAAAAAAAGTAAATAAATACTTATTAAATAAATATAAAAAAAGATATAGAAATATTAATGGAATACTATTTGTACTTTTCAAGGATAACTATTTAAGGGCGGGGCAGACCGGCTCCGTATGCGTTCTGTATCCAGCTCTCGTCCGTAGTCACGCACGAACTGATGACGTTGTAATGTATGGGACTGTATGAGATACGGCACACCGCTTGCGTGCAGCACGGCACGGATACGCAACGCAAGCGGTGTGCCGTATCTCATACAGTCCCATACATTACAACGTCATCAGTTCGTGCGTGACTACGGACGAGAGCTGGATACGGAGCCGGTGTGCCCCACCCTTAAATTTTTCAAATTCATAAATCTCATTTTATTTTTGAAATTTTAAATCATTTTTTATGACAGTTGTCCAGTTTTACGCCGTGGTTCACCCCTTGACGGGAATGTGACATATTACCAGTAACCAGTAACCAGTAACCCTAAATAGGCAGTATACAAATTATTTGAAAATATTTTATGCGGTGAACCAGTCCATAAAACTGAAAAACTTTCCCTAAAGAACATAGGTCGAAAAATGAAAAATTTACGGGGTGTAAGGGACAGCCCTCCGAATACTGATAGGGTGCATGCAGATCATGAAACTGATCAACTTTCCCCTGGAAACATGTGACAATCAGCTGACTGCATTTTCTATGGGAAGTCAAAAAAATTTTGATGTTTCCTGAAATAAGTATTATTGATGGGAAGTTGTTCAGTTTAGACTGAATGCACCCTATCAGTATTCGGAGGGCTGTCCCTTACACCCTGTATATTTTGCCCTCCCGTACAAAATGTGTTGGCCAGCCGAGTGAATTTGTATAGGAGTGCCAAATTTATTATTATTTTTTATATTTGGCCTTAGGGTAAGTTGTTCACTTTCACAAACTGGTACACCCCTTGAAATTTTTGCGGATTTTTTTTACCTCCTTTCGCGCTTTTAGTAGATCTCAGCTTTTAATTATCTAGTTATTTCATTATCATGTTTTACTTCCACTTTTCGACGCCATTTTTTAAGCCTCTGACTTGGCTTTACGACCACTGAGATAGGGCCTTAACGTGCCTTCCGAAGCACGAATGATGTTCTAGCGGTCACCTTATCCGAAAATCATCTTTAATTAGTTCCAAAATGAGAAAAATATTAATGACCAGGTAGGTTTTAAACCTGTAACTCTCACTGGCGCGATATCGCGTCGGCCATTTTAATTCGCGTCAAACCGCTTGGGAAATGGCGGTTTTTGACATTTCGAAGTAAAGAAAAGGTTAAACAAAATGGTGGTCGTTAAAAATTTAAGCGATGATCTTACTCCGCTCAAATCGATGTTAGTATCATAATATCGATTCATGTCCAACTTTAGAATCGATTTCCCTCGAATACCGTTACGTATTCAAACTTTTTACTTTTTTACCGCTCGGGCCGGGTTCATCTGTAGTTTTTCGTTTATTAGCCAAAATTGTCGGAGTGAATTTTTTATTTGTATATGTGATCGTAGGTTTTTTTGGAGGTGATACTAGTTTATCATTAGGATTTATAAATTTGACATTCTGCGTGTTAACAGTATTGATATTCATAATAGGTTTCGATTGTGCTATAGTTATATTTTCAAGAATTATAGGTTTATCTATTTTTTGTTTTCTTACTCTTTTAATAGTCGCAAGATTCTGTTGAACTTTCTCAACAGAAGTTTTGTTCTTAGGTATATTAATTATAATAGGACCTTTCTGTATTTTAGTCGCATTTTCGGCTTTCTTTAATTTAGCTACAGTAACATCATCAGTTTTTATACAGTTATCTGTGTCACTTTTGTTAACTTCAATTTTGATTTGTGTTTTGGCAGTTTCCTGATCAGTTTTTTTCAATTCGGCGATATCAACATTGCCCTTGTCGTTTTTGAGCAACATGTAGTTGTCGAACTGGGATCCGCCTGGCAGGTGACCGTCGAAGAAGCGTGACGTCACTTTGTTAGCGAATATCATTGACAGTTCAGCGTTACTGTTGTCAGTCAGTAAATCGTTGATGGTGATACCTGAATATATAAACAAATTACATTTTGTTATCAAACGGGTTTTTTAAAGCGAGTGTAGACGTCAACGACCTCGACAGTGGCGCCACTTCACAAAAGAAAAAACACAAAAAAAATTACAAACAATTTATTAGAATGTCCGTTGCCCAAGTTTTATTGTTATCCTTAAGTATAATTAGAACCTTCAATTAAAGTTATGGCAATTACTACCAAAAGTGGCCGTTTTAGGAACTTTTTTCCATTACTTCGATTGGAGCGAATATTTCATTGAGTTTGCAGGTTCTAATTTTACTTAAAGATAATACTTGGGCAACAGATATTCTGATAGATTGTTTTTATAAATAGATAACTTTTTTGTGAAGTGGCCACTATCGAGGTAGTTGACGGCTACACTCGCGTTAAGTAAAATGTCAAAACATATAAATATCTAAAACATAAGACGTCTAAAATACCGCCTCGAATCGTTCCGGGTCCAAACGTCCCCAACAAATTTATTGTACATATCTGTGCCGTGTGGTGCCGGCTTAGAATAGCATCACCCCATATCTTTCCACTGCTAGACATGGGCCTCCCCCTATTAGGAGGGTATTTGCCGCATGTGCGAGCGCAGTGCAAGATATTGCTTTCACAGTGAACGCTGCTGCTCATTCCCTGGATACATCCATTAAAGTACCGCCGTTACAATAACTCGTATTTGACAGTCAGATTCGTGATAATACTATGGCATAGGGTCCATTTTCCTTTGTTGACATCTTTTTTAGTATGGAGATGACAGCTGTAAAATAGATACAACTTATTGGACTTTAGTCGACTTTTACGACTTCCGAGGGAAAGAAATGGGGTGATGCTATTCTTAGCCGGCATCACACGGCGTTTCTTCTTATCTTCACCCTCGGAAAATATGTTTATTTTTGAAATGAGAAGGTCGGAGCTGAAAATCAGTGCAGACAGGTGGCCTTTGGTAACCTGTTCAGCAATAACTGAGCCTCCCACCTTTTGATACATAATTATATTTTCATGCTCACGTTTGTTACTGTTGAGATATTTTATGTACAATCTCTTTATTATTATTATTATACTTATTATTACCGTTTATTCATACGTTAAAATAAAACAAACACAATTAATGCCAATAAAAAACTTCTTCCAGAGCGAGGAATTATTATTATTATTTTTTTATCTTATTTCTATTTTTTCTTTCAGTTTAATGTGAATGTTGTTGCTCTTCTAGATAGAGAGTGTGATGTGACCAGCAGTGGACAGGGTCTCACCTGAGTGATTGGGCTTGGTGACATCCGCGTGGCTTTCCAGCAGGATTGATATGGTGCAGCTGTAGTGGTCAGCCACTTTCGACTTGTTGCCGCGATCTGGAAAAAAAACAGCTTTTAGAAATTCAAATTGAAATTCTTTATTCAATGTAGGATACTACCTCTATTATCACTTATTCAATTCAATTTATTCAACAAACTACCACTTATGGTGTAGTTGCACAATTATTGAAACAATTTGAAAAAGAAACAGCATGACATGTGTTGGAAATACCAAACACCGCACTCCATGTAAAACATTTTGTTTCTAGTACACACACACACATATCACGCCTATTATCCCTAGCGGGGTAGGCAGAGCGCAAACGGCCGCAAAAACTGACATTTACGCCACGTCTGACAAATATTTGAGGGTCAATCGGAAAATTGGGTATCGCCATAGTGACAAGTTGTCGGCCCATCGCCTAAATTGCAATACACACCCTCGAGTCCCTTAGTCGCCTCTTACTACTCCCAAGGGAAAGAAATGGGGTGATGTTATTCTTAGACGGCATCACACGGCAACAAAAAAACAGCATGTCCGCGTTCTATGTAAAACATTTTAACAGAAAAATATTTTAACTATCTAAAATATGCTTTTAATACAAGTAATTGTTGTAAGGTAAATTCCCACTACTATGTTCACATTATGATTCAGATTCAGATATTTATTGATAGATTTTACATGTCAATTTTCATTTTTCATTTTCAAATGTATAAACATAAGTTATTAAACTAAAATAAAATTATAATATATGCTCCTGCTGTTAAGCAATAAACGTTTCATCTATCTATCATCTACCTGATCCGGCCGCTGTCGCAAGTAGAAGGTTCTAGAATAGCGGTTAGGGAATAACTTACTTGAAGCGTCGTAGAACGCCCCTTCTACGGCTATAAATAAAGCTGTGTTTCCGCTGTTAGGCATCTGCAGGTCTCTACAGTCGGGGGAGGCTTTTAGTACAATTTAGTACGCTTGATGTGCCTTCTGAAGCACGGAGACTTCTGATTCAATCAAAGTACTACTTACTTTACAATGAATGAAATCGGAAGGTTCAAGAGCGTTGTTGTCGGAAGGTTCTAGAGCGATGGGCTTGGAAGGTTCTAGAAAAGCGGTTTGGAAATAACTTACTTGAAGCGTCGTGACATGCCCCTTCTACGGCTAGAAATAAAGCTGTGTTTCCACTGTTAGGCATCTGCAGATCTCTGCAGTCGGGGGAGGCTTTTAGTAGAATTTTGTACGCTTGATGTTCCTTCCGAAGCACGGGAACTCACATCAGATTAAATCAAAGTACTACTTACTTTACAATGAATGAAATCGGAAGGTTCAAGAGCGTTGTTGTCGGAAGGTTCTAGAGCGATGGGCTTGGAAGGTTCTAGAATACCGGTAAGGGAATAACTTACTTGAAGCGTCGTGACATGCCCCTTCTACGGCTAGAAATAAAGCTGTGTTTCCACTGTTAGGCATCTGCAGATCTCTGCAGTCGGGGGAAGCTTCCAGAAGCATTTTCACGGCGTTGTAGTTACCGCTTTTCGCTGCCACCATTAGAGGTGTGTAGCCTGCAAGAAAAAAAGGATACATTTCATCCAATCCGTGTGATGTCAGCTTAGAATAGCATCACCCTATTTATTTCCCGTGGGAGTAGTAAGAGATGACTAAGTATTGCAAACTTAGGCGATGGGCTGACAACCTGTCACTATGGTGACACACAACCGTCTGAATTACCCTCAAATGTTTGTCAGACTTGGCGTAAATGTTCGTTTTTTGCGGTCGTTTATGCTCTGCCTACCCCACCAGAAATATAGGCGTGATATATTTATGTATGTATGCATGTCATTGAACGTAGTATACAATTATTAAAATTTCTACTTATTAATTTGTTTTATTGAGAGAGGAAAGAAAGTATGGCTTCAAATTGTAAAACACGGACGCATTATACTGTAAAAATCATTTTACAATTGTGTTTTTTTTACAACTGAGCATTTTCTCTTATAGAAAACGCTTGGACGGGATAAAATAATAATAGGGCCACTGCCTCGGGGCTATTCAGGCTAATGTCACGGCATGTAACTTCGCGTTCGGTCAAACTTTAAAGTTAGATTATGATACTCATTCATCAGACCACGTTTACAGTTTTTAAGGGGTAGATAGAGCATCAAAGCCGTTATAAAAACTTTTCAGTCTGTTTCAAAAAAGGCATACCTCATCACGTTAGGTAAAAAATCAAAATATTTTATAATTTTTTCATGTTTCATATTTTCATTTCAAAATTATAATACTTTATCCAAACAGGCCGTTACAAAAAATGCGTTACTTTTGCGTTACTTTTCGTGTCACAGTAACGTTACTTTTGTGATACAATCGCGAATTTTGGCGGCCATACCTTGATCGTCCGACATTTCACACATGTGCTTCAACAAGATGGCCGCCAGAATATCCTTGGATTTGCCCTCGTATTCTTCTTTCCAAAGCTCGTTGTCTTGGAGAATTTCCCTGCAAAGAGAAAAACATAAAAAATATAATTAACCGTTTATTGATTGTGGCTTACAGTTGTGCCGTGTGTTGTTGGTTTAGAATAGCATCACCCCAATTCTACTTGTGGGTGTCGAAAAAAGTGACTAAAGGATCCAGGCAAAGGAATAGGCAGCAGCGTTCCCTGTGAATGCAACATGCCAATCTGCCAGCTAAGCGTCGGCAATACCGCCCAATAGGGGAACGCCCGTCTTGCAGTGGACTGTTGTGGCTGTTATGTTATGTTACAGTTTGCGGTTTGCAGTTAAACGCCTACGCTGCGTGACGCGGGTCACCAACACGCGGCGCGGGCGCGACTGTCCGAACGCGCCGTATTATAGCTACTTAGGCACGATGCGCCTACTAAATTCGGATGGATAATAATATCAAGACGCGCAGGCTCGCGCGTGCAGCCCGCTTAACTGAGCGTTGGGCCTTACAGTTTATAACTTCAAGTTCGTAGGATATAGTTTTTGTTTATGTTTTATAGTTTGTAGGCTATAGTCTATCTATAGTTTGTTCCTATATCTACATATAGACTCAATATAACACATTCACATTCCTTTTCATTTTCTTAAATTTTGTATAGGTACATATGTTTATTTACTAAATTATTATAATTTGTTTATTAAAACCTTTACAAAAAAAAACAACAATTACAATAGGACGCAACAAAAACCTGTCAAGTTATATGTCTTACCTAGTAATTAAGTCTATCGTCTGGCATAGAAGAGCGGAGCCTCCTGATACAGGCATACTTCATGAGTCTTCTTCTTTTCGTGTGGGACACCGAATCGTCAACGACCCGACGAACCCTGGTGTCAGGAGTTTATCAACCGCCTGCTACTAGTAGTAGGCCTCTGACATGGTTGTGTAACGAACGACCGCCGTCGAAGTAATCATAGACAGCAAGCGGGACCGACGGCTTAACGTGCCCTCCGAAGCACGGGACCATCTCTCTCTTCGGACAATCAGGTGGTTCAGCCTGCAATGTCCTTACCAGACCGGGAACATATTCACAAAGTGTGTTCACAATTCATCGGGTCGTTGACGATTCGGTGTCCCACACGAAAAAGAAAGAAGAAAGACAAAGTGATAAATATCAACTTTATTTGTGTCCAGCCGAGAATCGAACCCGGAACCTTTGCGTCGCAGGCAGTCGCACTACCACTGCGCCACATCGGCAACTACTTGCTTATAAGGAGACTCCATCACCATAACATTAAGTTTGTAATAGACACTAAATATTTTTGATTTTTGATATTTTGTTACCTGGCATTGGCCTCGCAGTGGTTGATGACGGCACCCTGTATAATAGGATTGTTACCTGGCATTGGCCTCGCAGTGGCTGATGACGGCACCCTGTATAATAGGATTGTTACCTGGCATTGGTCTCGCAGTGGTCGATGACGGCACCCTGTATAATAGGATTGTTACCTGGCATTGGCCTCGCAGTGGTTGATGACGGCACCCTGTATAATAGGATTGGTCGATGACGGCACCCTGTATAATAGGATTGTTACCTGGCATTGGCCTCGCAGTGCTCGATGACGGCACCCTGTATAATAGGATTGTTACCTGGCATTGGCCTCGCAGTGGTTGATGACGGCACCCTGTATAATAGGATTGTTACCTGGCATTGGTCTCGCAGTGGTTGATGACGGCACCCTGTATAATAGGATTGTTACCTGGCATTGGCCTCGCAGTGGTTGATGACGGCACCCTGTATAATAGGATTGTTACCTGACATTGGCCTCGCAGTGGTTGATGACGGCACCCTGTATAATAGGATTGTTACCTGGCATTGGCCTCGCAGTGGTTGATGACGGCACCCTGTATAATAGGATTGTTACCTGGCATTGGTCTCGCAGTGGTTGATGACGGCACCCTGTATAATAGGATTGTTACCTGACATTGGCCTCGCAGTGGTCGATGACGGCTCCTGTATAATAGGATTGTTACCTGGCATTGGCCTCGCAGTGGTTGATGACGGCACCCTGTATAATAGGATTGTTACCTGGCATTGGCCTCGCAATGGATAATGACGGCACCCTGTATTATAGGATTGTTACCTGGCATTGGCCTCGCAGTGGCTGATGACGGCTCTGAGGTGATCTGATGAACTCTCCGCAGCGAGATGGAGACACGTCCTCTGCTCCTCGTCCGTCATTAGCGGGTCAGCGCCATGTTGGAGCAGCAACGCGGTGCATTGCGGGGTGTCTTGACATATTGACAGCTGGAGAGGCGTCTGGAAGGGAACATAAGATAAGAATACTTTATTTGTACACAAAAGGAAACAGCATGAATATATACAGCCAAAGTAGAACTTAAGTAGCGTACAATTAGGCGGCCTTATTGCTAATAGGCAATCTCTCCAGACAACCTAGGTACAGGAAATTGTATATGGAGCAGCGGGAGCAGTGAATAATCGTATTTGCATAGGACTTACTACCAACAAACATTTGGATTCTACAGACATATATCACGCCTATAATCCCTTGCCTGCCTACCCCAGAGCATAAACGGGCCTAAAAACAGATATTAACACCACGTCTGACAAACATTTGAGGGTCATTCGGAACATTGTGTTACGCCAATCGCCATAGTGACAGGTAGTCAGCCCATCGCCTAAAATTGCAATACACACCCTCGAGTCCCGTAGTCGCTTCTTACGACTCCCACGGGAAAGAAATGGGGTGATGCTATTCTAAGCCGGCATCACACGGTAGCTGATACTGAAAATTAAGGAAAGGCTAGTAATAAAAAAACAACTTTTTCCATAAAAAGAGAAAGGGCAAATGCCTTTCATTCAATACTTTTCCTCAAAATTTGTTTATTTTCGATCAATTTGCTTTTTCTCATTTTGTTCTCAAATGTCTAATAGTATTAACAGAAAAGTTTTGTATTTCATTTACTACACAGAAAACATCCCAATTCTGGACGGAAATTAAGTCCGTTAATATACCGTGTTTAATTACGTGTAAAAATGTGTATAAGTATAAAGGGACAAATAACAATTAATACTCAGCTAAACTAGACTAAATTAATATACCTATTTCCCTATATTATCATACAAAATACATAACGCAATACCATAAGTGTTGATTTCAAGGGAAATCCCCGTGACTGTATAGAGTAGGTATGATTTAAACACAGATATTATAATTCAAGCTATTTAGCGTGAAACAAGTAACTCGTTTTGCTAGAAATACACACACACATCACGCCTTTATCCCTTGCAGGGTAGGCAGAGCGATTACGGCCATAAAATGCGGTCGCTATCACCGCGTCTGTCAAATATTTGAGGGCTGTTTCAGAAAAATCGTGTTTTGCTTACTGTAGTGTCAGCCGGTCGCCTCAAATTGTATTACACATGAAACCCTCGAGTCCCTTAGTCGCCTCTTACGACATCCGTGGAAAAGAAATTGAGTGTGCTACTCTAAGCCGACAAAGAGGGTAGAAATACAAGTTGGGTTATTGTTTTAAATGTCAAGTAGTAGAGCTTGCTTCGCTCGAAATACGTGTTTTGCTTTTGTTTTAACATGAACGTACTAGCTCGTTTCGCTCGAAATTGCAATACATATATATGTTACGGGCAACGTGATTAATCGGGCACTATTAATACTGACCGGCCATTATTAATAGTGGCCAAAATCATCGGGCAAAGTGATTAATTAATCACTTGGACCGGCCATTATTAATAATGCCCGAGTGCCCGTGGTCCATGTAATAAATCAGTCTTTAGAGTAAGCTTGAATTTATCACTTGGACCGGGCAATGTGATAGACTGCAAAAACTGCTAAAATTTCCTATAGCATAATAGGCCAAAGCGTCCGAGTAAGTATACCAGATGTAGATCGAGCCAAGACAGATAGTCATAATATAATTGCTATTATTATATCTGTCGAAAAAGGAAAACTCTACAAACAACGTACTAAACACGGCATTTTAAACTAACTGTACTCCAGAAATGAGTTTACTTTGTGTAAAGAAAGGTTCGTTTCGATTGACGATGTTCCAAAACTTGATATTAATCTTCGAGAATGTGCTCGAAGAGATTCTCATTTTGACGGACAAGGCTACCAGTATTGTAACTGTAGTGGTGACTGCAGTTCAAAACGCTGTAAATACAAGAAATCAAACATTCTTTGCAATTCAAAATGTCATAAAAGCACATCTTGCAAGAATAAATAGTTTAAAAATTAGTAGACTAAGAAATCAACTGAAATATTTATTAATTAAGGAGTGCAAGAAAGTTGTTAAGTTCTTGCAAGATGTGCTTTTGTGACATTTTGAATTGCAGAGAATGTTTGATTTCTTGTATTTACAGCGTTTTGAACTGCAGTCACAACTACAGTTTTATTACTTTTTATAACTATTTGTTCTTTTAATTTCCAAGTTAAAATTTTATCGATAACTTTCATAAAAATGATTAAAGTTTAACTTCATTAAATAAAAATAGTAGGTAACTACTGATCTTATTACATTTATAACTATAAATTTTTTAATTCCCATGTTCAAATTTATCGATAACTTTAATGAGTATTAGGCAAGTTTCATTTCATTTAAATAATGTAAGTTTAACTTCATTAAATAAAAAATTACATTACTGTTCTTTATTTTTATTACTTTGCCCAAGGAAGGGTGGGAACTATTAATACTGACCGGGAAAAGTAATTAATCGTGCTATTTTAATCACATTGCCCAATTAGTTCGGGCACTATTAATACTGACCGGTCAGTATTAATAGTGCCCGGACTTTTCAAATTGCCCGTAACATATACATACATACATATATCACGCCTTTATCCCTTTCGGGGTAGGCAGAGCGTAAACGGCCGCAAAAAACGGACACCTACGCCACGCCTGACAAACATTTGTGGGTCATTCGGAAAATTGTGTATCGCCATAGTGACAGGTTGTCAGCCCATCGCCTAAAATTGCAATACACACCCTCGAGTCCCTTTGTCGCCTTTTACGACACCCCACGGGAATGAAATGGGGTGATGCTATTCTAAGCCGGCATCACACGGCATTACATAACAAAACATATACGGAGAAATTATACGAGTGACCGATACTGAAAACAGATGATGGGCTGGTGATCCCCAAGGAACATTTGTCGAAATATGACAAAAATCAGCTGATTGGCAATTTTGTATTGGAATGGAAGTCCATTTCTTTTCCTATATGTATTGACTTGATTTTTTTTTTGTTGTTTTCGCTATTCGTCACTATAAAAATTAGAGTAGAAATTCAAACCATGCGATTTTCATTTATGAAAATAATAATATAAAGTAAAAAAAATGAAGAATATGGCACTATGAGTGCATTATAATATAAACCATAGAAAATACATTCAGCGTTCTAGTATCATTATGAGTAGGCAGGTATCTATCTAGTGACTACACGTGGAGTTTATCTATCAAAATAAACACGGGCATGTGTTTAGATAACGATAAAGCACAGGTAAAAAATATAGGTAATTGTATATGTTTCGTAAGAAATACGAATAAGGAGAATAAACATTCATGGTCTTAAAATGCGTCGCGCGTCATAAAACAAATTAAAGCAACATTATGTAATAATGCAATTTCAACGAAAAATTGCTACGGCAATCGTTGCATACAACACAGAAACTAATGTTACTTTTAAAAGTTCATCAACTGTTGAACATTTTTACCAAAAATTATACTGAGATGTGAACCTTTTTTACACTGTTTACCAAAGCGAACGAATTTAGAACGAAATTCACAAAACTTAAACATCAGCATTTTTATCTCGGTCAAGACATACCTGACACACCTGAAAAATCATACAAACATCACGCCTATATCCCTTGCGGGGTAGGCAGAGTAAAAACGACCGTTAAAACGGACATTAACGTCACGTCTGACAAACAATTAAGGTACAATCAGAAAATTGTGTATGGCCATAGAGACGGGTTGTCAGCCCATCGCCTAAAATTGCAATACCACACGCCCGGGAAAGAAATGGGGTGATGCTGTTCTAAGCCGGCATCACACGGCGAAAATTCAAATTCAAACATTCTTTCGGTCGTGAAACCTTTTAATTTTATAGAACTTATTTTTTTAAACTTTGTGAGTGTTTCGAGAAACGAACCCGGAACCTTTGCGTCGCAGGGAGTCGCACTACCACTGCGCCACATCGTACGTATCATGTTACGATTACAACAGACGACCTATTTGTGTCATTGGACGTATTGTTTCCTTATCTACTACCAAAGTATCAATCATATCAAAATATGCTGCATGCAACAATATATTGGAAGATATAAACAGAACCATATCATAAAATCATTCTGTAGATCCTATACTAAAATTTTAAAGAAGTCAGTTCATTTATCAAAGCGTCAAAATTACATAGCTGAAATGAAAAACTCAACAAATAAAAATAAAACTATGTGGACAATCATAAATAAAATATCTGGTAAATATAAACCAAAAAAAGTTAAAAATATACGACTTAAAATAAATGACAGTATCACGCTCCATACGCCACAAAATGTAGCAAATACTTTTAACGATTACTTTATAAACGTAAACAGAGCCACACAAACTAATAACAACAAAATTGTATCATTTGCAGAAAATAATGTTGTTCAACACCTAAATTCTATTTTTATTCATCCAAGCAATGAAAGTGAAATTTACAAAATAATTACTCAACTAAAAAACAAAAACAGCACCGGGAAAGATGAAATACCTCCATCACTGTTAAAGGCATGTGTGTCTGAACTAACCCCACCTTTAACTAAACTAATCAATCAATCTTTCGAAACTGGTCGATTCCCTGATGCCCTTAAAATATCTATGGTCAGACCAGTACTTAAAAAAGGCGACGAACAAATATTGGATAACTATCGGCCAATAGCTCTACTGCCAGCGATTTCAAAGATATTCGAAAAAGCCATGTGTTCTCGTGTCTGTAGTTTTTTAGAAAGTATAAACTTTTTTGATGACGGACAATATGGATTTCGAAAAAATCGGAGTACTCAATTAGCAGTTTTTACTTACATTCAAAAAGCATTAGACTTTATTAATAAGAAACGGAGTGTAGTAGGTATACTTTTGGATCTAAGTAAAGCTTATGATAAAGTAAATTATTCAATACTGTTAATGAAACTTTATAAAGCAGGTATCCGGGGCAAAGCATACGATTGGTTTAAGTCATACCTTGAAAATAGGACCCAATATGTACAAATTGATTACTACAACGAAGACACTCGAACTCTCGAAAAGATAAATTCTAAAAGCAGTGAGCAAAATGGCAGCATTCCGCAGGGTAGTGTGCTTGGCTGCATACTATTCTTAATATATATAAATCAACTCCCTAAAGAGTTGGATATCACCTGCATCATGTTTGCGGATGATATTTCTCTTTTGTTTAATTTTAACGCAAAAGACAACGAATATATAAATAAAATAAATTCTGATATAAAAACCGTTCAAGACTGGCTACAAAATAATCAACTACAAATAAATACAAACAAAACTAAATTAATACAATTTCACCCCCCACAAAAACAACCCCTATCATTACTAAATATAAAAATAAATGGAAATCCGGTAGAAGAAGTCACATCACATAATCTGTTAGGCCTAAATATCGATAGTAATATAAATTGGAAAGGACACATATCAAAAACAAAGACTAAATTATCTAGATTTACTTATGCCCTTTATACGATCCGAACAAATACAAACGAAGAAGCGGCCTTATCCGCATACTACGCCTATGCGGAGTCCTGGCTCCGATATGGTGTAGTTCTATGGGGCAACAGCACTAACGTAGATGAGTTATTTATTATGCAGAAAAAATGTATTAGAATTATTTACCATTTAAACAACCTACAAAGTTGCAGGCCATACTTTAAAGATAAAAATATATTAACGCTCCATTCTCTGTACATCTTAGAATTAGCAACATTAGTACGTAAAAATATAAATTTGTTTACACAAAAAAGTACTTACCTAACTCATAATTTAAGAAACATGAAAAATCTTCAGTTACCTACCACATCTATGACCCTCTACCATAAAAGTCCATATTTTACAGGAATAAAAATCTATAATAAATTACCTTTAACGCTCAAATCCGAAACAAAAGATTATTTATTCACACAGAAACTCAAATCATTTTTAATAAGTAAAAGCTACTACAGTCTTAAGGAATTTTTAGATGAAAAGTGACCGTATTAGTCAAACATACTACATTAAGTTTTACTTAACCAGTTTATTGTTTTAAGTTGTCAAAGATTTAATTTCACTTTCTATATCCTTACTTAGTCTTACTATAAATTACATACTTTTTAAGAATTCTAGTTTTAAGTATAAGTGAATTATGAGTAATATAAGTGTCCTCTCAATGTTGCAATACCCTATAGAAAGGGTATCATGTGTTGTATGTATCCATAAATTGTCATACCTTTAACACCTGTATGTACTACTACCATGTGATATTATGCAATAAATACTATATGAATATGAATATAGGGTGAAATTTAACTAGTGATTTGATTATATCATCATCTGATGATAATGAAGAATATTATGATTTTTGTTTCTTTTTTACACACACACATATATCACGCCTATAATACCTTGCGGGGTAGGCAGAGCGTTAACGGCCGTTACGTTAACGGATAAAAGCGTTACATATTATGTGTGTGTGAGTGAGGGTGTGTGTGTGAGAGAGGGTGCGTGCGTGCGTGCGTGCGCGCGCGCGCGCGCGTGTGTGTGTGTGTATGTGTGTGTGTGTGTGTGTGTGTGTGTGTGTGTGTTTGTGTGTGTGTGTGTGTGTGTGTGTGTACGTGTAGGCGTGTTTGCGTGAGTGTGTGTGTGAGGATGTGCGTATGTGTGAGAGAGTGTGTGTATGTTTGTGTATACGTGTGAGCGTGTGTGCCCCTGTTTGTGCGCACGTGCTTGTGCGTGTATGTGTGTGAGGATGTGCGAGTGTGTGAGTGTGTAGTTGAAGGTGCTCCCACTCACCATATTCTCATATGTGACGTCGAGCGACTGGTGTCTGTATTTCAGCACGACGCACTGACGCTTCAGAAGATCGACGTCGTTGTTCAGAACAGCGTAGTGGATTGGTCTGCAATACAACATTTAATTTATTTATTTATTTATTTAATCAGTTACACTAATATAGTTTTACAGGATAAACCTAATTACTATACAGGGTAAATGAGATCATGCTTAAAACTAATGAGATCAAATCATAAAACATCTTACAATACAAACAACATCTTATCCTACAATATTACTTAGTTTGACTAAACCAGAATTAAAATATTAACAAAATTAAAGATTCCACAAAAAAATAAACATTCTTTGTTCACTTCTGACCACTATCCATTGATCTACAACAACCCTAGATTTAGCGCCTCATACAAAATTACGCTAAGATTTTGTCACGTACTGAACTATACAGTCATACATAGCGATTTATAGATTCATTGCGTCCGCCTGATTCAAAATATCACAACGAACCTCACCATAATCTATTGAACTCAGCCTTATTTGTTAGCCCGTACTTGGTCATGTTAACAGTTTCGCGGCCAGCCACGCACTGTGGGAAAGAAGTGCTCGCTTGCAAATTGTGCACTACTTTACCGGCCCACCTTTTGAGCGTACGCGCGTAATCTAGGGTTGTTGTAGATCAATGCCACTATCCCTCCATAAACCTAATCCTCGCAGTAGAGGAGACTGGCGGTGAGCCACAGTGCATGCGGCAGGCAGCGCCAGGAGGTGATGCCCCCATACATAACATAATATAACATTCATTCATTCAATCAAATTTAAGAGCTTGGCTTGGGAAATTTATTCACTGGAACGATAGCGTAGCGATAGTACCCCTGCCTGCTACCCCGAGGGTCGTTAGTTCGATCCCCAGAAGACACAAGTACTTGTCAAGTCGTTTTCAGATATTTGTATTTAGTCTGGGTGTTTCTATGTATAACATGTATTTATTTACGAAAAAAGTATATAAGTATTAATATCAGCTATCTAATTAATTCCCATTGTACAAGATTTGCTTACTTTGGGGCTAGATGGGGCTGTGTGAATGGTCCAGGATATTTATATTTTTATTCGCAACTCTACACTTTATAAAAAATACGCTTTAAAATTCTAGACTTCAATTTGAAACAAATGTCGTTTACAGATGGTGGTGGCGTAAAGTTACATGCCGTGTGATTAACCTGGCCAGCCCCCAGGCAGTGCCTTTATTTTTATTTTTTATTTAGCACGATCCGATTTTCTATTAGAACGATACAAAATAAAATTGTAAGTTATAAAGAAAAGAAAATTGTGCGATATATTTTTTTTACAATGACGGATCATGACGTCACTATATGATAATACTATCCTACGTTTAATAAAGTAATTTCATTTTCATATCATACATATAAAATCAAGGAAACATGTATGATTCGTTGATAGTAAGTACTCGTAAAGATGAGTTTACGTTACGATATTTATCGTTCTTAGAACCGTGACTAGGTTGATTGTATGGACTATTGATAGAGACAAACAAAATACAAGACAAAATGTATAAGAAATAAATAAATAAATATACTGGTCAATTCCCACAGCGCCATCTAGCCCCAACTAAGCAATCTGCTAATATATTATACCATTGTAACAAATTCGATTAGTAGAAAGTGTCTAATTCCAAGCTAAACTCCCGCAGTAGAAGCGATTTACACAGGTAAATTTCTAGTAAAATACCAGGAGTTCAACTGAAGGCAGACAATGGCCGCGTTACGCAGCGCTAAATAGCATACGCTGCACAATATAGCAGCGCATACTATGAATTAAACGTGAACCTAAATCTATTTAACTTAATTAACTAAGTTGAGTGAAATTGGCAAATGATGTGTTCTGACCCTTACATAACTCAATTCTGTAGTAAATACCGTCTGCCGATCTGGCGTTACGTCACACGTATAAGCACTAGATTATAAGTAAGTACCTCCAAATTATATCACCCCACGAATTCCGCAATTCGTACTAAGGAGTCACAATGATATGGTACAACAAATATGACTAAAGGGAACACACCATTAACACGAATAAACAGGTTTAACACTTACAGTCACGTGCCGGCGCAAATGCATAAATACCCAACGGAGAAAGGAAGTTCAGGGAATGGATCAAATAGGAATTCCGTTGGTACTTACAGGGCTGGGTGGAAAAGATATCGACACCCAGCATTCCACTACAGCCTTGGCGCGTTATTCACGTCAAACCACTCACAGCTTCTGTTCGTATTCCACTTTGATATTAGTCATTACGGTGACCCAACCCGAATTTGGGCCGTACAAACGCGAGCCGATATGGCCACTTGATGCCTATTCAACGCGACGCTCACGTGGAAGACGTCGAGACATCCAACAATCACTAAGCCTGGTATTCTAGTATAACCCAGGAGAACCGCAATAATACGATGCATCAACACGCGCGATCTCAAATTGAATCGTCCATTACACGCGGCATCACAAAACGCGTGGCGGGAAATCCGTACAAACCACAATACGTTCTCGTCCGAACGGTTTTGAGTGACTGCGTAGTGCGGCGCCGCTTGGCGCCGTCAGGCGGTCTGCGCGCACGTCGCCAGTCTCGCCCTGCGAGTGAGAAAGGGACAACACACGCCCAGAGCGACGCGTGCGATCGAGCACCGCGCCGCATTCATAGACCGTCATTAATACCAACTTACCCTAGCATAACAACGCTAAATATTAAACATTCACCCGCCCTAGGCCGAATCCCTTAGGCCTATTCACTACTGGGGAGACGAGATAGCGTTGCTATTGCTCGCTTAAGAACTGAATCCCCTACCTGAACTGTCGCGACTCGAGGAGTGCCATCACTACCTGGGAACAAGTTGAGAATGCGCCCTCTGCGCCATCGCAGTGGCGGCAGGTTGGCATCCTTAACCAGAACGAGATCTCCGATGCGAGGGGGTTCAGTTCTGTCCGTCCACTTAAGGCGTTGCTGCAGAATGTGCAAATACTCAAGCGACCATCGCTTCCAAAAATTCTGAGACATTTGCTGCAGCAACTCATAACGCGTCAAACGATTGCTACTGACCTCTGTGTAGGGGTATTCTGGCAAGGCGTTAAGTGGTCGGCCAATTAAGAAATGCCCTGGTGTCAGGGCCTCCAGATCATTTGGATCTGAGCTAAGCGGACACAAAGGACGTGAATTGAGAACGGCCTCAATTTTACAAAACACGGTCGCTAGCTCCTCAAAGGTTAATATCGTTAAACCTATAACGCGCATCAAATGCGTCTTAGCGGACTTTACAACCGCTTCAAATATACCACCCCAGTGGGGGCATCCTGGTGGATCGAACACCCAGTTAATGCCCTGACGGGAGAGGTTCGTGCCGATAGCTTCCTCGTTTTCCGATAAAAACGTTATAATTTCTTTCATACATCGATCAGCGCCCTTAAAGTTGGTACCACAGTCCGACCTGATCAGCGCTGGTCGCCCTCTTCGCGACACAAATCTATCTAAAGCTGCTAAGAAAGCCTCCGTAGTGAGGTCGGCCACGAGTTCCAAGTGGACGGCCTTGGTTGCTAGGCACACAAACACGCACAAATACGCCTTGATTGACTTCGCGTTGCGAAGGCGTGATGCCTTTACCATAAAAGGCCCCGCAAAGTCCGTTCCCACACCCGCAAACGTCCAGGCTTCCGTCACCCGGTCCGGTGGGAGGTCTCCCATCTGAGGTTGCATTGTGGCTGCCTTCAACCGATAGCAAGGCAAGCACCGAAACACAATGCTCCGTACCGTACGTCGTCCAGACAAGATCCAAAACTCGCGCTGCAGAATAGCCAAAAGTGCATTGCAGCCCGCATGCGAGTTTTTCTGGTGACGATCCCTAACTATAAGTTCTACCAAAGGTCCCTTCTTTGGGAGTAACAGCGGATGCCGTGCTGAAAAGGGCAGGTTAGCGTTCCGAAGTCTACCTCCAACCCGGAGCATTCCATGCTCGTCCACGAACGGGTTGAGGCGCACAAGACCTCCCTTCAGCTTTCCACGGCCATCCCTGAGCAGCCTGGCCTCTTCCTCAAAATGTTCCGCCTGGACGACCCTAACCAATAAACTTAGAGCCGCATTCCGCTCCGCAGGCGAGAGGACAGGTGCCAAGTTCCGTTCTGCTTGAGGTTTTCTACAGTTGTTCACGAACCGTTTGATCCAACCTGTCACCCCTAGAAGTTTGTCGAGGGAGCTGTATCGTTCCAGCAAGAAAGCCGCACTAGGCTTAGGTACGATCTGCCCTACGTTCACTCGCAAACCTCGATCAGGTGGCCCAAGCGGCGACCCGCACTCATTGTATGGCCATCTCTCAGGTGACTCAGTCAGCCACTGAGGTCCCCACCACAGTGAGTGACCTACCAAATCAGGGGCCCTACATCCCCGTGAGGCGCAGTCCGCTGGGTTCTGTTCTCCCGGTACGTGTCTCCATACCAACGGAGTTTCCGATCCTTTAATCTGTGACACCCGATTTGCCACGAAAACCTCAAGAGTATGTACCGACGTCTGTAACCAGCACAGAACTATCCTACTGTCGGTCCATGCGTACACCGTTTCATCCAAATTGATGATACCGCGTAGATTACTAGCGACATAATGTAGCAAGCGCGTGAGAAGCGCTGCTCCCGCCAATTCCAACTTTGGAATGGTCCATCTTGTCCTAACCGGAGCCACCTTACTCTTGGCCATAACTAGACGCACGTCTACAGTTCCCGTTGAACTGACTGTCCGCAAATAGACAGCTGCCGCGTACCATCGCTCCGAGGCATCACAAAACCCATGTAGGGTAGCCTTACATCCCACCGATGGGAGCAACTTGCGAGGTATGGCGATGCGTACGATCCCTGGTAAGGTGGTCACAAACTTGGTCCAATCATTCAACAGCTCTCCGGAGAGCTGGTCGTCCCAACCCAAGTTTGCTATCCACAACCTTTGCAAGAAGCACTTCGCCATGAACGTCACCGGTGCGATCCACCCGTTAGGATCGAAAGTTCTGGCGATCGTCGATAATACCGAACGCTTCGTCCAAGTCTTCTGCAAAAGGTCTGGCTCGATCTGATACGTAAAGACATCATGCGTTGGCCTATATTGCACCCCTAGGATGCTCAACGTATTTGGATTGTCCGGGTTCTCGAAAAGGTGCGGGTCCTGCTGGAACTCACCTGGCAACCCGGCCAGGAGCTCTGGACAGCTGGACAGCCATTTCCGCAACTCATAACCTCCTGATTCCATGATCGCGATCAGCTCGTCTCGTAGTAGCAGTGCTTGTTGCACGCTATCTGCACCCGTGCAGATGTCATCCACGTAGACGTCGCGATCCAGTACTGCTGCGGCTCGAGGGAATCTTACCCTTTCCTGTGCGGCCAACTCTCGCAGCGTGCGTACTGCCAAAAACGGACTTGGCTTCAGACCATACGTTACCGTGTTAAGCTCATAAGTGACCATCGGCTCGTCAGGGCTCTCACGCCACAAAATCAGCTGGTACCGACGGTCATCCGGGTGTATAATTGTTTGGCGAAACATCATTTTGACGTCTGCGACGAACGCTACTTGGTGCAACCGAAAATCTGTGAGGATGTCCATTATGTCCCGGTTCAACTTGGGACCCGCGTGCAGACACTGGTTCACAGACACACCATTCGATGTAGGAGCAGAACCGTCAAACACTACCCGTATCTTCGCCTCCGGTGACTTCAAAACAGCCAGGTGTGGTATATAGTAATGCTCGACACACCTCCAATCTATGCTGGACACCGACATGTGGCCTAACTCTAGGTACTCCCTCATGAATTCGATATACTTCTGCCGAAGTGCTGCATCTCGCTTCATCTTTCTCTCCATAGCCAGTAGTCTCCGTTCCGCGATCTGTCGCGAACTACCTAAGGAGGGGCGGTTTGGGAGAAATGGCAGCCTGGTAACAAACCTACCTGACGAACTTCGTGCAGTGTTGTACTGATAGAACAGCTCGCACTCGTCATCCTCTGGCTTCCGTCTATCCGCTGTGGGTGGCTCCTCAGACTCCCAAAACCTCTGCAGCACCTCCGACAACACACTACCATAGAGAACCGTATCGCCCTCTGGTAGGTCCTGAGGTCTCCAAACTGGGCCAAAAATAACATACCCCCCTGTGGTATCAACGGCCACTAAACCAGTTTGCTGAAGTACCCGTTTTCTGCCACACCAGAATCTCCCGAGGACGTCTGACCCGAGGAGAACGTCCACCGTACCAGGAGTATCAAATTCAGGATCAGCTAACTCTAAGCCTGTGGTTAACCCTCGTACCGTTGACGGTAACCGAACCTGAGGAAGTTTCCCTACCACTTCATCCAGCACCACTGCTGAGGCATAATAGCTGACCCCTGTACCTGTATTACCTAATGTGAACTCGAAGTTCACCTGACCCCGAACGTCAGGCACATCTACACCTCCAATACCTACAGCCCCATCCGTTGTGGGCCTTATATTTAAGCGTAGCCTACTCACCAGCTTACTAGACACAATACAACCCTGAGCCCCTGTATCTAACAAGGCTCTTACCTGTATGCTGCGGCCACCGTATCCCCATACCCAAATCATTGCCGTAGGCAACAATACCGTAATTGGCCGGGGGGCCGAAGCTGGCGTGTAGGCGGCGATTACCTAGCAGGAACCTAAGCGCGGAGTGTCCGCGTCCTGCGGGGGGGTCCCCTCTCTCCGTACACCTTCGAGTGGGTCCCACTCCTGCTGATAGGGACCTCTGGTCCTGTACGCCATGGCTGGCAGCCTATAGTAACCCTGCGGCAGGCGCGCGTACCGTGGATGCGCCTGTAGCCGCGGGTGCTCAGCCAAGGGGAGAGGCATGCGTGGGTCGTGGGAACTCACCATGTTGTTCAGACCCGCCGAGTACTGCATGTACTGGCCCTGGTGTTGGCACCCGCCCGTAGCATCACGTACTTGTGATGGGTGCCCCTGACCTTGGACCTGTGACCACCTACCCTGTCCCGGCACCTGCTGCCGAGGTGGTGACTGTCTCGCGCGTGGTGAAGGGGGCATCACCTGCTGATGTCCCTGGCCTCGTCCCTGAAACCCTGGTGGAAGAGGACTCCTCCTTGGAGGGGGTGGGGAGCGTTGCTCCCGTCTAGGTAGGGCAGACTCCGTGCGCTGACCCGCGTCAGCTCTGCCTCCGTAATCTCCGCTGCGGTTCATGCATAGGAGCTGATGGTGGGCACCCTGGCAGTACCTGCAGTTGGTGCTTGATGGGCACTCTCGCACCTGATGCGGCCCCATACACCTAAAGCACCAACGCCGTTGCTGCACCACACCACGACGTTTCTGCACCCGCTGTGCAGCGAACTCCTCACACGCAGTCACCTGATGCCCCGCCTCTCTGCAGTAGGCACACCTCGATTCCAAATTAGCGACATTGTATCGCCTGGGTGGCCTACTCTTACCGTCTCGCGCCTGTGCACCCGGCCGTTCCGGGCGGCGAGCGGCCGCAGACTCCGCGTGAGGCGACTCTCCAAATTGGGCATCTACCCGCCTGCACTCGGCCTCGAGGAAGGACTTGAGCTCCTCGAAGGTCGGGAGGTAATCAGATGTCTTACCTCCGTGTGACTGTTCAAAACGAGCGGCCATGTCGCTCGGCAGGCGGCGCAACAACGTGTGGACCAGGATATAATCATAGCCTGACACCGGCATCCCCTGTCTCTCAAGAGCGTTCACTGCAACGCAGACAGGGTTGAGGACCTTGGCCCTGAGGTCCGTCCCTCGTGTGATGGTCGGCACGGTGAGCCACTGTTCCAGGAGTTGGTCAATCATGAGACGTTTGTTGCTGTATCTCTCGATCAGCAAACCGCGAGCCGTCTCGTAACTTGCATCATCGACTGGTAGATGCTTTACCAGCTCATGGGGCTCACCTTGCAGCTTGGCCATCAATTGTGCCATTTTATATGCCGGCTGCAAGTCAGTGCGGTTATGAATCACACTGTCAAACAGATCCTGGAATCGGGTCCAATCCGTGTAGTCCCCGTGGAAGACCGGAATCGCCACAGCCGGCAGGGGCACTTGCACCCCCGGTCCCCGCGGACCATGGGGTGGGTCCCGCTCCCCAGCCCTACGCCTGGTGATCACAGCAGCCGCCTGCTGGATCTCCTGCCCTATCTCCATGCACTGGGTCACATTCGTCCGGACCGTAAGTTTGACCTCCTCATCAGGCGTCCCATCAAATAACTCCTCGCATCCAGTGAGGCAATCCAACACCTCCGCGACCCGTTCGTCAATCCGTTGCGCACAAGCGATGAGTGCGTCCTCTCGGTCCCCGCGACCGACCATCGCCTGCTTAGTCGCGAACCAAATTAGGTGCGTTCTAATTTTTGCCTGAAGCTGTGTAATTGTGGGAGCCATGGTACCAACTCAAAGTAACACCGAACCTTACAATGAAAAACAATAATAGACAATCGGCCCTGATCCTACCGTTAGGATATCCGCACAGGGTAAACACAACGATAATAACAAGCAATTCACTAATTGATTGGCCCTGATCCTACCGATAGGATATTCTACACAGGGCACACACTACAATCACAATAAATATATTTTTTTTATGTAGGTACATTAAAAATCTTATACTAAAATAATCTTAAATCTAGTGGTTTTCTGAACCACGCTCTGCTACCAAAAATTGTCTAATTCCAAGCTAAACTCCCGCAGTGGAAGCGATTTACACAGGTAAATTTCTAGTAAAATACCAGGAGTTCAACTGAAGGCAGACAATGGCCGCGTTACGCAGCGCTAAATAGCATACGCTGCACAATATAGCAGCGCATACTATGAATTAAACGTGAACCTAAATCTATTTAACTTAATTAACTAAGTTGAGTGAAATTGGCAAATGATGTGTTCTGACCCTTACATAACTCAATTCTGTAGTAAATACCGTCTGCCGATCTGGCGTTACGTCACACGTATAAGCACTAGATTATAAGTAAGTACCTCCAAATTATATCACCCCACGAATTCCGCAATTCGTACTAAGGAGTCACAATGATATGGTACAACAAATATGACTAAAGGGAACACACCATTAACACGAATAAACAGGTTTAACACTTACAGTCACGTGCCGGCGCAAATGCATAAATACCCAACGGAGAAAGGAAGTTCAGGGAATGGATCAAATAGGAATTCCGTTGGTACTTACAGGGCTGGGTGGAAAAGATATCGACACCCAGCATTCCACTACAGCCTTGGCGCGTTATTCACGTCAAACCACTCACAGCTTCTGTTCGTATTCCACTTTGATATTAGTCATTACGCGTGACCCAACCCGAATTTGGGCCGTACAAACGCGAGCCGATATGGCCACTTGATGCCTATTCAACGCGACGCTCACGTGGAAGACGTCGAGACATCCAACAATCACTAAGCCTGGTATTCTAGTATAACCCAGGAGAACCGCAATAATACGATGCATCAACACGCGCGATCTCAAATTGAATCGTCCATTACACGCGGCATCACAAAACGCGTGGCGGGAAATCCGTACAAACCACAATACGTTCTCGTCCGAACGGTTTTGAGTGACTGCGTAGTGCGGCGCCGCTTGGCGCCGTCAGGCGGTCTGCGCGCACGTCGCCAGTCTCGCCCTGCGAGTGAGAAAGGGACAACACACGCCCAGAGCGACGCGTGCGATCGAGCACCGCGCCGCATTCATAGACCGTCATTAATACCAACTTACCCTAGCATAACAACGCTAAATATTAAACAGAAAGTGTCATATAAGTGGTTAAGTTAAGTATAAGTTCTCGATGTAGACTTTCCCATGCGCAATGGGAAATTTTCTAGAGATTCTCGAGTGTCATGTAGAGGGCGCTCAGCTTAATTGAAATAAAATTCCTTTACATGAAAATCTGTACCACTCTACAAAATACTCTTTATTTTGTATTTATGTAATCGTTCTAAATTTCTTATAGATTGTTTGTTTGTGTTTGCTTACATGTATGACACTCAATATAATAGGAAGACGACAAGTTTATTTTGTAGCAAATCAAACTAAAAGAAATAAATTAGTTACGAACACAACGTGAAACGGAACCTGAGACAAAACTATGGCTGCCGCTAGCCATATTGAAACGTCAAATTTTCAGTTTAGCACAGTGCCCTCTGGTTTGACATTCAGAACTATCAAGAGAACTGTCAACAGAAAAACTCCCATTGTATCAACAATACGCTGCCTGATCAAAACAATATCTTCAAGAAGTACTCACAAACACCCATCATCACTCGGCATCAAACAATGTTTGAAGTCCAAAAACGCCTGGAAGTACACCAGCTTCTTCTTATCCTCATCGGAGAGACTCCGCAGGATCTCAGGAGTGGCCACGTGGTACGGGAACTCAGGTTTGACAGGCACTGTCAGGACCTCCCTGTTTGGCAGGGTTATGTAGTGCTTCTGTGAGTCTACGACGGGCATCGTGGTCGGTTCAGTGGACGTGCATTTACCTGTGGAAAATATACATCAATTTAACAGCACGTTCACACTATACAATTCAGTGCCGTGTGATGCCGGCTTAGAATAGCATCACCCCGTTTCTTACCCGTGGGAGTCGTAAGAGACGACTAAGGGACTCGAGGGTGTGTATTGCAATTTTAGGCGATGGGCGGACAACCTGTCACTATGGCGATACACAATTTTCAGAATGCCCTCAAATATTTGTCAGACGTGGCGTAAATGTCCGTTTTTGCGGCCATTTACGCTCTGCCTACCCCGCAAGGGATTATAGGCGTGATGTATGTATGTTTGTATGTTTGTATGTATGTATGTATGTATGTTCACACCATGCACATGCTCCTGCCGCTGTCGCGAATATTGCTCGGAATACTTCCACGGAAGTATCATCGCGAGTGAGTGTTCACACACTGCCGTTACACTCTTCTCGCACCAATACGAGTGAGCGAGATAGCAATACATTCCACACGCGTTCGCGCTGCCGTTCCTTTGACTCGCGCACGAAAAGCCGACACTCGAGGGAGCACGGGAAGTGGCAGCGGCATGACGAGTGGCAGTGGGAGCAACCGTTCACATGCTCGCGCTGCCCACTTCTCTTACTATTTCCCTGCCCATAATGGCATAGTCTGAACTTGGCTTAAGGCGGGGATATATCGCGAGCAAGATTTTTTAACCAGCTTTAGAGTGGCTTTAGACAATGCAAGATTTTTAAACCAGCTTTAGACAATTATAGCCATAAAGTTCTGAAAAATTATATGTTATTTTCGAGGATCTACCAGATAACATACACCTATCAGTTACACAATTTGAAAAACTTTTCTCGATAGAAAAAAAAATCCATAGTAACCTCCATTGGAATAATTTTTTCAATTATGTCTTCAGTTTTAAAGTTTGTAAATGAGGACATTCTAGCGGTATTGCTCTGGTTTCTATGTCGGAAAAACCGTAAAATCTCGCGGAAATTTGAGCGCAAAATGAGTGTCTGTTTCACTTTAGCGCAGCGCGAATGAAAGGGACAAACTTTTCAGGTGAATCAGGGCCTAAGTCCTGGATCAAATAAGAGACGTCTTGAAGTCAGGTCAGGTTAGGATCGGATTATAGTGAGAGGTTTGTCCGCTTCTCGCCATGTTACAAAGTTATGCCGTGTGATGCCGGCTTAGAATAGTTTCACCCCATTTCCTTTCCTTGGGAGTCGTAAGAGGCGACTAAAGGACTCGAGGGTGTTTATTGCAATTCTAGGCGATGGGCTGACAACCTCTCACTATGGCGATACACAATTTTCCGCATGACCCTCAAATATTTGTCAGACGTGGCGTAAATGACAGTTTTTTGCGACTGTTTTCGCTCTGCCTACCCCGCAAGGGATTATAGGCGTGATATGTGTATTGTATGTATGTTTGCAACTAATTATACGAACGAATTGAATATTTTCAAAAATGATGCGCAGTATAATACGTTGCTAAAAATCATTCACTTAATGTGACAGAACCATCATTGTAACTTACTGTTGTGTATTTTGAGAGTGTTGTGTTTATCTTTAATTGTTGATCATGAAATAATCACATAATTATTTTTTGAATACGCTTTTTTGATTACTATGTTTAATGTAGATGAACCTTATTAATAAATAAGTAAATAAAAGTGACCGAACTGTAGATGAGCACCGCGACCTTACTTTAGCGCGACTTAAACCACCGTCGGTTACGGTTAAACTAAAAAGTTCCAATACACATAGCTACTAGACAAAACAATGTTTAAAAAATACTCCGCGTCTTAGTCATTTCGGTAATTTCCCTTCGTTACACCTACTTATACATATTGTAGTATAGTGACGTCACTAATTAAAAGGTTGCATAATAATAACCGTTGACAAATACAACTCTTCGATTAACTCGTACGACACCAGGGTTCATTGGGTCGTTGCCTCGACTCGCTGTTTCATAGTCCGATACGGCTGGCATTATTTGAGTGCATAAACAAGATATACCAAGCAATAGTTTAACTTCATACTAACTCCCGGCTTGCGCACTCACACATACTCACGCTCGATCGACCTATACATACACGACTGCTACATGGAATCTCGTGCCGCCCGTGTCACTCACAGCGAACTGTATTGCCGCCGCGCGTTTCTATTGGAGTATCGGGAAATCGGGAAAATTTATACCTAAAATACCTAACTACTTATTAAATAATAATGACATGTTTTCTTACTATAACTTAACATTATGAAACCTAAGTGTGACACCATTTAAATTCGGGGTCGCAAAAACCAATTTGTTGGCATCCCAGCTAATGTAGATAGTTCCAGTTTCTTAGTAAAGCGTAGTCAAGAATAGTCAGAGGACGAGCTATAAGAAAATAAGTGCTGTAACATATTCATACATACACATATCACGCCTATAATCCCTTGCGGGGTAGGCAGAGCGTAAACGGCCGCAAAAACGGACAATCACGCCACGTCTGACAAACATTTGAGGGTAATTCGGACAATTGTGTATCGCCATAGGGACAGGTTGTCAGCCCATCGCCTAGTATTGCAATACACACCCTCGAGTCCCTTAGTCGCCTCTTACGACTCCCATGGGTAAGAAATGGGGTGATGCTATTCTAAGCATCACACGGCAAACATATTCATAGTCAAAAAATAATGATCAACTTACCAACAGCATTCAGTATGAATTCTTTTTCAGCATTATGGAGTGCACGGTCGCTCACTAGAGATCCTGATAGTGTTAGTGTACTATCGCTGCTGTTCTCGTCAAGGCACGTAAAGTCCGACAATTGATCTAATTCCTCTTGCATTAAATTTGTAACGGTAGTCTTGGAATCTTCCATTGTTGGGATATGTTGCATTTTACTCGTTTCTTGTTTCAGTTTTTGTTGCTGAAAATGTACAGTCGGGTTGACGATAATCTAAAAAAAAAAAAAGATAAGTTAGATCTAATGGGAGTTTTTCTATTGACAGTTCTCTTGATAGTTCTGAGTGTGAAACCAGAGGGCGCTGTGCTAAACTTAAATCTTGACGTTTCAATATGGCTGGCGTCAGCCATAGTTTTGTCACAGGTTCCGTTTCACGTTGTGTTTGTTACAAATTAATTATGTTTGTTTGATTTAATACAAAATAAACTTATCGCCTTGCTATTATATTGAGTGTCATTCGTGTAAGTAAACAAATAACCAATAATACATCTAGAACAATTCAACAAACATAAAATAAAGAATAATGTATAAAGTGGTACAGATTTTGTGTAAAGAAACGTTTTTTCAATTAAGCTTGACGCCCTATACATGACACTCGAGAATCCCTAGAAAAGAAAATCCCTAGAAAAATTTATTGGTTTTTTGTTTACTTACACGAATGACACTCAATATAATAGCAAGGCGATAAGTTTATTTTGTATTAAATCAAACAAACATAATTAATTTGTAACAAACACAACGTGAAACGGAACCTGTGACAAAACTATGGCTGACGCCAGCCATATTGAAACGTCAAAATTTCAGTTTAGCACAGCGCCCGCTGGTTTGACATTCATAATCATAACTATCAAGAGAACTGTCAATAGAAAAACTCCCATTCTCATCTCAGCTCAGCTGATTGCAGTTACTATGGAAACACAAAATATTTTTGCAATATTGGAACCCATGTTCCTTGGGAAAAGTTGTTCCTTATCACAAGCCTATCTTGAGATTTCGCTTTACTTCTTTATTAATAATAAATAAATAAACTTAATTACAAATAGTAACATGATACAAAATAATTATCAGGCTTATGATTCCTTAACTAAGAAAATAAGAATTCCTGAATCTTAAGTAATCAGTTAGCCAACATAACCTATATTTTATAAAAACTATTATACTATATGTATAATAACAATATAATATTCCAACCTATTCCAACAGTATTCCACTAGTAAAATGTCACCCTATATTTTTACATGCCTACAGTCTAACACACAAAAACATGAGGAAAACTCTAAAAAAAAAACTTTATTTAATTTACATCCTAAAGGAAATACCAAAATTATTTTCCTGCCTATGCTTAAATTACGAATAAAATTAGAAACTTCATTATGAGCTAAATAGGATCAGATGGCATGGGACAATTAACACTGCAAATTAAATATTCAGCTTAAAATATGGGTTAAAAAGTAAAAACTTTAAATAAAAAAAAAAATTTTGGACAAGGGTTAAACCAAGTCATACAACAGTCTTAGACTCGAGGGTTACACATGTATTGCAATTTCAAGTGATGGTCTGACAACCTGTCACTATAGAGCTACACAATTTTCTGAACGACCCTCAAAAGTGTGTCAGATGTGGCATAAATGTTAGCTTTTTCTGCCTTCACACTCTGCCTACCATGCAAGCGATATATATGTATATATGTGCAACTAGAACTTTTTATGGGACATTTTTAACAATTGTTATAAATTGTGTTTGCCGTGTGGTGCCGGCTTAGAATAGCATCACCCCATTTCTTTACCGTGGGAGTTGTAAGAGGCGACCAAGGGATTTGACGGTTTGTATTGCAATTTTAGGCGATGGGCTGACAACCTGTCACTATGGGGATACACAATTTTCCGAATGACTCTCAAATACTTGTCAGACGTGGGGTTAATGGCCGTTTTTTGCGGCCGTTTACTCTCTGCCTATCCCGCAAGGGATTATGGGCGTGATGTGTGTATGTATGTGTTATAAAATAAAAGACAATAGGTACCTATTATACATTGATTTTCTTTTGTTTTTCAGTTCCTTATATTTAGCCTATATTCTATTTTTAGTTTTAAACATTGTGTCTTAGATTAATACATACATACATATATCACGCCTTTATTCCTTGCGGGGTAGGCAGATCATAAACGGCCACTAAAACTGAAATTTACATGTCTGACAAACATTTGAGGGTCATTCAGAAAACTGTGTGTCGCAATAGTGACAGGTTGTCAGCCCATTGCCTAAAATTGCAATGCAAACCCTCAAGTACCTTCATATAAATTTATGCTTACCTTTTTAATAACTTTTTTGGGAGTGTCCTTTATCGGATAAGGTGTTAACTGTCTTCGTTTAATTCTTTTTCTCTGTTTGAATTTGAAGATGAAATCCATGCTATTCTCAGTGGTCTGGCAACATTTCTCTTCAACAGCTTTTGGTGGTTCCATCTTTATTTTTACTTCCGAATAAAAATCATCTTCAGATTGAACGGTTTGAGTGGTTTGGTCCTCGACTGCTACCATTGTAAGTAGTGCCATAATAGCTTTAACTTTGATTTCTTCATCGGTTATGTTTAATAAGCCTGCGATGACTGCCTCATAATTACTCTGTCCGATGAACCTTGCGATTGAATCGGAAGACTTTTCTGACAGAACTGTACCGTTCATTTGATCAACATATGTTATGATTGTCCGAGTGATGTTTTTCAACAAATCAATTCTGTTTGTTATGGTGATTTTCACCGGGGAATCCCACTTCTTAGGCTTAGACTCGTATATGACATCTTCCTGGTATAAAGAGCTTGCTGGACCGAATTTTATGTTCTTTATTACTCTATCACCTTGAAAGAGTTTTATTTTATTCTCCTTTTTGAGTAATATAGGTGTGCCTTGAGATTTGATGATTATATTGCTCTTATTAAGCGCTACACTACTGTTGTCAGACATTTTAATGCTTATAATGTGTTTTATCTATTCACTACTTCTACTATTCGCCGTGTCTTGTGTAGCTAATTCATCTATAAATAAAAAACATCCACATGTAATTGATAAATAGGTACCTAGTGTTTGTTCAATGAAATAACCTTTGGTTCTTTAATACGTATACGAAAATTCTGACTTACTAGGATGTAAATAAAAAATTCCAAGATAACACAAGGTTAACGTTTGTTTTTTATAATATAATACACACGAAACACACCACTCTCACACAGTTTTACCCCTTGGGAAGTACTGAAAATCTGGGGAAAGTCCCCCATGCTATAAAATCTACAATGACAGACATGACATAACGTAAACTAGAAGGCAACAGCTGGCTTGTATATCTGTCTCTTTCTAGTCCCATTCATTATTATAGCGTTATCTCTTTTTATCATAAGCGTCACATCACTTAGGGGCCGTTCATCGCATCCACTGCCAGAAGAATATTTCTTTTCAAATAAAATGTATCTCTATGTATTCAATTAACGGGAGCCCCGTTAAATTAAGCGATGAATGAATGTTAGATCATTATATTAATAGAGGATATTATTTGTTAATCAATGTATACTCTTAAGTATCAATTGCGAGTTTTCACGCTTGATCTATCTATAACACTTACGATAGGACGTAAATTTAACTTTGAGACGAAAACACGAGGTACTATAACGAACCTACGCGGACGCTTTTGCCACAAATGGAAATGGCGTGCGTGGGGCGCGTTTACAGATGGCTCACTTAGTACTTTGCAAACATTTTAATTACACACACCTACGTTTACAGGAATCTCAGAGGAACTCAAATCCATTAAGAAAGAGTGAAGTTGCCATGCCTGAGCGAGCGCCGCGTATACCAGCCATATTACGTTCTCATGTCGTATTGAATCTAGCCCTATTACGTACTCGTATTGAATTTAAAAACAATGTGTCGGAAAAAGGAGGTCAAGGTTTTAAAAGAACAGTTTTTAAATTAACTGATATTTATTTCAAATGACAGATGTCATCATTATCATCAACATACCAAACTCAAAATACTTTATCTCGAAAACGCTCGACTACCAGTGTCTTTGAGAAAGATGACATGGATGGATGTAGGGAATGCAATTTTAAGGGGCATAACATAACTGAAAAACTACATTGTATGAATCAATATTTTTAATTGTATCTTTTCTAAAGTACGGTATCAAACAATCAATAAAGAAAGATAACGTATCGTTAAATATATTAAACAAAAAAGAAAAATGACGTATCATTACATATTATTTTGAAAGTAGCTACGTAAAAATGTTAATGTATTTAAACGGCTTCTAACTTTACAAAAATAGCACACGCTTACGTATGAATTTCGCAGCCTCTCAATCCCGCAATCCCGCGCGGGATCCCGCTAAAATTACGACCGGGATTAGTCCCGCAAAAAACGTGCGGGATCCCGGTATTTCGGGATCCCGGTATCCCGGTATTGCATTCCCTAGATGGATGCCTTGACGAGCTCTAAGACGAGCTGTAAGAGAAGGGTAGCGTTAAAGGCCTCGTCTGATAGTATTTCAAATTAAAATAATTATATTCTTGAAAGTAACTACATTAATTGCAATAATTTTGGCACCTTTGATAGTTTGCTATTGTATGTTAAAATTTTGATGTTTTTTCATTTTAGATTATTATCAGCATTTTGAGACTGTATAAAAAAAAGTAATAAATTGATTCCAGTAAACACCCTTGCCGCCACGCGCATTGCACGTAATTTGTGACAGTGTCAATTCGAGCTATGTAAAAAGTGACATTTATGAGAATTGAAAATTGGTTTGAGTTAATTCGATGCCGGCTTAGAATAGCATCACCCCATTTCTTTCCTGTTCTTGTATTGCAATTTTAGGCGATGGACTGACAACCTGATGCTATGGCATTACACAATTTTCCGAATGACCCTCAAATATTTGTCAGACGTGGCGTAAATGTCCGTTTTTTGTGACCGTTTACGCTCTGCCTATCTTGCAAGGGATTATAGGCGTGATATGTGTAGTGTAGTGTAGTTTTTTGTAAACCTCTCTTTTGCTGTCGATGACGAAAATCACCTTGGAGAACACTCATGAACGCAGCCCTTAGGGAATCCCAATTATATGCGCAATATTATAAATAATGCACGGCATCACATTATTGGTCGACATCGTATTGCAAGCACATCATAGAAATGCATGACGACATGCGACTGTACTTATTTATTTACCGATTTTAAAAGTTGCGCTTTTTACGACGATAGATGGCGTTACACATCTGGGAGTTTCTCAACTAGCCACGAAAGGTAGTTAAATGGGCGTTTTCAATTCAATTCAATACTTTATTGCAATATCACAGATACATCTTAAGTGTTATCTTGACCCGGGGTGTCACCAGGGGGCACAGCAATATAAAAGCCATACTTAATAACATAATTATAGCACTTTTTTTTGTAGGTACTAACTAACTACTACATAATAATAATATAATACATTTATTTCAAGTTATAACAACTCATAGATTACATTAGGTAGGTACATTCACAGTAATATCATTATAACTTACCTACATTACATTCAATTTTACACAATAAAATTAGAATGGTGATTTAGTAACAGTATGTCAATTAGAATATTAGAAAATAATAAAAAGTATATAATAATATTCTTATTTCTTACTATTGGTTTATTAAAGTTGTGTAAGAAATCGTTTGGATGTCGTCTAAACCAAAACTATGTTTATTTTTTACCTGTCACGTATTCCGTCACATTTGTTTGGCATAGCATAGAAATCATCTTCGCACATTACGCCGTTAACAAGTAATCTGATGATATCCCCAAAATTCTAAACTAAAATCATGTCGTCTGCTTCCCCGTTTTTTACCTAGATATCTCAGTCTAGTAAACGTAAGAGCCTCTCAGCTTCGAAAAATATGTACTTTAGGGTGCAGACACAATAATAATGTCGGGCAATATCATATTAGGCACTGTCATGTACTGTTCAGTTTTAGTTTTTATACCTATTTATGGCAAGCAAACACTTCTAATATTATAGAGCTGAATGTTAAAATTATAAAAAAACGGAACCCCGACTGCCATAAATAAATACCAAATTTCTTTCAGTTCAATGCCTTAGCCAACACCGAGTTAAATTTAATCCATTTCCTCAGTATCACGGAGCATAGGTAAGTGAGAATCACTTTGTAGGTACCCGACTGACTCAGGAGGGTTGTGTTTTTCGGGAGTAAGTATGTATGTATGTGGACAAGTAAATTCTTTTTCACAGGCAAAAAACAAAAACGGGTTACCGCCCAAGCGGGTAGACGGATGTTGATATATGAGATGTGGTGTCGTATCGTTAGATTCGTCTCAGCGCCACGAATGACATGAATGACTTTGTATTTTTGTTAATTTCTTCTTATTTGTATTGTATAGCTATCTTTAGTGAGAACTTGACGTACTTACGATTATATTTTTTTTTGTGTTTACGCACCCGCTTCTCTTTGTGTTTATCTTTTGGATGGCCCGCCCTTTGTTTTTTCTGTGCAATAAAGTTTAATAAATAAATAAATGACACTGGTTAAAGTACGTTCGCTTAAAAAGTTTTGCGACCACCGTAATTTCCGGTTTGCGTCTGTACGTGCATGTATCGAGCATAGAGGTCAAGTAACGCTGGTTGCGACACTATCAAAGCGAATGAGATAGCTTATTAAGTTCTTAACCGACTTCAAAAAAAGGAGGAGGTTTTCAATTTGTTTTAATTTTTTATTTCTTTAATAACTAGCTGGTGTCCGCTAACTTCGTTTCGGTAACCGAATAAATTAGGTTTAGCTTACTCGTACCACTGCCAGTACCGTGTTTCTTGACTTTAACTTCAATCCAACCAGATTCTACATTTAATCAGTTTTCCCGTGGGAATGAGAAATTTTCCCGCAGTAAAAAGTATTTAAAATATTGACCAGAGCAACTTTTGCTATGCAGAAATTTCTGTATCTCTCGTACTGTAGCTGACGGCATTTCCCGCAGTTAAAAGTACCCTTCGTCCTTTCATAGGTTCCTGTCTATGCTTATGCCAAATTGTATCAAAATCGGTTCAGTGGTTTAGGCGTGAAAACGTAATAGACAGAGTTACTTACGAATTTATAATATTAGTATGGAGGTACGTAGTTGCATTATATTATCTGTGGTATGGATATGGATAGTATGGACACAGAATATATAATAGTACTAACGTAGTATGGACGAGAGCTTTTAGAAAACTTAAAAAAAAAATTTACTAAAAGTTATCAATAGATGGCTTTGAACACCTGGGGAGTGCCTGGGTGGCATCTTTTCAGGGGAGTTGCATTTTTCTTCTTTTTGTGTGGGACACCTAGCCGTTTAACGACCCTATGAACGTCCTTGAAAATTGATTAAGAAGTTACAATTTGGAGTTTGAAAGTTTGGAAATAAGATTTGCGGTGCCAGTGACGCTTATTTCCCTAAGCGTATTTTGATATTGCTAATGAATAAGGACTAGGGATAAAAAAGGGAACGCCAGCAAAGTTACAGTTCACTACTAAAAGACCGCTAACGTAGCTAGTTAAGAAACCTCCATTGCCCGATATTATCAAACTACAGGCCACAATTTTACAGGTTAAATTCGATGTTGATTGCGTTGTCGGTTAGCCATTATCATACCTGGAATATTAACCGTCAACACAATGTACAAAGAATTTCACCTGTAGACTTGTAGCCTGTAGTTTCATAACATAGGCTACAGATGTTTAACGTCGTCAAAATACGTATTTTTTCAATCTTTCGAAAAACACATTATTGTAGCTTGTTTACTAAGTAATTTCAATCCACGAAGGTCGAATTTATGCTCGAGGAGAGTCGAAAGTTTGATGAATTGGTACCATGGCTTATATTCGGGCTGTTAAACTCTTTTTGGTTACACGTCTACTAGGTATGTATGTAGGTCATCCTAGGTTACACAGGGCAGGTAGGTAACCTGTCAAAACTTACTCTAGCTATTAAAGTTCTGCCGCAATATAGACTCCCAAAACAGGAAAGTATACTCTGACCCAGTTTTTTTGGGCTTAATGTTTCTATCAGGTCATACAATTTAAAAAAATTATGTCACCCACTCAAGTAAATACTAAATTTCACTACTTCTATGTATCACTTACCTGCTGTTAAATAAGACGTCCGCCATCATTTTAGAACTGTAAGAAGTTATATGTACAAGAACTTTTGGAAAATCGATTTCAGGCCCAAGTTTTTAGTTTTTCCAAATTATTATGTAACTGACTATTAAAATAATGAGATAAAGAATTAAACACCAGGGTCAATAACTTTGAAACTAGATAAAGTGGATAAAATACACAGATCACTTATAATATGTATATATAAAATAACGTCAATTAGACGTCACCGTTGTATTTTGGGCATGATTCTGACTCAGGCGAGGGATTCTCCCAACCAAAGAGTAAAAAAGGCGGGATCGAAGCCGTTTTTGACAGTGGTTTAAAAAGAAAAAGTACTAAAAATCATCAATAGATGGCGTTAGACATCTATGCTGGGGAGTTAGATTCTTCTTCTTTGCATGTGAGACGGGAGACCTCGAGTGGTCCAACGACCCAATGAATGTCCTAGTTTGGAAATAATATTTCACAAATTACTTTATTCAATGTAGGATAGTATATATTGACGTCATTGTAAATATAAAACCGGCTCATAATATATTCTATTACCTTATGTGGCTAGTTGAGAAACCCTCAGATGTTTAACGCCATCTATTGGCGTAATAAAGCGAAACTTATTTAATCTGTTTAAAGACCTTGCGGGGCCATAAAAAAGTTGATTGGTTGGTTGTGTGTTGGGAATCCCTCATCCCGTTGGTCTCGTCGGGCTTGACTACCAAAATTTTATAACACTTCCCGTGTGTATAAATTTAGAAAACTTGCAACTTTCTCTACCGCGGTCATGATTTGAACCTACGACTTTTGCCATCACTTGTGGCGACAACTCTTCCATCTGGGCTACACCGCGAATGTTGCAAGTGGCACGGTTTTATCTACCGGGTTAGTTTTGCATTGATACATATCAAATAATTCATTCTTTACAGATTGAATGTATTTAGCTAAATTAATAAAAACCCACGTTAAATTGAATAGGAAATTTTCAAAACACTTCCCGTGTTAGGTATACAATTTTAGAAACTTGCATTCTTTTATTTTGGTATTTAATTAAGTATTCGCGGGTTTTCATCGCTTTGGCTACATTCAATCTGCAAAGAATGAATTAGTCGCTTGGAATTCGTTCCAAAATTTACCCGGTAGATGGGGCTGTGCCATGCGTTTTTTTAGCATCAAGATACACTTGCAAAATTTGCGGGCAAGGGATGAGCCGCGGTAGCCCAGACAGAAGAGGCGTCGCTAGTGGCGAAAAACCTCTCCGTTGTTGAACATTTGCAAGTTTTCTTAATACTCGTTGGGCTTGATTCTACTGCCAAGTTTTGCATCGTCTTGATTCTGTTATAAGAGAAAAATAGTGTTGGTACGATTACTATTTTTCTGCTGCGTGACTTTGGTAATAATCCTAAGGGCCGCCGCAGACCAAACGTACGTTTTGCGAACGACTGCGACGGCTTGAGCACTTTTAAAAGAAATTCCAAAAAGGACCGTAGGTAAGTAATTGAAAAAAAAAGGTGATATAGTTAGAATGAAAAACGCCGCCGGTTTTCACCGGGCGATCAAAGCTGTATTTCATTCTAGCTCATGTCACTTTTTTTTTCAATCACGGCAGAACTCCTTTGTGAATTTCTAGTCGGCCCAATAATACATACATACACATATCACGCCTATAATCCCATGCGGGGTAGGCAGAGCGTAAACGATCGCAAAAAACGGACATTTACGCCACGTCTGACAAATATTTGAGGGTCATTCGGAAAATTGTGTATCACTACAGTGACAGGTTGTCAGCCCATCGCCTAAAATTGGAAAACACACCCTCGAGTCCCTTAGTCGCCTCTTACAACTCCCACGGGAAAGAAATGGGGTGATGCTATTCTAAGCCGGCATCACACGGTAATAATAATTATATTATATCGTAATAAATCAGAATTAAATAAAAGAATCATGTGATTTCACTTATTTATTAGATTGTTTACTAGTATACTAATAATACGTAGGTACATTTTCTTTTTACAAAAAACTTAACCGTTTATTTCAAACGAAACGAGATCAAAATTTACTGTGTTCATTAAATTATTAATAAACTGGGCTCTGACAATAACAGAGCGATTAGTTTGGAATAACCAGCCAGTCTAGTTGGGCTAGTGAAACAGTAAAAAAAACATACAAAAAACATATTTTGAGCATTATGAAAATATTTTTCAACTTTTTTATATTGAAGGTAAAAATATTTACTGAAAATATTTTATGGGGTCAACCCATTGATCTACAACAACCCTAGATTTAGCGCCTCATACAAAATTAAGCTAAGATTTTGTCACCTACTGAACTATACAGTCATACATAGCGATTTATAGATTCATTGCGTCTGCCTGATTCAAAATATCACAACGAACCTCACCATAATCTATTGAATTCAGCCTTATTTGTTAGCCCGTACTTGGTCATGTTAACAGTTTCGCGGCCAGCCACGCACTGTGGGAAAGAAGTGCTCGCTTGCAAATTGTGCACTACTTTACCGGCCCACCTTTTGAGCGTACGCGCGTAATCTAGGGTTGTTGTAGATCAATGGGTCAACCAGTCTATGAAACTAAACAACTTTCCCAAGAAACAAGTTTAAATATGAAGAAAGAAATGGGATCTTTGAAAATTGACCTGGTCGGCTGAAACATTTTGTATGGGAGGCCCAAATTTGGGAAAGTTGTTCAGTTTCATGGGCTGGTTCATCCTTTAAATATTAGCAGCTAATATTTTTACACTCTTATACTGGCCTCGTTCCTGACGGAACTTTCCTCAGCTATCCCTGACACTTTCATTAGGTAATAACTAGCGGCCCGCCCAGCGGTTTCACCCGCTGCTTCACTCGTGAAAACGTGACCTTTTCTCGGCATAAACTATAGGTACATATTTACCTTCCTATTGAATCACTTTATCTATTACAAAAACCGCATCAAAATCCGTTGCGTACTTTTAAAGATCCAATAGGGCCAGACACGGGAAGCGACTGTGACTCCTCAAGCAACCGACGCCCCCGCCGGCGGGGGCGCGGAGGTCCCTCATTTGTTCCTCACTTTGGGAACTACCGGCACTACGTGCCGGGTAGATTGAGTCCAATACGTTCTTCCCAGAACAACTCACAACTCAAACTGGTTGTTTGAACAACCACAAACTTTTCCGGGTGAGCTCCCGCTCCCCACCATACAGTCAGGTGTAGATAAAAAGACCCGGGGCTTGTATCATAGGGTTCACAACTAAAAAAAAAGCAACTTTGTTATATTATGTAGTGATTTTCGTCTTTTAATTTATGTAATTATGACAGGGATAGCCTAAGAATTAACTAAGGAAGTTCACAGCATCAAGAACATACTCTTATGGAAGTTTTATTTATGTTTATTTGTTATAGATTATTTCTGTAATAATCTAGCAAAAACTTACTTATGATGATATACTAATTTTAAGAGCCGGTACTTTAGCGCCATTCAACGAGTAAATTAATAGTAGCACAATGAAATGTATCGTTATAGTTTTTCTTCTACTGAAATACAGTTGATAAGGTCTGTACAGAAGGAGTATAGTGGAACTCACTACCTGCGTCCGTGTTCCCAAACGCATACAACCCTAATCTCTTCAAAGTAAGAGTGAACAGGATTCTTCTGGGTGAGCTCGCTCCATCTTAGACTCTGTCTCTATCCTATGACCTAGACTAGAGTCAAGAGCAAACCCATACTTAATAAAAAAATAAGCGTGGGAAAAAAGTGAGCTTATAATTTTGCCTTAGGTTGCTATAAAGTTTCTCATACTGAGGCACAGAGCTACTACAATTTCCACGCCTTTTCTCTTTCTGCACAGACTATAGGCCGGAGTAAAGCTAGTTTTTAAGATTGGCTCATAAGGGCATGATCCCCGAGCCGTAAATACATTAAAAAAAGCTTCTAAAAGCTAGATGGTGCCCCCATCACTTTAAAAATCACAACTCGATGAAAATGAAATTTATCGAAAATCTGCACAGATTCTAGGATCACGCTTAACTTCTGCCAAAGCTACTTTGTCCAAGCATACTTTGATAGTTTCAACGCAGATTTAACAGGCAAATTCAACTTTATTTCAATGGGGAGTTACACTCAAAACTTAATGCAGGTGGCAGCAGGCGCGACTGTGTATAAAGTAAGGCCCCATCCCAATTATTCCCAATAAGCCATAATTGACAGCTGTCAGATTCATGCCAATGCTATGGCAGAGAGTTCAATTTTCTGTGTTGACGTCTCTTTTGGGTATGGAATTGTCAGCTGTCAAATATGGCTTATTGTAATGGCGTTACTGTAAACGCCTCAATAACAAGTAACTGAACTTTGACATTGACACATTGCAAAAAGTCGAAAGTGGCGCCATTAGTTACCCAGTGTGCTACCTTGTAAACGCTCGCGCCCAATGACGCTAAATGTGTGCCGGCCCTTCATCGGTAGGTATGTACGAAATTCACTTTATACAAATATTAAGTAATATTTTACTAAGGCACTATTACTAATAGCTACATACATAATGTTTTACTTATAATATAGTGACCTATTCATATTCAGTACTAAACTTAAAAATAGTTATTTACAATATAGGTACCAAAGCGATTTATCGAAAAATTGTTTAGTAAAAAAAAACTATTCTTACGGGACAATTCTATACATTCTTAAAAAAGACAGGGTAGCTGTCATTTGTGGAATTGACGAGAATAGCCAAGAATTACAGTACACCCAATCCAATAAGCCATATTTAACATCTGTCAGACACATGCTTATGCTATGGCAGAAGGTCCATTTACCTTTGTTGACATCTCTTCTAGTATGGAATTGACAGCTGTCAAGTATGGCTTATTGGGTTGGCCTTTCTTTAGTTAGTGTAATGTACTGCCAGGATCAACAACTTGTTATCTCAAAAATAAATTTAAGTAAATAAAATATTGCAATTTCTTTTTTCGCATTTTTCGGTTAATCGTTTGATTTAATCAGTCGAATTTTTACATAAAAACATTACATAAAAAGATTTAGTATATTATGCTAACTTCACACATTGACGAAAGACAGGAATAAAAAACAAATACTGCAAATATAAAATAAAGTTAACCAGTACATGAAACTGTACAACTTTCCCCAAGGAAAGAAATCGAAAAAAAAAATTACCTATCATACAAAATGTACCAGCCGTCTGAGCTAGGCAATTTGTATAAGAGATGGAATATTTTGTCATATCAATGTTGTTTTCCATACAAACGAAAAACTGAACTTCAAAGGACTTTAACATGCAATGAAGAGCAATTTTTTAACAAATGCTTATGTGAAATGATGAAGGCACACGTCAATTTGGCGGAACTACTTTTGGTTAACAGATAAAGAGTATTTCGTCCACAATAAAATCAAAGTAATTTCTTCGAGGCAGTAGATCTATTGGCGTAAAGTGGCGAATCGGTTTTAACAAAGAAATCTTATGGTTTACAATTTATGTTTATTATTTTGCGAAAATGTCATACCAAAACGGGACTTCCCATCGAGTTTTTTATTTCGACTCTTGTCCCCTTTAAAGACGTAAGTCCATTTTACTTTTGTATGTAAAACGTCCCACCTTAAGGAAAGTTAGACTGGTTCACTCCTTAAAATATTTGCAGTTACTTTTTTTATAGGTACCTTAGTGCCAACGATGGGCCGGCGCTTCTTGACATTTTTATCCGTCCGAATGTAGAAGGCGCATTATCTTAGTAGTTATAATACGGCGACGCAGCGTTGGCACTTAGGTATAGTAATTAATAGTTTCATCGAAAGGGTTATTATAGAACAAATGGTTCAGTTATCTGTCGGTACAGTACACTGAAAAAGTGGATTCTAATGAAATCTCTCTCTACATTTTCTTGATTTACTATTAAGGCGAGTGTAGCCGGCAACGACCTCGACGGTGGCGCCATTACACAAAAAAAAGTTTTCTCTTGATACAAACAATCTATCAGAATGTCCGATGCCCAAGTTTTTTGTATTATCCTTATGTAAAATTAGGACCTGCAAACTCAATAAAATATTCACTGTATTTAAAGTTATGGCAATAAATAACAAAAGTGCCGTTTTTAGGCACTTTTTTCCATACCTTCAATTGCAGCGAATATTTCATTGAGTTTGCAGTTTCAAATTTTACTTTAGGATAATACTAAAAACTTGGGCATCGGAAAACTTTTTTTTGTGAAGTGGCGCCACCGTCGAGGTCGTTGACGGCTACACTCGTCTTAAATTGATCGACGATTTTATGGAAAATAAAACTAAAAGATAGGTAAATATTTTGATTCGTTAGTACTATTTTAAAACTATGTTAAAGTTAGAATTAAGTTACCACATGGTTTGATACAGGTTTCGGTGGGCGGAGTACAGTCTTTTATTTAAAAAATAAAGTAAACTAAAAATACAAGTAACGATATTTTACCAAATTGAATATAAGATGGTGTGGGCTAGACAAGACAAGACAAGAATATAAGATCATAAACAATATTTCAAAGGGTTCATTGTGATCATTTTTGAAAGTGTTATGTATTACAAAATATGACTGAGCCAACTCTTTTTTATTGGAGGTTCTGATATATATTCTATTTGGGAGAGCTTAAACGCTTCAAGGATTTTTTATGTGCCAATGAAAATCCAGTAATGGATTAAACAGCGATTTTTTTATGTTTCAAAAGAGTTACAAAGATTAGTTGCATATTATGCTGATTCACAATATGTTGGGAATGTATCCCGAGATAAACTGTAGATATAGATAATAATTATTTATCTATGAAATAAAGTTTACAAGTTTCTTATGAATTATGTTGTTTTGTATAGATTATTATTGTATGGAAAAATAGCCTCTTAGGTACAAAATTACAAATGAAGGCCAAGACAGGATGTTACAAAAATGCTGATTATATTTCAAGAGATACCATTTTTTTAATACTTTCCGTGTTACGTGTAAAGTTTTAGAAAACTTGCAAAATTTACTAGTACGAATACTATGAATACCTAAATGAAACATTCAAATGGTATTTCTCTAGTTTCTATGTCGGAAAAACCGTGAAATCTTGCGAAAACATGACCAAAAAATGATTGTCTGTTTCTCTCTGGCGCAGCGCGAATGAAAGGGACAAACTTAAAACTAAAATTAGACCTTCAACCTCCCATACATAACACATTTTGAATTTGTTTGTATTACATTTCGACCAGTGTGACCAGTAGCTTGCTGCGTTCCGTCAGTGTGTGGGAGTGCCAGTGCCTTAACAGGCTCCTTCTGGGTGAGCTCGCTCCATCTTAGACTCTGTCTCTGTCCTATGACCTAGACTAGAGTCAAGAGCAAACCCATCATTAATAAATTAAAAAAAAGTACTTAGGAAAGTTTTTTGGGTTTAGGCTCCACCCTTGTAATGTTATCAGCATTTTTTTACATCTGAATTATCCTTTGCCCTAGTTTGAGTGGGATCAAGTTATTTCTACAAAATTCTTTCTATACTTAAAGATGATGGAGTTGACAAAATATTTCGATCTTTCTCTTTATTTTAAATGTTTCTACAAATAGACAAGAAAAATGGTAATAACTTATGTAGGCTGTACTACATTATTAGACAGCTGTAAGATTCGTGCAAATGCTTTTGGGGTCCATTTTCCTCTGTTGACATCTTTTTCAGTATGAAGATGACAGCTGTCAAATATGGCTTATTGGGTGGGAAGTATCAACTTATACCATCTTCCTAGTCTAAGATTACATTAAGTTTAATGTCTACTAAAATTGCATTGATACGCCGCACTTAGGAAGTAACATGACAGATAATTTAAAACTAATTCAAATTTATGAAAGGAATTTATCAGAAAAGTAACGAAATATATCAAGAAAGTAACGCTAATATATGGATTTCATTTTTAAGTAACGAAATCAAGTGATTTAACAGCTGCGGTTTTTTATGAAATGCCCAAAACAAATACCTAATAATAAGAAAAAAATCTCACTTAGTAACATTCAGTCTAATATACACACATGTAATTGTACCATATAATGTTAACTATAGCTTAAAAATAAGTGGAGACCATTTTATATAGCTATTAGTCTCAATTCCATGTTGCCGACTAAAATCACTAACTTAAAATAGCACTATCACTTTCAGGCTTAGACAAGGTGATCGTCTCTGAAATTGTCTATGATTTTACGCATTATACGCGGTATCTGTCAAATTTTTGCAGCGATAAAAAAATGGCGGTTAGGGCGCGTTCAATGGACCACGGATAATATATCTTTCGTCGCTCTTTTATACTTTGACAGTTCGTAAAACCGCATTTTGGAGCTCATAGTAGAAAATTTCTCCAATTTTCATTTATGTCGTCGGAGAAAATACCGACTAGGAAGGAGAAACAGCATGAACGTGCCCTTAAATAGTCTGCGAAATGGCGCAGAAATCATAAGACTATTAAGGACATGCTAAAATAGTCTATGCCATCTACTATCTTTTTCTAAACAAATGTAAAGGAAAGTGACGGCGCTATTTTTAATAAGCCGTTTTAGTCAGTAAAGTGGAGCTAGACAATTGGGTAAGTATTAAATAATTCCGTGGTTTCTTACTTGATTTTGCATTACATTTCTTACATTTTGTATTAAAAATACAAAAAATATACATCACAAATTACGTCTATTAAGGTGGGATATGCTATGTGTTTAAGTGTAGCTTGGTTTAAAATATTAAATAGAAAAAAACACAACATGTTTTTGCAAAAACCAAAGATCTGAAAATATAATATAAAATTATTAGGAAGACATTTTTGTTTTTAATTAATATAGTATTTTACTGTTTTTCATTATTATTTTTTACCAGACAGGCAAGACAACTGTTGGTTGTCTGTATCCAGTTATCCATTCTTGGTTTACTTCTAGGTTATTTGTCGTTTTTATTTGTTATTTATTTGCTTTTTTGTTAAACCACGCTACACTAAAATATCAACTTACAACTCAACTCACCAAAAAGCTACAAAAATACTACATGTTTTCATCTATAACTAAACTATTTGAGTCTTTAGAATCATTTAAGTCTTTTTTATCACAGATGGGTTCTTTCATCGCCTCTTTTGAACCCTCAAGACAATTTTCATCCTCTTCACATCCTTGACTCATTTCAAATTCATTTACAAGATCTTCATTTTTAATTATCTCTAAATCTTCTTTTTCAGGACTTTTATCATTCATTTCTAAATCTTTTACACGATTTATTTCCATTTCGTTACTTTTTTGACTCATTACAATATCATTAAGGTCTTTCTGATTTTCGTTACTTTTTTTACTTATTTCTGAATCATTCACAAGGTTATTATCAATCATATTACCTTTTAGACTCATTTCAAAATTACTTTGAAAGGAGTGACTTCCAAGGTTTTTTTCATTTACATCATCATCTTTATTTGTTTTTACTGTATCGGAATTTGCTTCACTTTTAATTAGACAAACATCTGTACCGTTATGTATATGTTGACTTTCATTATCTTCTTCATTTGAATATGAATTATCATCGCTTTGATTCTCTGTATCACTAAAACCGTTTTGTTCTTTAACGGTCTGACCGAGCATTGTCGACAGATTACGAATATAACTCTCCATGTTAGCTGCTAAAGCAGTCATGATCTGATTTTCTATACTCAGTATGTTATTTGTATCAAAAACGTTTGGTAGTTGTTCTCGAATTTCTTTTGACATACCGGTTTTAAGTAGATTTGCAAGTATAGGGTTCGCTTTGAGGGTTTCTTGTTTGTTCCCGCTGTTTGCGTTGAGATTTTCTTTTTCTACGACAGATAGGATCTTCTGTTGATCTTTTTTAGCATGTATTCGTCTATGTAAGACAAATACGTCGGGATCTTTGAAACATTTGGAGCATTCCTCACATTTGTAAGATGTGTGTCCTTCTAGTTTCAAACTACGTACCTCTTGGTCCTCATCTGTTACGTGTAATCGCTCGTTGCCGTTCTGCGTGTGTATTTGTAGAAGTTTCTCTATTTCTGATATTGGTGGGCTCGAAGTATTTGGTATGGAAGAACTTACGGAACCCGATACAGGGAGAGATGGTGTACCTGTGAATGGTAAAGAGGTAAACATTAAAAAATCGGCCAGTTGCGAGTCCATACATACATTTATCAAGACTATATCCCTTGCTGGGACGAGCGTTAACGGCCGTAAAAAATAAACATTTGCGCCACGTCTGATAAACAACATTTGAGGGTCATTCAGAAAATTGTGTATCGCCATACATACATACATACTTACATATATCACGCCTATATCCCTTTCTGGGTAGGCAGAGCGTAAACGGCAGCAACAAATAAACATTAACGCCTCGTCTGACAAACATTTAAGGGTCATCCAGAAAATTGTGTATCGCCATAGTGACATTTTGTCAGCGCATCGCCTAAAACTGCAATACACATGTAACTCTTGAGTCCCTTAATCGCCCCTCACGACACCCACAGGAAAGAAATGGGGTGATGCCATTCTAAGCCGACATCACAAAGCAGCGAATCTGACGAGTCCATAGTTTTTAAACACACACATACACATATCACGCCCATTATCCCTTGCGGGGTAGGCAAAGCGTAAACGGCCACAAAAACGGTCATTTTCGCCACGTCTGACATAAATTTGAGGGTCACTCGGAAAATTGTGCATCGCCACAGTGACAAGTTGTCAGCCCAATACACACCCTCAAGTCCCTTAGTCGCCTCTTCCGACTTCCAAGGGAAAGAAATCGGCATCACACGGCACGGCTTAGAGTATAAAAATGGAATAAAAACCATGTTTTAATATTATTCTGCTTATTGTGTTTGTTGTGATACCAGTTACATGTTCTGTAAAATTTTTGATTGTCTTATTATGAGATACAGCCCCTGAACCATTATGGATAAAATCAAGCAAAAAGAAAAGATTTTTGTATGATATATTTTTTTATTTTTTATTAATGATGGGTTTGCTCTTGACTCTAGTCTAGGTCATAGGACAGAGACAGAGTCTAAGATGGAGCGAGCTCACCCAGAAGAAGCCTGTTAAGGCACTGGCACTCCCACACACTGACGGAACGCAGCAAGCTACTTGGCGTCAGACTTCGGTGGGATGGTGGTCGCGAGCCAGGCGGCTCCTTACGGAGCCTTCCACCGCTTAGTGGGATCGTTCAGCCGGACTTATCCACAGGCAAGCCTGTGTTGCCGTTGCCCGGGGTGGACCGCTAGGAGGTAGATCCCATACCACCCCAATGAGAGCCCTGATTAACATTTATTTTATTCTACTATTGTTATAGTGGCCACAATTAAATGAATGAGATAAAGCCTAGTGACAGACTGCAGACAGACAGCTATAAAATAGGGTCTTGTTTTTTGGGTACAGAAACCTTAAAATAGAGATACATTAATAATGTTTACTCAATAATATTACAAAACATTGGGACAACTTTTCTCTTTTAGAGTTTTCCACTTTCTTCACAAGCATTGTACAGGTTGTAAAATATCTAATGCTACTGCACTATGCGCCTGCTCCTGCCGCTGCCGCGAATATTGCCCGGAATACTTCCGCGCAAGTATCAACGCGAGTGAGTGTTCACACACTGCCGTCATACTCTTCTCGCTGCAATACGAGTGAGCGAAATATCAATACAGTCCACTCGCGCTAGTGCTGCCATTCCTTTGACTCGCTCCCGCCGACACTCGCGGGAGCACGGGAAATGGCAGCGGCTTGGCAAGTTGCAGCGCGAGTAACCTTTTAAGATGCTCACGCTGCCCACTTCCCTTACTATTTCCTTGCCCATATAGGCATAGTGCCGTGCGATGCCGTCTTAGAATAGCATCACCCCGTTTCTTTCCCTTGGGAGTCGTAAGAGGCGACTTAGGGACTCGAGGGTGTGTATTGCAATTTTAGGCGATGGGCTGACAACCTGTCGCTATGGCGATACACAATTTGCCGAATGACTCTCAAATATTTGTCAGACGTGGCGTAAATGTTTTCAGTGAATTATTAGTACTTACCATTGGTAGCCGCTTGCATTGCCAGCATTGTTTGCATGTATATCGCCTGAGCCATTTGTTGTTGTACCTGAAACATGAAATAACAATATTATCAAAATTATTTTCAAGATTTGAACGGATTGACCACATGAGCAATTAAATTTTTTAGAAATTTCATGTTTATAGTTATTGGTTTTGGATGTATGAAATAGGACATACATACATATATCACGCCTTTATCCCTTGCGGGGTAGGCAGAGCGTAAACTGCCGTAAAACACACATTTATGCTAAGTCTGGCAATCATTTAAGGGACATTCAGACAAAAGGTTGTCAGCCCATTGCCTAAAATTAGAATACACATGTAACCCTCTAGTCCCTTAGACACCTCTTAGGACACCCATGGGGAATATTTGGTTGATCCTTTTCTAACCTGGCATCACATGGCATAAAAGGCCCCAAGACATTTATAGAAAAGAATAGAATTTAATTCAATGTAAAAATGAAATGAAATTATCTTTATTTGATGTAGGATAGTAATAACACTTATTGACATTATGATCAGTCATATAAAAAAAAAAAGTTTGTACAGGTAACTTAATTTTCTTCAACCATCTCTCTCTTCACTTTTCGTGTGGGACACTGAGTCATCCAACGACCCAATGAACCCTGGTGTCAGAGTTTTTCAACCGCCTACTACCACTAGTAGGCCTCTGACATGGTTGTGTTACGACCCCCGTCTAAGTAATCATAGACAGCAACCGGGACCGACGGCTTAACGTGCCCTCCCAAGCACGGAACCATTTTTTTTCGGACAATCAGTTGATTCATCCTGCAATGTCCTAACCAGACCGGGAACAAATTCACAAAGAGATAAATATCAACTTTTGTGAGTGTCCCACCGAGAATCGAACCCGGAACCTTTGCGTCGCAGGCAGTCGCACTACCACTGCGCCACATCGGTCGTCAACCATTTTCTTTATCATCATCATCATTATCACCATCATATTAGCCATAGGATGTCCACTGCTAATCGGACGAGGTGGAAATATTAAGGGGAGGCCTATGTTCAGCAGTTTTCTTTATGACTATTAATTGTATTGTAGTCCTGATAGGAAACAGGCTCCGGCGACTAAATAAATTAAAACTAAGGCACTGCCTCATGGCTGGCCACTGGCCAGGTTAATTAATTGTATTTAAGTGTTTGTAAAGTAAACAGATGAATTACCCTGGTATCAATAACATTTGGAGGCAGACTTGGACCCCAGGATCCGCTGCTTCGAGATCTATGTGTGACAGGTCCTGGGGATTCTGAGGGCAGGTTCTGGGATGGTATAGCATCTTTACGAAGCGTCCTCCATTGGCCTGAAACAGTTTTAAATTTTATTTACAGTGTAATATCGGCGTACTTTGCGTAGGCTGATTTCAACGCGAAAATAACTTTACAGAGCCTTTAGTAGCGAGAGCGATCTACAGAAGCTCAGGGACGGTAATAAATCTATGATAGAACAATAAGAACAATAGGTAGCAGGTAGTTAGCAAACAATTTAGGTATCGAGATGTAGGTATTCAGGTACATACCCTTATTTTTTCCCACACTGGTTATCGTATAGTCCTCGGGTCTAAAATGCAAACTGCACACTTTAGAGTACTTCGTATACGGTTTTCCACGTTTCAATATCCTATTCCAGAGCCGAGCTAGTTCCTCATCCCTTGGAAATTGATGAAATGATACATTTTTTGCTTTGCCTGCCATAGACGTACAACGAGGCACTGTGCAATAATAAGGCATCTTGGTCACTTGAATTATACTTAACAACACAAAATCACATAATTAAGCCACGGTTTTAGTGTAATTTCAAGTGTTCAGACACAAAAATGCAATAAAAACAAACAACAACTCGCGGATAAACACCAAGCGCCGCCATGTTTGAAATTAAAAATAATTAATTTTTGGGGTTGCTAGTGTAAAAAACCTATACTGTCTTAAGGTTTCTAACAGACGATGCGATTTTCTAATGATGTTTAGCCATTTCTTCTGTTATCGGCACGCCGCGCCATCGGAAAACACATGGGATTATTGGAAATCCGCTGAAACACCCCACAGGCCCCACGAATCCATGCTTTGGCACAAGGAATACGGAAAACCTCAAACCAGGCTAACTCATTGGCGACTGCTATTTGTGTGTGTTTTTACCTTTATTTTATCTTTCGTCAGTAGGCAGAGAGAGAAAACAAACCGTTTACCCAACGAAAGAAAATATTTTTATTATCTATGACAAGCGGCCATTTTTTTTGTTGAAAAAAAAAAACACGCGAAGTGAGGGAAGGTTGTGGATGTCAAATAATTTTCAAGGCTGCGCTGTGATGATTCTATTTTTTGCTAAACGTGATAACGATTGCTACAAATAATAATTTTCACACATCACCCTTGCTAAATCACAGTTTTCATGTGGTTATTCCACTATAGAACTTAGGTGAACGCGGCGCGAAAGTACGTCAGACATAGTTTGTGAAGATGGGTTATTATTGTACCGTACCACAATGCACTTCTCTCGCCGGCAAGACGAAAAACGTGAAATTTCACCGATTCCCCCGTGACGTTAACATGGCAGACAAGTGGAACTTGATATTGAAACGAGGAAAACCTTACACAAAGTACTCGAAAGTGTGCAGTCTACATTTCACCCAGGCAGATTACAATGTCACAACAATGGGTAAGAATAAAGGTATACGACTCGTTTTGGGTTTTTCCAGCGCTGAATTTGTTCGAGCAGATTTCGTATGTTAAAATGAGTCATGTTGTCGAGTGCAGATATGCAAAGATCACACTTTCTGGCCCTGAACTTGCTTCGTATGAAACATGCTCTCATACTAGCGGTCGCACGCGGCTTCATGTAAATAAATAAAATCGATTATACCTACACCTGCTATCAAATATACCTTCATTTCGTAAATACCTACCTACTTGACTAGTAAATAATGGAGACTGTAGATTTTCTTGTTAGAATCTGATTGGATCTAATTGCAATAAGTAATTTTCTAGTTTATAGTATTCACATTGGGAACAACCCTCATACAGGCTTTCATAGCTGTGCTAACCCATTCTTCTTAGTTTATATGTCCCCAAATTATTTGCTTAAGTAGCTCATTCAGTAAATCAGTTTGGAGATTATTATTATATAATTTCTTATATTTATTATTGCCATTCGGTGCCAGCTTAGCATCACCCCAATTCTAGCTGTGGGTGTCGTACAGGGTGACTAATGGATAAATGCCCAGGGAATGTGCAGCAGCATTCCCTGTAAATGCATTATCTTTCAGTGCTCTCACAAATCTGCTTGCCAAGTTTGTATGGCAATACTCCCTGATAGGGGGAGGCCTCTGTCCAGTAGTTAACTGTTGTGTGTGTATACATATATAGGGTACTATTTATATCAGCGCAAATATTTTTACAGTGGGTTCTACTCGTAAAACTGAATAACTTTTCCCAATAAAAATAAGTCCAATCTATTTAAAATGCAGCAATGTTAAAGTTTATTTTACACCTGTCCATTACTGTCTAAAACTCTAAACTGTACATTTTCTTCGCTTCTTTTTTTCTTTACCTATCTCATAGTAAAATATATATCACAGTTTCAATACATATTTTATTTTATATTTTATTGATACCACTTATATAAATTTCATGAGCGTACCTTTGGTACTGACAGAATATCAGTGTTGCTAAGGGTTGCCTGCTCTTTGCAACAACAGTCTCTTTTCCCTGACATGTGTACGTAAACTTTACATTTATTTCCAAACGCATACAACCGTTCTTCTGCGTGAGCTCGCTCCATCTTAGACTCTGTCTCTGTCCTATGACCTAGACTAGAGTCAAGAGCAAACCCATATTCTTATCTACTGTTTCTTTTTATGTTTTGTAACTGTTTGCTCGAACTGTTTTTGGAATGAATGTTTTTCTATCTATCTATAAATATGAAAATAATTTTGGATACCTATACAAAAATCTTCTATAAATGTGTCACTTTGTATGGGAGGTCCAAATTTTTTTTAATAATTTTTGACCTATGTTTATAAGGAAAAGTTTTTCAGTTTTACAAGTAGAACTCACCCTAAAAATATTTGCTCTGAATTTAATAGGACCATATATCTTAGTATATATATACTGTCATATACATATTGATCAGCACCTCATGTTTTTATTTATTTGTCCAATGTGGAAATTACAACCTTATGCCCTTCAAATCTCTGCTTACCCCACAAGGGAAAAGGCATGATGTGTGTTATTTGGATGATACAGAGATCTGGAAGGTTTGGGGTATTTCTAAGTCCGTTCCTTGCTTTGCTTACTTTTGGGCTAGATGGACAGTCCTATCATAACATTGTCCAGAATTTTTATTTAATTCTTAATTCATAATATTGTACTAAGTCATACTATTACTATTCGAGGAAACATCTACATCTCACAAACTTGATATGGGATTCCCAGAATTATTTATTATCTGATAAGTACTTGTAGCAATACACATAGGTCAACTGTAAAATTGTGATACTCTGTGTCACAATTGGTTCTGTTATTCTTTTATAGGATGAAATTTTACTAGTGACTCTCAAGATGGGCTGGTGATAAGGAACAACTTTCCTTAAGGAGCATAAGTCGAAATATGAAAAATAACAATTAGACCTTCCATAAAAATTGCCAATCAGCTGATTTAACTTACTTAGCTCAAAATATTTTTGTCATATTTTAACCTATGTTCCTTGGTTAAAGTTGTTCTATTTCACCAACCATTATTCTGTTTTCAGTCACTAGTAAAATTTCATTATTATCCCTTCCCTATATTCTCTAACTTATCACAACTTTATCACAACTTTATGGATTTCCCTGTCAAGAATGTTTTTAACACAATAAAATGGTGTAAGGGTGTGTCGTAAGAGGCAACTAAAGGACTCGAGGGTTAGATGTGTTTTGCAATAAAATTTTAGGCAACCTGTCACTATAGTGATACACCATTATCTGATGGACCCTCAAACTTTTGACAGATGTGGTGTAGTATCCGTTTTAGGGGTCAAGTAAATTTCCGAATGATTTTCATAATTATTTTCGGTATATTATGGTTTTCCCACCGTTTTAAGTTTTTAAGTCGCCATCTTTTTTATTGTTGCTTAACTTTGATAGAAAAAGCACATTTTGCGTCAAATATAATACATCAATTTTAGACGATTGATGTCCTATCCTTTCATATCAGAAAGTGAAAGCGCTATTTAAAGTTAAAAAATATTTTAAGTCAATTTTCTGAATGATTTTTTTATTAATGCTGTGGTAATTAGATTGTTAATCTGTTAACTTACACCCTAGAAGTGGTTTATTGTTACACCGACACTTCATCTAGAAAATCTTTGAACTATTTATGTTGAGATAAGAAAGGTTTATAATCTGTTATATAAGGTCAATGAAATTATCTTATCATATCACTATGCAAAAAAATCTGATAATATTTCTTGAATAGTATTATCAAAATCCAATGCTGGATAAATGCATGAAACTCATGGCTAAGCTAAGGATTATGCATTAGTAGTTTGTTAACATTGATATTATATTAGAATAGCATCACCTCATTTCTCTCCCGCGGGTGTCGTAAGAGGCGATTAAGAGACTCGAGGGTGTCATGTGTATTACAATTTCAGGCGACAGGCTGTCAACCTATTACCACACATAGTGATAATTTTTTTCTGAAAAGGCTTTCAAATGTTTGTCATACGTGAATATAGCGGCCGTTAACGCTCTGCCTACCACGCAAGTGATGGCGTGGTACGTTGTACAACAGTCCACGGCTGGACATGGACCTCCCCTTATTAAGGGAGTATTGGCAGGTGGTTTGTCGAGCCCATTGCAAGATGTGGCATTCACAGGGAATGCTGCTGTCCATTCCTTGGATGCATTTATCCCTTAGTTGATTTGTACGTCAAGCATGGATAGATTTCAGCTGATGATAAATAGTCTTAAGATCTAACAAGCGCATTTAAAATTAAAAAATTCAGAGTTTAAACTTCTACTCAAAGCTGATTTGGATCCTTGTTGCTTTCCGAGTATAGTTTTTTAAATATATAACTAACAAAAATAATAATGAGGTTAAAAAGGTCATGAAATCATTCAATATACAGAGAATTTTATTATCACATACTTTTACAATGTTCAAAATGATTATCATATCATAATAGGACTGTATCACACTTCACAATCCATACTATAGTATTATAAATCGGAGAGTTTGTGTGTGTATGTTTGTTACCTCTTCACGGTCAAACGGCTTGACCGATTAGGATGAAATTTGGAACACAGATAGAGTATAACCCGGAAAACACATAGGCCACTTTTTACCGCGGGAAAGTAACTATTACCACGGAAAAATGAGTGACAGCGGGTGAAACCGCTGGGCGGAAATATAGTATTTCAATAAAGAGTTATGTGGTTTTTTTATTTTTGTACTTATGTAAGTACATATAATCCTCAAAACAATTTTAAAATTTAAAATTGTTTAAATAAATAAATATCTTGGACATTATCACACAGCGCCATCTAGCCCCAAACTAAGCAAAGCTTGTACTATGGGAACTAGATAGCTGATACTATTACTTATATACTTTTTTTTTTGTAAATAAATACATATTATAAATAGAAACAACCAGACTAAACACAAATATCTGATAATGACTTAACAAATATTTGTGTCTTGTGGGGATCGAACCCACGACCCTCGGCGTAGCAGGCAGGGGTACTATCCGCTACGCCATCGGCTCAGTCAAATTAATCGATGAGGCAGAAAGCTATTATATTAATCTCTCATACTTTACACATCCGTGGTTGCCGTTAAAAGCGACTAATGGAAAATCTCATTCAGGGAATCGGCAGCAGCGTTCCTTGTGAATGCAATAGGAGGAGGTGAGAGTGTTGTGGCTGTCAATGCATGCATATATCATGCCGATATCCATTACGGAGTAGAGTGTAAATGGCCGTAAAAAAACTGACATTACGCTTTACGCCACGTCTGACATGCATTTGAGGGTAAAGAATATTGTGTGTCACCATAGTGACAGGTTGGTCAGCCCATCGCCTAAAATTGCAATACACATGTAACCATCGTGTCCACTAGACACCTTTTACGACACCCACGGGAAAAAAATGGGGTGATAACACCAAGTCGTCCAACGACCCGATGAACCCTGGTGTCGACAGTTTTTCAACCGCCTTGTACTAGTCCTCCTACTACCCTACTACTAGTAGTAGGCCTCTGACATGGTTGTCCAACGACCGCCGTCTAAGACATCATAGACAGCAAGCGGGACCGACGGCTTAACGTGCCCTCCGATGCATGGAACCGTTATTCTTTTCGGACAATCAGGTGGTTTAGCCTGCAATGTCCTTGTCAGACTGAGAATAAATTCACAAAGCTAATGATGAAGCTAATGATGAAGCTAATGATGATACATACATACATCGACCTATTGCAGTCCACTGCTGGACGTAGGCCTTCCCCAGGGTACGCCATTGGGCACGATCTCCCGTTTTCGCCATCCAGTCGCTACCAGCCGCCTTCTTTAAGTCATCGGTCCATCTGGCCGGAGGTCGTCCAACACTACGCTTGCCGAGGCGTGGCCTCCACTCGAGAACCCGTTTACTCCACCGTCCGTCGGTTCTACGTATTATCCATGCTTCCATCGTATAGTTTAAGTATTATTTTATTATGTATTAGTTTATTATTGTTATTATTCTACGATAGATGTCCCCAGCTCACTGTCAAGCCCAATGATGATGCGTCAAGCTAATGATAAAATGCTCGTTTCAGGCCAATGGAAGACGCTGTCAAAAGATGCCGTGCCGTCACAAAACCTGCCGAGGCTGAACGCTGATGGTTCCGTCATGGTGATCAGGAAGTCACGCAGCGTGAAGTACCGTGACTCCAGGAAGGACAGCCTCGGGTAAGACATTAAAAAAAAAACTTCTAAAGGAGGGCCATCCCAATAAGCCATATTTGACAGTTTAAACTCCTAAAGTAGGGCCATCCCAATAAGGAGCCGTCCATAAATTACATCATCGTTTTTTTTTTAATTTTCACCTCCCCCATAATCATCCTACCGTCATAATTCTGTAAACCCCCACCTGTCTTAATGATGTCATATCTCATACAAGTGTAAAATAGATCAAATGGGTAATAAATGAAATAAAAAAAAGATTAAATACCAAGTTTTTAAACACTTCCCGTGTTAGGTATACAACTCGTACTCGTACTGTAGGTATTCGTTCCAGGGAATGGGCAGCAGAGTTCCTTATAAATACTGGACATGTGCCTCTTGCTTTCGGCGGGTATTTATTTGCCATGCTTGGCAGGCGGATTGATGAAAGCAGTGTTGAATGCTGCATTCACAGGGAACGCTGCTGCCTAATACTAGAATGAAAGGTCTCCAAAAATGATAGCCAAGGGTGTCTTGTCATCTCCTAAAAGTGAGGAGCGCTTTGGAGGGCACGTTAAATGATAAATCACAAACATCATTGACTATACTCACCGTGCTTGACAGACGGATCGGCGAGCGCAGTGTCAAATGCTTCATTCACAGGGAACGTTTCTGTTTATTCCATGGATGATGTCATCCCTTAGTCCCCAATTCCATTCATAGGGTACGCTGCTGACCATTCTCTGAATGAAATTATTCTTTAGTGGCCATTTTTGACACCCGCGGGAAAGTGATAGGGTGATGTTATTTTAATTCAGCATCTCACAGCAACACAACGAAATCAAGCAGTGTGAAATATCATTACTTCAGAAAGGACAGTTAAGGGTAAGACTTTCTTACAAGCTTACCTGCAAGGAATGGACAAATGTGTTCCCTGTGAATGTGACGTCTTGCGTACGTTCACCAAAACTGCTTCCATGTTAAGGCACAGATACGCGCACTACCACGCGGCAATCCCTTGCGAGGTAGGCAGTGACTACAGACTGATATACTAGCGGCCTGCCCAGCGGTTTCACCCGCTGCTAACCGTTTTCCCGTGGGAATAAGACATTTTAATATAGCCTATGTTTATCAGGGATACTGTTGGGTTCTAATGGTAAAAAATCGGTCCAGTAGTTTAGGAGCCAATTCAATTCAAATAATAAATTCTTTCCTCGTTTTAATATTAGTGTAGATTGATATTGATACCCAGTGTTAATGGGAATAGGGTTGACTTTCTTCAAAGATATTTTGTGAATTAAAGTAACACATCTTGTCTTCACGAGAATTTTATTGCGACTGAGGAAATGAGACAGATACATGCATTTATATCCAAACATACCGCCCGCTGTAAAGGGCATCATAGATCCTTTACCAAAACCTATACATGTTTCCCAAATTTTATTTATACTTATTTTACAATATAAAACAGAATTATTCCTGAATTATTCAAGCGGCATCAAATAAAACAATATTTGAATTATCCTAATCGATTTTTCTAACAATAATTGAAACTCGTTAGCAATACAAAGAATCAATTATCTCACACAAAAGCTAGCGCTCAAGTGCAACAAAAGGGATTAGCCCAAGTATATTACAACTTTGCGTAAACAACATTAAGGTCGTCGCATACTACACTACTTTTGACCGTAAAAGAAAATTTAATTGGAAAACATGCAAAATTATAACAAATGATTATTTCCTTTACAAAATAAATTTACTACGTTCTATCTATTGGTAATGCACATAATTTTGAAATAGATCTTTTGACTATATCGCCGTTACATTTAAGAGTATAAACCCTTGATATTCCGTCATTTCCGGGATGTTTTTGGGTTATTCGGCCAAGTGCCCATTTTCCGGGTGGGAGGTGATCATCTTTAATGAGAACGATGTCTCCAACTTCGAACTCCCTTTCATGCTTAATCCATTTTGGGCGTTCTTGAAGTCTGGTAAGATACTCAGTTTGCCATCTATGCCAGAAATCTCTCACTAGTTTCTGTGTTAGTTGCCATCGTGACAGTCTGTTGATGTTAATATTACGCAAGTCTGTGCTTGGTATGATGACTGGTGCTTCGCCTATCAGAAAATGTCCCGGTGTTAGTGGCTCTATAACATCCGTGTCGGTCGTATCTACAGGTGTCAGTGGCCGGGAATTAAGACAAGCTTCTATTTGGCATATCACAGTTGTCATTTCTTCGAATGTAAGACTTAAGTTGTCTGATAATATTCTTTTCAAGTGAAACTTTACTGACTTCACGCCTGCCTCCCAGAGGCCTCCGAAGTTCGGGCTATAGGGTGGTATAAAATGCCATTGCGTTCCGTCTGAGGCTAAAGTGGATACTAAGTCTCCTGGAAGTTCCAGACAGGCTTCTTTCCATGCAGAAGCTAAATCTTTATTGGCACCTACGAAAGTTCGTCCTTGGTCGCTCCATAAATGAGCGCATCTACCTCTTCGGGACGTAAATCGTTCGAATGCTCCGATAAATGACTCTGTGGTAAGATCACCAACCAATTCTAAATGGATGGCTTTTGTAGCCATGCATATAAAAACGGCGATATAAGCTTTATATGACTTTGCTCCCCTCCCTTTTGACATTAAAATATGCAAAGGACCGGCAAAATCCACTCCGCTGTGCTGAAATGTTTTGGCCGGTGTTGTGCGAACGCTTGGTAGATCACCCATCATCTGAGATCTATTCATGGCCTTCATCCTCGCACATACGATACATTTGTGAATATGGGACTTTACTGCATTCTTTGCATGTATTATCGAGTATTTTGATCTTAAATAGCAAAGCATAAGTTGTGTTCCACCATGCAGCGTTCTTTTGTGAGCATCTGCTAATATTAAGGATGTCAGGTCATTTTTGGAGCCAAGTATTATAGGGTGCTTAGTTTTCTCGTCTAAGTTGGAGTTAGCTAATCTCCCGCCGACCTTGATAATATTGCGTTCGTCAAGGTACGGGTTAAGATTTTTCAATCGGCTAGTTTTCTTTACTGCCTTCTTTGATTCTAATCTTTCTATTTCTTCTTTAAAGTCTTTCTTTTGTGATATCTTCACACATGTTGACAACGCTTCTTCTAGTTCGTCTGTAGTGAGTGGTCGATCCATTCTTTCAGGTCCTTTCTTGCTGTTTAGGAAACGCTTGCTGTATACTATCACTCTTAATAATTCTTGTAGTGTGTCAAAATCCACAAAATTAATGCCTTCTTCTTCAGTGTTATCAATTTTTAAGTTAGTGTGTATGGTTGCCTTGCTTTCTAAATTAGTTTGTGTTATATTTGGTCTTCTAAATTGTATTTCATCTCTTTGCAGCCATTCTGGCCCTTTCCACCACAAATTATTCTCAACCAGCTGTGGAAGTAGTACTCCGCGTGATCCTAAATCTGCTGGGTTCTGTTCAGATGTGACATGAAACCATTGTGTGCAGTCAGTGTTGTCTAGTATTTCAACAACTCTATTGCTGACGTAAGTCTTCCAGCGGTTGGGATCTCCATTAATCCATGATAGGACAACTGATGAATCCGTCCAGGCATAAACATTGCTTTTAGAAATTCTCATAGCCTCTCTCACTAGAGTTAACAGCTGTGCTAGTAGTAAAGCACCTAGCAGTTCCAGTCTGGGAATGGTAACAGGTCGTGTGGGTGCTACTCGTGTTTTGGATGCAATGATTCCAGTGTTGATCTTTCCATCTACAGTTTCAACTCGACAGTAAACTACTGCGCAGTATCCTTTATTAGATGCATCACAAAATCCGTGTAAAGTAACTTCTTGTGTGTCTTCTCCAGTACCAATCCATCTACTGATTTTAACCTTGTCAAGGTCTTCAAAGGTACTTCTTAGTCTCAACCATTCTTCTTGTAGCTTATTGTTTAATATCTCGTCCCAGTCACATCCTTCTAACCATAGCTTTTGTATTAGCATTTTTGCAGGTATTATAGCAGGTGCCAGCCATCCGAGTGGATCGAAGAGGCGTTGGATATCCGCGAGAATACTTCTTTTCGTTATGGTTTTAGGTAGCGGTGGAAGTTTGCTGATGTACTGAAACAAATCCGACGACATATTCCAGGTTAGACCGAGAGTTTTGATAATTTGCTCGCTTTGTAAATCCTTTTTAGCGTTAGCACTTAGCAATGAAGGCTGAATTTCTTTCAAAAGCTCATCACTGTTTGAAGCCCATTTTTGGAGCGTAAATCCACCTTTTGACAGTACATGAGTGAGTTCCTTGCTGACATTTACAGCTTCCTCCACAGTAGTACATCCGCTCATACAATCGTCAACAAAAAAGTCTTCTTTTATGAGCCGAGCAATTTTTTCATATCCTTTCGCACTTCCTTCGTCTTCTGCGAGTTGGAATAAAGTTCTTATTGCAAGATAAGGCGCGGAAGATGTACCGAAAGTAACACGTAAAAGTCGAAATTCTTTGAGTTCATCTAATCTGTTTTTTCGCCATAAGATTCTTTGGTAGTCTGCGTCTTCCTTACTAACGAATATTTGGCGATACATCTTCTGTATGTCTGCTACGAAGCAGACTGGGTGCATGCGCCATCTCATTATAATACTTCTCAAATCCTCTTGCAATTGCGGTCCCACGAGTTGCTCGTCATTGAGGGATTTGTTGTTGGAACCCTTACATGATCCATCTAAAACTATTCTGAGTGGGGTTGTTTTATTGTCCTGTCTTAGGACTGCATGATGAGGAATGTATATTGCTGGGTTATTTATCTCTTCTTCTGGAACTTCTTCTATGTGTTTTAACTCAATATATTCATCCATAACCTTTGCATAATCTTGCTTTAGTTTTGAGTTTCTTGCGAATGACCTTTCCAATTGATTGAATCTCTTGAGGGCAATATCTCTTGTTTCTCCCACCTGCTGAATTGTGTCATCTGTTTTGAATGGAATCTTTACCACATATCGTCCATCTGGCGTCCTGGATTGTGTACTCGCATATATATATTCACACATTTTTTCATCTGCTGTGAGCTTTCGCTTGGTTGTGTTGTCCAGGTCCCATATATTTTTCAGCATATCATGTATGTCGAGGTCCAGGTGATGGTGCATTACCACAGATTCTTCTTCTGAGTGAGTATCATCTATATTCCCGAACAAAATCCATCCCAGGGTGGTATCTTGAGCACATGGAGTCCCTGGTGGTCCTTTGATCAGGTTTGGCTTTAATATCTCTGTGTAAACATCTATTCCTAGAAGCATATCTATTTTCCCTGGTGTGTAATACCTTGGATCGGCCAGGTTGAGTCCTTGTAGGTGTGACCATTTCCTTGGTTTAAATTCTTTGCATGGTAATCTCGTAGTAAGTTGTGTTGGAATAACGAAGGCATCTACTGGAAGTTTGAATGATACCTCGTATCTTGATAATACCTCCAGCTGAACCATGTGACTGACTTTTGTCTTCGTAGAACCAACTCCAGTTACTGTTGCTGATGTACGAAGTGGTAGTTTTTTGAGCCCCAACATTTGAGTCGCTCTCTCGCTGACTAAGGTTGCTGTTGACCCCGGGTCGACTAAAGCTCTCAATAAAGTGACTTGACCTGAACTGCTTTTGACTGGTATGACAGCTGTTGCCAAAATTCTCCTCTTACACTTTGGGTAGACAGTGTGCGAATTTGCTAATAACACACTTACTTCTGGATCTTCTTCAAGATTATCTGTGTCTGTGTGCAAAGAAGAATGTTCTTCATTCGCTGAATCTTCCTTCTTGTTAAACGAATGAAGAAGTGAGTGATGCCGTTTGCCGCAGAGTTTGCATGTACTTCTTTGGCGACAGTTGAAAACAGAGTGTCCAAAGGACAGACAGTTGAAGCAAAGGTGATGTTCTTTTACATACTCGGATCTCTTTTCAGGACTCCACTTGCCAAATTCCTTGCAGTGACATATATAATGTTCTTCGCCACAAAGTTTGCATATTGGTGTATTAGCAGTTGCAGCAGCAGTGATGGCATTGTAGACTGCACGTTCTTTAGGCTTCTCTTCTCTTTTCTGAGCGTTTTGGGATGCCAGTAACTCAAGCATACAAATACGGCTTTCGAGGAACGTGAATAAGTCTTTGTATAATGGCATATAGGCAGGAATCTTGTTGCTTACATGTGCTTCCCATTCTTTGTGTGAATCTGGGTCCAATTTCTGAATTACTAGAAATATGATTACTGGATCCCAAGATTCGATGATAATGTGCAGTGATTTCAAGCTATTCAGGCATTCCTTAGTGGTGTCTATTAAAGCCTTGAGCTGCATTGATGATGATGCAGTCATCTTTTTCAATGAAAATAATCTCTTCATAATAGCATTCACAACAAGCCGTTTTTGACTGTATCTGGTTTTCAAAGTATCCCACGCTGGTTTATAGTTTTTTTCTGTGATTTGAAAATGCTTGATTGTATTCTTAGCCTCGCCGACTACACATGCCTTCAAATAGTGTAATCTCTGTACATCTCTGAGTGTCTCACTGTCATGAATCAACGATGTGAATGTGTCTTCAAATGATTGCCATTCATCATAAGCTCCGGAGAAAGTGGGTAAATTTATACGGGGTAGCTTGACTTCAATATTTTTGTCTCCATGCTGTGGATTTGGTTTCTCTGTTTTTAAATGCAGTAAATCCGTAAGATCTGCCTTTAAATTCAAAAATACTTCTTCGCATTGTGTGTATTTATCTTCGACAAAATGTGGCATGGTGCTGCGATCCAGTCTTGTAGTAATTTTGAACAGTTGTTGATGTCCAGAGTGATAACTTTGCCAATATTCTTCTATACATTTTATTCTCGTCTCTAGATATCCAACAGTTTGTCTTATTTTTGGGCAAATCTTGAAATTCAATTGAGCTTTGCTAAGCAATTGAAACAATGAGTCAAGTTGATCAACAATAACATCTACTTGCGGTGTATCCATGTTCGGTTAATGTGCGTCGACCTTTACAGTATGCAACAATGTAGCTTATCTTGATGTCAATCTTATTCTTATCGGTAATTCTTTGTGTCCATAAGGCGCTTCAAATTAGCTAATCACTTTTAAATCCGGCTAGATGTTGACCACTATGTTAATGGGAATAGGGTTGACTTTCTTCAAAGATATTTTGTGAATTAAAGTAACACATCTTGTCTTCACGAGAATTTTATTGCGACTGAGGAAATGAGACAGATACATGCATTTATATCCAAACACCCAGTTATAATCTTACGATTACAAAGCTTGGAATAAACTACGAAAAAAAGACCTATTGGACCTTATCTTCTTCTTCTTTTCGTGTCGGACACCTAGTCGTCCAACGACCCGATGAACCCTGGTGTCGAGAGTTTTTCAACCGCCTGCTATTGGTAATGATGATATTATTGAATACCAAATTTCCCAAACTTCCCGTGCTAGATAGGCAGACAGGATTTTAACCAGCGACTTTCGGTATCATTAGTATCGAGGCCTCTTCCATCTGGGTCACCGCGGCTCATCCATTATCCGCGAATTTTGCAAGTGTATCTGATAAGCCGCGGTAGTGATAGAAAATATTGCAAGTTTTCTAAAAAATATGATATTATTAGCGGAGCTCTGTCTGGTAAAATTTTGTGACGTCATAACATTGACATATAACAATATCTAATACGTTTATTGACGTACAGACGAAGCAGGAAATAGTTATCTATGAAATGAGTAATTTCTTTTATGTGATTGTGGTCCATATTGGATTTATATTTAATATAGAAATATTAATGACGTTTTTTCCTTTAATAATAAATATCCTGAACAATTCACACAGCGCCACCTAGCCCCAAACTAAGCAAAGCTTGTACTATGGGAGCTAGATAGCTGATATTAATACTTATATACTTTTTTGTATATAAATACATATTATACATAGAAACTCCCAGACTAAACAAAAATATCTGAAAATGACTTGACAATATTTGTGTCTCGTGGGGATCGAACCTAGACCCTCGGCGTAGCAGGCGGGGGTACTAACCGCTACGCCAGCGGGCCAGTAACATAACCCCTGTCAAACATCAATAGCAATGATATTAAGTAAGCATGTACTACTAGTTATGTTTATTATGTACAGCTGTCATATTTTTCATTTTATTTCTTTTTCTCTTCTCACTGATTGTTTTTCTTATTATCCTCTTCCATATCATTATATATTAGTTTATCATAGGTATTAGTATATATTAGTTTATTTAACTGAAATAATGTACTTATATGCATTAGTATGTAAAATAGTTAATTAGTATATGTAGTAGTTAATTAGTATATGCACTATCCCGCTTAAGCATACATACTCTTTATTTTTTTCACCTAAAATTGCCTGGTAGAAATTGCTACCTCAGCAGTAAGGCCGCCTAAATTGTACCGATCTTTTTTCATATTTTGTTTTGTTGTGTTTTGTACAAATAAAGTATATTGTATTGTAATAGCCACAAGAGAATAGTCCACTGCTGGGCATGGGCGTCCCCCAGGGCCAAAGGGCTATTGGGGGGTTACTTGTTATGCTCACCACGCTTGACAGGCAGATAAGCGAGTGCAGTGCACGATGTAGACTAGAAACGCTCCTGCCCTGGATTTAACCATCAGTCGATTTTTACGATACCCACAGGTAGAAATGGGGGTGATGCACCACACGGCACGATCCATGTCACGTTTTTGCTTATAAAGCTCAAATACAGCTAATTTGATTATGTAGTGCATACATACACATATCACGCCTATAATTCCTTGCGGGGTAGGCAGAGCGTAAACGGCCTCAAAAAACGGCTTTACGCCACGTCTGACAAATATTTGAGGGGTATTTCGGAAAGTTGTGTATCGCCATAGTGACAGGTTGTCAGCCCATCGCCTAAAATTGCAATACACACCCTCGAGTCCCTTAGTCGCCTCTTACGACTCCCATGGGAAAGAAATGGGGTGATGCTATTCTAAGCCGGCATCACACGGCAACTTATTGCATTACTAAGTATTGTTATTATTTTTGCACGTGCCTGCAGTTTCCACATGCCCTAAAGTAGACTGGTTTATGACATCTGCATTCTGACTATAGTAAATGAAACTTGTGACAACCTTCTAATTGGCGATACGAATAACCTAAATATTGTATCATTTTTTTCAGCGCATTGAAAGAGCAATAAGTAAAAATAGGGTGAAATGATATATTCTGTTGTTATTTTAGTCTGGTTTCTACGGCCGTGTGATGCCAGCTTAGAATAGCATCACCCCATTTCTTTCCCGTGGGTGTCGTAAGAAGCGACTAAGGGACTCGAGGGTGTGTATTGCAAATTCAGGCGATGGGCTGATAACCTGTCACTATGGTGATACACAATATTCCATCCAAATTATATATCTGTCAGACGTGATGTAAATATCCGTTTTTACAGCGGCTTACGCTCTGCCTACCCCGTAAGGGATTATAGGCGTGATATATGTATGTATGTATGTATGTATTCTATAGCTTTAGTCATAGTTCTGTGGTCGCCTCTTAAGACACCCATTGGTAAGAAATGGGGTGATGCTATTCTAAGTATGTGTCCTATGTATTGATTGTGTTAATTTTGTTTGTTGCAGTGAGAAAAGCGAGAAAATATGGTCCAACTCTTTGATCCACGCTTTGCCAAACGCTCTGCCCGACCCACTGGAGCACGATACAAACGTGAGTATAACAATCTGGACAATTCACGCAGCGCCATCTAGCCACTAAGCAAAGATTTTAATATACCAACGTTTAATATGTTCAAATAATAAATTATTTATTTTACTTATTTATTTATTAAACTTTATTGCACAGAAAGTACAAAGGGCGGGCCTAATGCCACGCGGCATTCTCTACCGGCCAACCAAAAAATACATAAAATAAATTATAACAAGCATTATAAATTCAAAAAAAACAATAACACGACTGCTTTCTGAGATGAATTTTCTGGCCTAGCCTATGACACTCGGGAAAATGTAAGGATTCTTCCGATTCAATTCCTATTCAAATCTGTGCAGTTCTTAACGAGTTTCAGTCCTATAAATAATCGCACATAAATACATACAAACATACATACATGAACTCTGAAAATATTACACTACTTTTTTGGTTGGGCAGTCGTGTAAAAACGATATAACCTGTCGCTTACACCCTGTATACACAGTTATCTTATTAAAAATGCCAATAGTTTCAAAACGCCTGGCCCACTCAAACACTACTCCAATAATATTACTGTGTTTTTGTAATATTCCCAATATTACAAAAACGCAGTAATATTAATTTTCTTGTAAAGTAATAAATAGTTTCTCAATATTGTACGAATTTTGTCAGCAAATATTTTGTTTAGTTGGGTTGTGCAATAGATGTATAATCCAAATATTAAAAATACCACATTATAACAATTTTTCCTATAACATTATTTATTATTTCCTATTAGATGCTGTTGTGACAAGGAAAATAGCTTTTAGAAAGTATTTTTATCCGTTGATACGTAAAATATAAAAGTAATAGTTTATTTTGATGATAGTTTATTCCGTTCCATTCATAACACTACAGGTTATTTTTTATTCACCTCGGAAATTTTACAGGGTGATTCTACTCATGATTTTGAACAACTTTTATTATGGGGTCACCTGCGAAATTGCGAAAAAAAAAATAGCTGCTCCACAGAAAAATTCATACCTTCTCGAACAAAATGAATGGAACAGCTGGATATTTTTTCGTGATTTCGCAGTTGACCCCATAATAAAAGTTTTTCAGAATCATGAGTAGAATCGCCTTGTAAAATTTCCGGGGTGAATAAAAAATAACCCTGTGTAAGAAAACAAAATATTTTTTGCCTTCAAAAAGCGCCTATAAATGCACCATTTTGAAAACAGTCAAAAAGAGGAGAAAAATTAATACTTATATGAATATTGGTTTGATTAGATAACACATATTTACAACCTATTGTGTTGCTCAATTCAATGACAAAAAAAATATAATCTAACAAATAATTTTAACAATACAATACACAAATCTTCAACTTATGGTCAAAGACCTCTAAACAAAGTGATTCTTGAATTATTAATATCTGTACATTGAATACCAAATTTTAAAACACATCCCGTGTATTTTTTTTTTGAAAACTTGCAAAATTTTCGATTTTCAAAAATTGTTTACCTAACACGGGAAGTGTTTTAAAATTTGGTATTCAATTTATCACGGGTTTTCATCACTTAAGACTACATTCAATCTGTAAAGATAGAATTAGTCGCCGAGTATTAGTTGCAAAACTAACCCGGTAGATGGAGCCATGCCACGCGTTATTGGCATTAAAATACACTTGCAAAATTGGCGGGCCAGGAATGAGCTGCGTTAGCCCAGATGGAAGAGGCGTTGCCACTAGTAATGCGAAAGTCGCAGGTTCAAATCCTGCCCGCACTCGAAAATTTTGCAAGTTTTCAAAAAAATATATATCTGTACATGTTTAAATTTGCAATAAACAACAATTATTTACCCAGCATGAGCAATATATTTTATTCAATATTAAGTATTATAATTTTTTCCGCCCACCCTTTGTAGCTTGTTTTCCCATGAAAATAAGATATTTTCCAGCTATGAAAAACGCATCCAATCCTTAGCGTAGTTAAAAAAAAAACAGGACACGGGAAACGCCTTTAGTTTTCGGATGCCCATACAAACTTACTTACTTACTTACTTACTCTTCAAAGTAAGAGTGAACAGGCTTCTTCTGGGTGAGCTCGCTTCATCTTAGACTCTGTCTCTGTCTTATGACCTAGACTAGAGTCAAGAGCAAACTCATCCTTAATAAAAAATAAAAAACGATCAGCTGACGAAAGAAAAAATGAAACTATGGAAAATATATTGTTTACCAAATATATTATATTTAGTTTCATGGACTGACCATGTCTCCCATGTTTTCGTCACACCATCCGTTACACTCTAATGAAAATCGTAATTATTACTAGTTGTCAGACGTGGCTTAAATGTCCGTTTTTTGCGGCCGTTTACGCTCTGCCTTCCCGTAAAGGGATAAAGGCGTGATATATGTATGTATGTATGTTGTAAACGAGCATCAAGTAGTCTAAAATTTCGCGACATCAGTCGTGTTTTCGGTAGCTCAGATGGCTGCAGTGGAACGGTTCTCGACGGTCCCAGCTTCCAAGTCGCAGACGCATTTTTTCGATTTCCTAACTATTGTATTTTTTCCCTTCCAGTCGGCTTACCGTCTACAAACATTGAGCGCGATCGCCAGCGCGCTACCCCCACAGTTACCACACCCATCTCAACCCTCATTGAAACCCAAGAAACAAGACGCATTCATGCAAACAGACCCGATAGCGGCCGAAGACGATGACATGTCTCAACCCAACAACTCTTACAGTGAAGCTTCAGAGAACTCATTCAATTCTGAACAACTCGATTATCAGAAAGATTATCTCAATCAGCAGTATAAAGATAAGGAGTATTCTGAGTATCAGAAACAAAAAGATTTCTCTCAGTATAAGGATGACAAGAAGTATGATGATCCGAAAGAGTATGTGCCGAAAACTGAAGTTTACGCAACAAAGTCTCAAGATTACGCACCAAAACCTGAAGATTACACACCAAAACCGGAAGATTACACACCAAAACCGGAAAATTACACACCAAAATCTCAAGATTACATACCCAAAGATAATTACACAGCGAAGCCTCAAGATTACGCCAAACCTCAAGATTACACTAAACAAGAGGATTACATTCCTCAGACAAACGAAGAATACAACAAAGAAGCGGAAAAATACGCTTTAGAGCGGAAATCGCTCGCCAACGGATACGAAAAACCAGCGATCGATTATCAGAAACATGATTATCAGAAATCGGAATATCAGAAATCTGAATATCAGAAACAGGATTATCAGAAACTCTCCGTAGAGACTGGTTATCAAATGCCACCAGAATATATGGGTTATTCGTACCAGGATAGTGTGGAAATACTTCGGAATCAGCAACACAATCTGGAAATGTTGCAACAACAGCATAGAATCAACGAGAATCAGAACTTCTTCAACGAGAATCATATTAAACAAGAGATTGACTTGAATAGTGAGGAAGAGAAGTTTATGTATGAACGCGCTAAGGACCAATTAGGTAAATATTACTTAAACATACATTAATAGCCACAGCAGTCCACTGCTGGACATGGACACCCTATTGTCATACTCAACAAGCTTGGCGGATTGGCGAGCGCAGTACAACATGTTGCATTCACAGGAAAAACTGCTGCATTTTACCTGGTCGAATTTATCCCATTAAAGCCGTGTGATGTCGGCTTAGAATAGCATCACCCCATTTCTTACCCTTGGGTGACATAAGAGGCAACAAAGGGACTCGATTGTTAGTTGTTTTGCAATTTTAATCGCTGGGCAGACAACCTGTCACTATAGTCATACACAGTTATCTAGTTGACCCTCAAGCTTTTGTCAGGCGTGGTGTTAATATCCGTTTTACGGCCGTTAACACTCAGCTTACCCCGTAAGGGGTGTAGGCGTGATTTATGTATGTATGTATGAATTTATCTCTTAAACGCTTTCTACGACAACTACGGGTAAAATTGGGGTGATGCTATTCTAAGCCGGTATCACACGGCAATATTTGTATTAATTTTATGTAGTTTAGTTCAGTTTTTACGCTGAACTGGTAGAGGAATACAAAGACGAAAAGTATATTTGCAAAATAAGTCGGCAACTGTTTCGCTTTCTATTCAGCTCATCAGGTAAGGTAATCTGCCTTACTACAGTTGGTATGAAACTGCGTCTATATGAATACGCGTCCATTTGTATTAATTTTGTTTATTTTATCACATATTCATTTGCATTTATACCACTTTACAAACTAATTAAATATGAATCACGGCTTGGATTGGATAAAAATATCGGGTGTATGTAAGGGACGGTGTACCGAAAACTTTGCAGGCATGATCAGATTATGAAACTGAACAACTTTTACTATGGAGCCTATGTTGGGAAATGAATTCTTTTTTATGTTTCCATTGAAAGTCAGTTTTTTTTCGTTTGCCAACATATCCTCAATAGAAAAAGTTGTTCAGTTTCATGGTCTGATCATGCCTGCAAAGTTTTCGGTACACCCCGTATAGAAATAAAGACAGGTTAACCTCACGACATGTAACATTTGTTGTGTGACATTTCAGATGCAAACGTAGCAATCTACGGAAGCCATAGAATGCACCAACAGCAACGTCTGCTGGAACATTTACAACAACAAGTGAAACAGGAGCCTGACGCGCAAGGTAGCTACGCCTTTTTACCACGGGAAAAATGGTCCCATATATTTATTTTGTGTATACAGGAGTAGAAAAATATTTCTTTTCTGTGGGTGTCGTAAGAAGCGACGAAAGGAGTCGAGGGTTACATGTGTATTGCAATTTTAGGCGATGGGCTGGCACCTGTCACTATAGTGATACACAATCTTCTGAATGACCTCGAATGTTAGTTAGACGAGGCGTAAATGTCCGTTTTTTACGGCCGTTTACGCTCTGCCTACCCTGCAACTGCAAGGGATAAAGGCGTGATATATGTATGTATAAAAATAAACAGCAAATTTTTTAAGGGGTGCACTAGCAGCTCCCGAATAACTTTCCCGGAGAAATATAGGTTAAATTATGAAAAAAAATTGGCCCCTTTTTTATATTTTGACCCACGTTACTTGGGGTGGCTTATTTTAAAAATTCACTAAGTATTTTGATGGGTAGCATTTTGTCCTCCTAAGCACATGTTGTCATTATAAGTGTATGTATATTAGATCTCGAAAACTCTAGTGGTCTTCAATAATATTTCTATGATTATTTTTCAAATATTTCAAGAATTAGTGTAACTAAGTTTTCTAAGTTTTAATTAACTTTCATCAAAATCGGTTCCATCGTTTTCATGATACATAACTATTAACTTTGTGCTAAGTATCAGTTTGTTTATAAACTGTCCTCGAGGAACATAGGTCAAAATATTACAAAGAAATGGTCCTATAAGTACAAAATAATAGCTGACCAAGTAATTTTTACATGGGATATATATTTTATGAATGTTTTACTTAAGTTCTTTGGAGAAAGTTGTTTAGTTTAACAGATTGAACTTAGCGTTTACGGGAAAGCCAGTCGTTCGGAACCATCCGGTATTTTTCTGGTTAGTCTTATATAGGGTGAAATTTAACTAGTGGCCGATACTCAAAACAGAGGACGGACTGGTGAACAACTTTCCCCAAGGAATATAGGTTGAAATTTGACAAAAATATTTTGAGCTTTCATAGTTACCCAAATCAGCTGATCGGCAATTTTGTATGGGAGGTCCAAAATTTTCGTTCATATTGCTACTTATGTTCCTTGGGGAAAGTTGTTCCTTATCACCAGCCCGTCTTGAGATTTCGCTATCGGTCATTACAAATACAAATATATTTATTTCGCATCACATCTTAGGCACAACAATCAATAAATTCAGTACAAATATACACTATGAGCTGAAATGGGTGTAGGCACAGCACACTGCTGGTTTTAAGCTTAGCCCTAGTCAAAAATGGGTGCTCTTAAATAATTTCTTTCATAGAAAGTAATTAAGTAAGAATAGTTAAGTAACAAAATTAAATCAATGATTATACTAGTAAAATTTCACCCTATATGAACTTTTTTTATGTTCCAGGTTGTGAGAGTGTGTTGCAACCTCAAGGCAGTCCTTACTACGCCCCAAATGGTCACACAAACGGGACAGGTACGTTATCAAGACGCGCCTATATATTATATATAGAGATCGTGCCCTATGGCCCACAAGACAAATATTTGTTAAGTAATTGTCAGATATTTGTGTTTAGTCTGTGTGTTTCTATGTATAATATGTGTTTAATAACAAAAAAGTATTAATATCAGCTATCTAGTTCCCATAGTACAAGCTTTGGTTAGTTTGGGGCTAGATGGCTCTGTGTGAATTGTCCAGAATATTTATTTATTTAAGTAATTGTATCAGGCGTTACTTTGCGGAAGTCCATCTTGATTGAATTAGATAGAAAGGTTTAGCTTCTTCCGCACTTATGATGACTAGTAATGCAGCTAGTTGAATGCACCACGCGTACGACCGCAAGTTAATGCAAATGCACAAGCGATGCACTTTACTCGCACTACACTTCCACCGTTTTACACTCTACACGTGTTTCGCCCCTCCACGGAGCATCATCAGGAGATCTTCGACAGTCGAGTTCCGAGCACTAGTGCTATCTAATTCAATTTATTTATTTATCATGGCGTACCCTGAGGAGGCAGCAGGCCAGCAGTGGACTGCAATATGCTGATGTATGTATGTGTGTATTTATGTATGTTATATTGAATACCAAATTTTAAAACACTTCCCGTGTTAGGTGTACAATTTTTGAAAACTTTCAAGCGCGGGCAGGATTTGAACATGCGACTTTTGCCATTACTAGTGGCGACGCCTCTTTCATCTGGGCTACCGCAGCTCGTTCCTTGCCCGCCAATTTTGCAAGTGTATCTTAATGTCTCACGTCTCCATCTACCGGGTTAGTTTTGCAACTAATACCCGACGACGATTAAACCCACGAAAAAATATCAAATTTTAAAACACTTAAAGCATTACGTTATATTGTTGTTGTTGCTGCTGGTGTTGTTGTTGTTGTTGGTGTTGTTGTTTTTGTTGTTGCTGGTGTTTAACCTTGAAATGTAAATTGTATATTTTATGAATAAAGAAACTGAAACTGAATTTCTCCCCAGCCGGGTACTACGAGCAGCGCGCGCCCGGCCCAGAGCTGCTGATCGCCAAACAGAACGCACTCGCCGCGCACACGCAACTCTGTGAGTCACATCATGTAACATATACTCTGCCATGCAGTCTAGTTCCCAGCCGGGTACTACGAGCAGCGCGCGCCCGGCCCAGAGCTGCTGATCGCCAAACAGAACGCACTCGCCGCGCACACGCAACTCTGTGAGTCACATCATGTAACATATACTCTGCCATGCAGTCTAGTTCCCAGCCGGGTACTACGAGCAGCGCGCGCCCGGCCCAGAGCTGCTGATCGCCAAACAGAACGCACTCGCCGCGCACACGCAACTCTGTGAGTCACATCATGTAACATATACTCTGCCATGCAGTCTAGTTCCCAGCCGGGTACTACGAGCAGCGCGCGCCCGGCCCAGAGCTGCTGATCGCCAAACAGAACGCACTCGCCGCGCACACGCAACTCTGTGAGTCACATCATGTAACATATACTCTGCCATGCAGTCTAGTTCCCAGCCGGGTACTACGAGCAGCGCGCGCCCGGCCCAGAGCTGCTGATCGCCAAACAGAACGCACTCGCCGCGCACACGCAACTCTGTGAGTCACATCATGTAACATATACTCTGCCATGCAGTCTAGTTCCCAGCCGGGTACTACGAGCAGCGCGCGCCCGGCCCAGAGCTGCTGATCGCCAAACAGAACGCACTCGCCGCGCACACGCAACTCTGTGAGTCACATCATGTAACATATACTCTGCCATGCAGTCTAGTTCCCAGCCGGGTACTACGAGCAGCGCGCGCCCGGCCCAGAGCTGCTGATCGCCAAACAGAACGCACTCGCCGCGCACACGCAACTCTGTGAGTCACATCATGTAACATATACTCTGCCATGCAGTCTAGTTCCCAGCCGGGTACTACGAGCAGCGCGCGCCCGGCCCAGAGCTGCTGATCGCCAAACAGAACGCACTCGCCGCGCACACGCAACTCTGTGAGTCACATCATGTAACATATACTCTGCCATGCAGTCTAGTTCCCAGCCGGGTACTACGAGCAGCGCGCGCCCGGCCCAGAGCTGCTGATCGCCAAACAGAACGCACTCGCCGCGCACACGCAACTCTGTGAGTCACATCATGTAACATATACTCTGCCATGCAGTCTAGTTCCCAGCCGGGTACTACGAGCAGCGCGCGCCCGGCCCAGAGCTGCTGATCGCCAAACAGAACGCACTCGCCGCGCACACGCAACTCTGTGAGTCACATCATGTAACAGCTATGCCAATATGGCCAGGGAAATAGTGAGGGAAGTGGGCAGCCGATGTGGCGCAGTGGTAGCACAGAATATATAATAGTACTAACGTACAGAAGAATCACTCCCTAAGAAATTACATGTTTAGGTATGAATTAATACCTACGCTCGGTGTACTCAACCGCTCACAAACAAAATTGAAACTTATGAACGCGCGCGAACGCTCAATCTCCCTTGCGCATCGCAGTTTTATGACTGAGCCGCTGGCGAACTCCAAGGGTTGTAACTTGTCATCATGTTCTCCGTGCCCGAAGATTTTTTGTTACTGATTTTGCTATAAATCTTATTTGTTCACTTAATCTACGGAAGGAATTGTACGATTTGTAAATATTTATAAACCTAAACGAAATTATTAATGACTACTGTTTATATAGAAAAACAATTAATTATGCTTGTGTCTAACTGTTCTTCGTATCGAGTGGGACACCGAGTCGACGACCCGATCGTTTTTCTACGAATAAACGTACTAAAACACAGAAAAAAATCAAGTAGGTGTGCGCGCGAGCAGCACGTGCGTGCGAACAGTGCGGCGGCTAGCGGCACACTGGCGGTCTGGCGACGACAAGTGACAACCCGCAGAGATTAGTTCCCGTAGGGAACCCGCCGGTGGAACATACCTAAACCGTGGAGTGAGACCCCCCTGGTGGTAGTGCGACTGCTTGCAACGCAAAGGTTCCGGGTTCGATTCTCGGTGGGACATTCACAAAGTTGATATTTATCACTTTGTGAATTTGATCCCGGTCTGGTTAGGACATTGCAGGCTGAACCACCTGATTGTCCGAAAAGAGAGATGGTTCCGTGCTTCGGAGGCCAAGTCAAGCCGTCGGTCCCGGTTGCTGTCTATGATTACTTAGACTGCGGTCGTTACACAACCATGTCAGAGGCCTACTACTAGTAGTCGGCGGTTGAAAAACTCTGACACCAGGGTTTATCGGGTCGTTGACGATTCGGTGTCCCACACGAAAAAGAAGCGCGAATGTGAACAGGTTACTCGCGCTGCTACTCGTCATGCCGCTACCACTTCCCGTGCTCCCTCGATTGTCGGCGCCTCGTGCGCGAGTCAAAGTCAGTACACTTTACACGTCAGCCAACTGTCAAACTAGTAAACTTTTTTTACAGCATTGGAAGTGAGCGCTTTCGCTTGATTATGTTATTATGAAGTCAGTTAGATGGCGTAACTATCGTCAAATGGTGTATGTTTGTGGCATGGAGGAACTAGTATGTAGGAAACCGGGGACACTTCATCCCTAGGGGAGACTTGGTAAACGTAATTCCAAACAAACTAAAAGACTCACGTAACATATTAATTTTTAATGTTAGCCTAAGAAGTTTGAAGGTAAAACCTATAGTTCCATGTGCTAGCCACTCTTATTTATATATAGCAATGTTGCTATTATGTTATGGTTTGCTTTCGTATAGCACGTTCACACAATGCCAATATGGGCAGGGAAATAGTAAGGGAAGTGGGCAGCGCGAGTGTGTGAAAATGTCATGCGCTACTCGTCATGCCGCTGCCACTTCCCGTGCTCCCGCGAGTGTCGGCGCCTCGTGCGCGAGTCAAAGGAACGGCAGCACGAACGCTAGTTGAATGTATTGCTATCTCGCTCACTCGTATTAGCGAGAGAAGAGTATATCAGCAGTGTGTGAACAGTCACTCGCGTTGATACTTCCGCGGTAAGTATTTCGAGCAATATTCGCGACAGCGGCAGGAGCATGTGCATGGTGTGAACGTGCTATAAGAAATACTTTGCCATCTGCTTCTTAAAAACCGCATCTCATTAAACCTATAATGGATAAGCCCATATCCTTAGTATCATTCAACTGCCACGGTCTGAAGAGATCTGCTTCTTCCTCGGGTTAAGATGTTTGTGGAGCTCGCAGACGGGTGTACATAAGAGACATATGCATATTTGTTAAGAAACATCCGAGCTACTGGGTAACAAGGGGCGAAGTTAGTCAAAGGTCAACCATAGCGCATATCCAAAATTTATTGTATCAACCTCCTTCCCACAAAAAAATTTATGAGAGGAATGTATTTCATATGTGTACCTCTATATACAATCATATTCCCGATGACATAAAACTTTTGACTGGCAACGCCTTTAAAACAAAATTGACATTATGGCTCTCACAAAATTGTTTTTATAGTGTAAAAGAATTTATGTATTATAAGGTTAAGTTAAGGTTTAAATGACGCAATGAATGAATTGAATTAATTAGACATTTTTTTTACTTGTTTATTTTTTATATTGTTTAATAACTTAATGTGACATGTATTCTTTAATTATAATAATAATTTGATTTTTAGACCACCTAGTTGCTACTCGATATTTTGCACGCTTGCATGCAAGCCGAATATTATGTACTTCCTAAATTGTTAAAACCTAATGTAACTATATTCTGGCAAATAAATTATCTTGATTCTTGATTCTTGGTGATCAGCTCCGCTAGGCGGGAACCATTTCACCCAATTCCCAGGTTTGGGGCACTGGGTCCACTGGTGCTCCGGCAGCGTCACCTCCTCGAATCTTCTTGTTGCCCTGCAGAAATGCAGGACATCTTTTAAAGATATGTTAGCTAACCGGGGAGTCGTAAGAGGCGACTAAGGGACTCGAGGGTGTGTATTGCAATTTTAGACGATGGGCTGACAACCTGTCACTATGATATACAATTTTCCGAATGACCCTCAAACATTTGTCAGACGTGGTGTAAATGGCCGTTTTTTGCGGCTGTTTACGCTCTGCCTACCCCGCAAGGGATTATAGGCGTGATATGTGTATGTGTTAGCTAACTCTCTTTATTCAAGCTTGTCATTACCTAGATATTCCCATCTTGGCAGCGAGTAGCTTAGACATTCCGCTAAGTAGTGGAAACTTTGCCATGCATTGCCGGCTTTTTCTTCTTCTTTTCATTCACCGAGTCGATCAACGACCCGATGAACCCTGGGGTCAGAATTTTTCAACCGCCTACTTCTACAACATAATAATAGTAACAGATCAATTTCTTTTGCTAATCCTGTTATACAGCGTGTTAAAATATTAGCTGCAAATATTTCAAAAGGTCAACCAGCCCATTAAACTGAATAACTTTAACTCTACTTTTTTTTCTTCTTCTTTTCGTGAAAAAAAAGTTATTTTATTGAAATTTGCAAAATTTTGAACCGCGGGCAGGATTTGAGCCGGCGACTTTCGCCATTACTAGTGGCGAATAAATTTGTCGCTGGGTATAAGTTGCAAAACTAACCCGGTAGATGGAGCTGTGACACGCGTAAGATACACTTGCAAAATTTTGCGGGCAATTGATGAGCTGCGGTAGCCCACATGGATGGAAGAGGCGTCGCCACTAGTAATGGCGAAAGTTGCAGGTTTTAATCCTGCCCGCGCTTAAAATTTTTGAAAGTTTTCAAAAATTCCTAATACGGGAATAGTTTAAAAAAAAAAATATTCTATTAGTATTTTTTAATTTTTTATTAATAATGGGTTTGCTCTTGACTCTAGTCTAGGTCATAGGACAGAGACAGAGTCTAAGATGGAGCGAGCTCACCCAGAAGAAGCCTCTTACTTTGAAGAGATTAGGGTTGTATGCGTTTGGAAACACAAACGCAGGTAGTGAGTTCCACTCTTTAGCAGTGCGCATTATAAATGATGACTGGAAGCGCTTAGTCCGAATTGGTGGAATGGCAACCGGGTACGGATGGTATCCGGCGGTGCGTCTGGATGTCCGATGGTAGAAGGGAGCTGGTGGAACAAGTAGTTGTAGTACAAGTAGTTGACATGTGTATTGTATTGTTTCCAGGGCAGAATACAATGAAGCGGCCATTCTTCTACAGCGAAACACCGCCACACTACGGCACACTGCATAGATATGAGGTATATATACTAATATACATTGCCGTGTGATGCCAGCTTAGAATAGCATCACCCCATTTCTTTCCTGTGGGAGTCGTAAGAGGCGACTAAGGGACTCGAGGGTGTGTATTGCAATTTTAGGCGATGGGCTGACAACCTGTCACTATGGCAATACACAATTTTCTGATTGACCCTCAAATATTTGTCAGACGTGGCGTAAATGTCCGTTTCTTGCGGCCGTTTACACTCTGCCTACCCCGCAAGGGATTATAGGCGTGATATGTGTGTGTGTGTGTGTATGTATGAAAAAGAACTGAGTTCCTTTATAGAGATGAACCAGGGGCACGTTCATGCTGTTTCTCCTAGTCGGTATTTTCTCCGATGACAGGTCATAAAACCGCGTTTTAGCACACCAGTAAGGAGAAATTTTCTACCATGCGCTCCAAAACGCGGTTTCACGAACTGTCAAAGTATAAAAGAGCTACGAAAGATGGTCGATTCAACGCGCCCCAGCCAATGATACTGAAAAACTTTCCTCAAGGAACAAAGACCAATATATGAAAAAAAAAATTACCTCTCATATTACCAGACTAGCTTGGCTGCTACATTTTGTATGGGAGGTCAATTTTTCTTTGATATTTCGACCTATGTTCCCTGAGAAAAGTTTTTCAATTTCATGGGCTGGTTCATTCCTTGAAAGGAACGCAGTGCTTTTCCTTACACCCTGTATATATAAATATAATAATACACAATTCTAATCAAAAATCGACCGTGTGATGTCGGCTTAGAATAGCAACACTCCATTTCTTTCCGGTGGGTGTCGTAAGAAGCGACTATGAGACTCGAGGGTGTTAATTGCAAATTAAGACGATGGGCTGACAACCTGTCACTATGGAAATTCATTTCTAAACCCTACCTACCTTACCTACTCACTGTGCAACAAGAAGCTCACTCAAGCCACAACAAGTACTTAACACATCCGCAAGATGGCGCCACGTGACAGAACAATGGTCCTGAAACGCGGTATCGAAATGTTCACCGCGCAACGCATATACAAGGTGTAAGGGACAGCCCTCCGAATACTTACAGGGTGCATGCAGACCATTAAATTGATCAACTTTCCCTTAGAAACTTAGATCAGGAAACGACGTTTTTTTTTTACCTTACATACTCGATTATGATCAGCCGACTTCATTTACTATGGAAAGTTAAAAAAAAGAACTTTTCCTAAAACATTTTCCCATTGGAAGTTGTTCAGTTTTATGGTCTCAATGCACCCTATCAGTATTCGGAAAGCTGTCCCTTACACCCTGTATTCAACTTCCAATTCTAGTTCCTCTAGTCTCTTCCAAGTCTAGGTTCCAGTCGGTCCCCTGGACACAACACCCGGCCAGGCGGGAAGCTACCCTTTTCCCGACACTACCTGGAACCCTCCATTCTGCCTATTGGCATCACTACCTGTCACCCGCCATAGACTCATCCCTTGATAGCTCTTTACGACACCCCATGGGTGGATGGATATAGGGTGATGCTATTTTAAGCCGGCACCTTTACTATTGTACTGATTGAAACTTATCTATTGTTCCAGGATTTAACGCGAATTCTCCAGTGATACAGTGAGACATTCCAAAGCAACATGTAAATTCTCTTACTGACGAAAATCTCTCAAAATTAAGTTTTCCTTTTTTATATTCTAATAATATATTTTTTAAATCTACGTCATAGAGTGTACTCTGAGGAGCGGGCGATTTTTGGCCACTTATTGTCGTAAACGTGAGTGTTTCGACGGCCATCTTTTTTTTCTAGGAATATTGCCACTTAAGAAAAAGAGTTTAGGTAAAATAATAAATCATGTTTCTATATAGAAAAATCTTCGTTTGTACAAAATATTATAAAAAAGTGTACCAAAATTATGTTGTGTTTTAGATAATTTCAAAGAAATTTTTATTTTATGGCTCAAACCAAATTGAAATGGGCATTACCCAATATTTTAAATTAGTTTAAGTTTAAGTTTTGTACAAACATAGATTTTCTTTCAAAATAGTTTTCTAATTCAGTTTTTCCTTGCAGATTTATATTTTGTTTTTGTTTTTTATCTGTATAATCTAATCATGTTTTTTTTTCGCAATAGTTTATTTAATCAGCCTTGGCAAGAAATTGATCGAAATATCAAAATGTTTTCATAGTTGTTATTAAAATTCTACTATGTGGTAGTTTTTTCCTACCAATGTGGTAGTTTTTCATTCTGCCATATGGTAGCTTTCGTGGTTCTTGTCGAGTCATATTAGTCGTTATGATTATGTAGTTACCATGTAGATTTCTATATAAGTAAAGGCCGTTTATATTTATATTTCTATTTTATTTTAATCATTTAAATTGCGATTTAATGTTAACAAACCTTTTTCGTAGACTTGTATTTTCTTATAATGACCTGGTAAATAACGTTTTCAGGAAAAGGATAGATATTGTATTTGTTTATTTATTTAATACATAATGTGCAATAACTGCAAAATACAGGATTAAAAAGAAATTACTAATAATGTTTCAAGAAATTAAAGAACTTATTCAAGACATATTCGAAGTCATAAAAAATGGGGTTCCCATACAAAATAAATAGTACCGTCGTGTATGGAAACTCAAAAAAAAAAATTCTTATGTCGACCTATGTTCCTCGGGGAAAGATGATTAGTTGCATAGGTCGATTGACCACTTGAACTTTTTTTTCGTTTTCTAAGTTTTTTTTATCGTTAAAAGTTTTTGTTGTTATGCAGCAACTAATTACTAAAATATGTAATGTAAGTGTTAAAAAAAGGAACGCGATATATGACGTGATATTATCGAATTTATGTGGCAAAAGAAAAAAATATAGATTTTAAGAAATTTATTTGGTTTATTTTTCCTTTAGTTACAACTTTCGGTTACAAACTTAAACAAAATCTTGCCAAAGTTTTTCAAACTAAATCGCCTCAAAAGTTGTTCGAACGACTAAAGTTGTTTGGTTTAATATAAATAAATTGTGAATGTATAACGGTGTGTTAATTATTGTATCTTTTTTTTTCTTTTTGGTGCTCTTTATGTTCAACTTTCCGAATTTACTGCATTTTTTTTGTAATGTTTAAGATTTAAGGGAAGAATGAGTACAATGTTTTCGAATATGTGTATGGTCCGTTTGGAAACAGAAGAATTTGAAAATGACGCCATTATTTCTTGAAAAAAAGTTTGATAAAATGTTAACATTTATGACAAAAACGGTTGAAATGTAAAGTCTAAACCGTCTTCAATGTCAACCAGGGATCGGAACCGATTTACCGGTTAATATCGTTTATAAACCTGTTTGAATATCGCTTTTAAATAACAACTTAAAATAGTGGTTTGGAACAAAGCCGAAACATTTCGATTACCGGTAAACATGAAACGAGATTTTTATTCTTTCTAAAACCGGAATTAACCAGTTAAAATGGCGTCAATTGAACCACCGATGCCGCGGACAAGTGTCACCTGTCACGTGCGATGCTACCTGTCCTTTTCCTGATCTTATCGTCGTTCTCTTTTGATGTCAAATTAACCGGTTAATTTAGCTCACCGAAACCAAAATTGATTTCAAACCGGTTTGTCGGATAAACCGGTAAAAATCCGGTAACCTACATCTAAACCAAAATAAATTCCAGTTTTATATTGAATATAACTTTTTTGAATTCTTGACCTTAGTCACTTGAGAAAAGTTGTTGAAATTTAGCTTTACTTTTGTGAGTTTATTAATGTTGTAATTATTTTAGTAAAAAACATGAAAAGGCATGTCATGTTTTATTTTTGACAAATTCTTCTGTTTTGAAACGTGGTAATTACACGCACATTAGCATTCGCTAGAAGTTTTTTATAGAAAAACTTTTCTTACAAATTGATTTACCATAGAATTTAAGAGAAATAAATATTAAGAAAAAAAGCGGGACGGAGGTGTATATTGAATAGAGCGTACTTTTATTTCCAAAATTATACAAAAAAATATATTAACAAATATCTATATTTTCGTTTTTATGTTGTTTTAAGAAATTATAAAGCAGAGGGGTATTTTATAAAAAAGTTAGTTGAAATTATTCAAAATTTTAATGTTCAGGTTTTGACAAATATCAATTACCTTTCAATATGAAAAAAAAACATCAAATCAATCAAAGTAGTGAAAATAATGGAAGCGTAATTAAATAATCTTCTATGACAAAATTGTTAATTCCTGTACATTTATATATGGTGTAAAAAATTACTGTAAATATTTCAAGACGTGAACCAGCCCTTGAAACTGAATAACTTTCCCCAAGAAACATAGTTTGGAATATGAATAATAATTTGAATTAACAATATTCCAGCCGATACAATTTGTAAGGGAGGTCCATTTTTTCATATTTCGACTGATGTACCTAGGGAAAGTTGTTCAGTTTCATAGACCGGTTCACCCTTTAAAATATTTGTAGATATTTTTTTTACATTCTGTAATTAACGTACGCTCTACATAGACCAAAGCTGTGAATTTCGATGTAAAGAAAAGATGACTTAGAATATAATAAATATTAAATGTAAAAGTACACATATGATTTTACTTTGCCCCTACCTCCCCTTGATCTTGCCAATAAATAGTTTCGACGTATGGATTAAAACTCCATAGCACTTGCAGACTATTTGCTGTGTGCAGCATTTTGCTACTGGCTGGTTGGTACACTTTGACAGCTAAACGGGACTTTTGACAGATTCAGACAAAGACGATCGACTGACCAAAATATATTATAGAGGTATGAGATCTGTGGACCAAATAGGATATATATTAATAAGAGATCTGTGGGCAAAATTATCCTTGAATTTCTTGATAAATTTTATTTTATTTTCGTAAAAATACTTTCTTTTCGTCGTCTTCCAACACCTATATGGGCAAAGAAATGGCAAGGGAAGTGGGCAGCGCGAGCATGTAAACGGGTTACTCGCGCTGCTACTCGTCATGCCGCTGCCACTTCCCGTGTGCTCCCGCGAATGTCGGCTTTTCGTGCGCGAGTCAAAAGAACGGTAGAACGAGCGCGAGTGGAAGGTATTACTATCTCGCTCACTCGTATTGCTGCGAGACGAGTACGACGGCAGTGTGTGAAGTAATTCGGGCAATATTCGCAGCAACGGCAGGAGTACATAGTATGAACGTAGCATTAACATTTTTTATTCTGTCGCCCGTACGTCCATACGAAAAGGCAATTATAAAATAAAATGTATTCATTGATGTCAAGGATCGTCTGACCTTTTGAATTATTCAAAAATAATGGCATTCAATTTAAATTTACTCAAATTTAAACCGTTTTTAGTTTTCACGTGTCTATCTGGAATCCTACCATACAGTTTACTACTTTGCATACTACTTACATACAATTTATGGAGTTAATTGGATAGAAATTTTCACTCTGACAACCGACTTAGTCGTAGTCTTAAATACTTTTTTAAGCACATCACCCCTGTATTCTTTTTTAGGAGACTAGGAGTTGCAACAAACTTATTAAAATCGGTTCAGAAGTTTTCTGTAAAATCGTAAATTTTTTGCTAAATTATTCACTAACATTCTACTGAATCCTTAGTATGTTCTAGATGCTAATAAATATACATTTATACACCTAAATACATAAATGCAACTTTGTTAATTAATGTATTCTGGGTCAAAGTCTAGGGTACCTACATGGCTAAGTACATATCGATGGTCTAGAAGACAAACATGATAATTACAGACTATCCAACTTTTCAGGAGGAGCATTTTTAGTTACGTAAAAGTTCTAGATGCTGTAGCTTAAAATGGAACATAGGAACCATGTAGGTATATACTACCTGTATTTAGATAGGATATTTATCTTTTTAATGATCTATTTATTAAGTGAACATGATTTTTATTTAAGATCCATAAAAAAATGAATTTAGTAAAAAAAGGCGTCACTTAATTTGTTTTTACATAAACTTAAAATACGTAATATTCATTTAACACTTTAGTGTAGTGTGATGACGTGATGTGATACTAAGAAAAATCAAGAAGTAAGTTATAAAAAGTCTTTATTAGTAAATAATTCAAACATGAGATCAAATCTGAATAATGTAGTAGGTACCTACCTAATAATTCAAACATAAGTTCAGTCATCATCACACTCCGAATCAGAACAATCATCAATTAAAGTTTCTTCATCAACAGTAGGAATATGGGCGGCCCTTATGCCCGCGGCATTCTCTACCGGCCAACCAATTGATAAGCGGGTGCCCATACAAAAAAAAACTAAATATAATCGTACGTAAAGTTCTCACTAAAGGTAGCGATATAATAAGAAATAAACAAAAATACAAAGTACTTAATAATTTAACATAATAAAATAAAAATACATAAACCTACATAAAATACAGTTCTTCACTTCACTTCTTATTATTATTATTATTTATTCAGTTTGCTACAGTTCCAGACTATGCCCGTTACTTTGGTCTTTTTGCGGATATTTCTGTGCCGGTAATCCGGAATGCCGGATTTTATCCATTATAGAGATACCGAGCATAGACTTTCCATAGCTCTCGTGAGTTACATGTAACCGGTGGGCCAGTTTTACTGTCAGGTTCCACGTCTCGGCTCCATAGGTCATGACTGGCAGGACGCACTGATCGAACACCTTGGTCTTGAGGCATTGTGACAAGGCAAAATAAATACATGCATACATAAATAAATAAGATATACCAACGACAAGCTAACAGAAATAAAATAGGATGAACGCTCAAATAAAATAACTAAGAAAAGAACCAGATAGACTAGCCAGGTATGGCAACTATTTTAGGATAGATGGGGCTGCATCATCTGAGTCAGCCAAATATAGGTCGAAAAGTAGTTGCTCTGTAATATTCATATTCGATGTACTGGGAAGTGGTGACTGTCTAGATGTATTTTGTATAGAAATTAAGTTCAAAGCAATTATTTCTATCACAAGATGCGTAAGCAATTTCTGTGAGAGCGTTGTCGAATTCTGTAGGTGGAGACAGCGGTACTAAGGCAGCGCTGGTGTCGTAAACATCGGTAAATTTCGTGGATGTATCGGGATTTTTGAGGGAACATCAGTCGTTTTTGTTTGTGTATCAGAGTTTATTTCAGGCGGGGACTGCGGCACCAGGGCAGCAGTGGCGAGCGGTGAAGCAGCGGCGGCATCATGGGCTAATGCTGGCACGTCAGCGTCAAAGGCTAATGCTTGTACGTCAGCGTCTGGGGCTAATGTTGGAATGTCGGCGTTTATTTCAGGTGGGGACGGTGGCATTAAGGGAACAGAGGCGAGCGGTGAAGCAACAGCGGCATCAGGGGCTAACGCTGGAACGTCAGCGTCAGCGGCTAGTGTCGGAATGTCGGCGTTTATTTCAGGTGGGGACGGCGGCATCGAGGCAACAGAAGCGAGCGATGAAGCAGCGGCGGCTGCACCTTGTTGCTATGCCGAGATTACCGCCAAAATAAAATTATACAAAGTATTAAAATCCTTTGTTGTGACATGCAACGTTATAGTATGAGATATCACTCACATTAATATACGTTTCAATATTTGTCTATACCTTGGTAAATAGATTAAATAACTTTAAAACTTTTGGGCTCCAAAATTTTGTTTAGTAATTGGTGATTAAATCATTTGTCAATTATGATGTCTTTATGTTTAAAGCACTTAATATATTTTTCTGTATGCTGAGCAGTGTCCAGTAGTAGTAAGACTACTTAAACCATTTGTCACTGGCATCTTGTAAAGATTAATATCTTTTATTGTAATTGGGAATCAAGATTTACCAAATGACAATTATAATAATGACATTTAGCTTATTGTGTAATTATGGTAAATCCAAAAAAGATGCGCTAAATATATTTAATATTTTTGTACTTTAAGTTTAATGGTAAATAATTATAATTACATTTTTTGGCATCAAACTGACATCACTTACTATAAGTGTACATCTATAGTTTGGGGAGAAAGAGACGTAATTAGGGTATTTGGGTTTGTGTAAACGATACAGCATCTTCATTTAATACATATGGCATTAAAATGTTAAAATCGATTTTTTTGTAGTTAGCACGTTTGTCTTCTAGACCATCGATATTAGGTCACACATTCGATTTAAAAGACTTAATTTCGGGTGACCTCGGCTTAGAATAGCATCACCCCACTTTTCCGTGGGTGTCGTAAGAGGCGACTAAGGGACTCGAGGGATACATGTGTATTGCAGTTTTAGGCTATGGGCCTAAACATGTATCACAAACTTCTAAACATTAAAGTATTTATGTAATTAGTTGTTCAGATTCACGGACTGGTTCACCTCTCCCGAGCCGGTTTTCTATTAGGACAATACAAAATTGTTATAAAAAAAAAGAAAATTCTGTTAAGTATACGAATTCTACCTCTACAAATTTCTTTTGTTTACAATGACGGATACTAAGTGATTCCAAGTTGATTACACTATCCTTCATTGAATTAAGTATTTTCATTTTTCTTAAATATTTTCCGCTTATTTTCTTTCGCCTTGCCCAAGGTTTAGATGTTTTAGTTTTGTTTGTTATGGTTTGTTTTCAACTCAAGTTGTCATCTATATAAAAATAATAGTACAAGTTGATCCTTTTATAGCTCTTTGTGCTACCGATAGTACCTGCACTTCTTTACCGGAATGCTCTATAATTATAGCAAAAACATAAATTGACAATACATTACAGATTTAAGATTTGATTAGGTCTCGAAAAACGTAACTATTGCAAGTTTCTTGTCAGAGATGGGCAACATTTTAGCACTATTACGTTTCTTTCAGCACGACTTTGAAATTGTTTTGTGTATTTTATACAAACTTCATATTCTTCTATGTAAAAATATATTTGATTATACGACTTTAAATAATGACGAAAAAGATGAAAAAAAAAATGAAAATTAACTATTCTCAAACTCAAAACCCCTTCATGAACTATTAATTCGACCCGTTCGCACTTATGTATGGAATATTCTCAGAATTCTAACATATTTTCAAAACAACAATATTCTTGCTGAACTTGCAACTTGTATGCAAGTCACGCGTGCATTTTACTACCATTGTATTGTGCTGAACTTGCATGGACTTTATCATTGCAATAAACATCGTATGTAGTGGCAGGTAGAGGTAGGTAGGTACTGTAATGTGGACAAACCTTTTATGTGTTACAAGCTTTTCAGCCGCGGGCGGCTGTGTCCGGTTTTCGTGGGAATGAGATGTTTTGCCGCGGTTAAAAGTTGCCCATGTCACTTTACAGACTGTTAACTATCTACATACCTACCTAAAACCATAATATAAGAGCGCTCTGCTGCGGTGGCAATAAAAGTAAAACAAGCAAATGAACTTTTCCATGTACAAATTACTGAGAAACCTGTCAAAGTTTTATAATGTTATAAATAACTATTTTTTCTACCGCAAGCAGGATTTGACCCTGTGACTTTCGCTATCAGTACTAGCGACGCCTTTTCCATCTGGGCTACGCACACATGTGCGTTTAACTGTGTAAGTATTTACCTTATTTTATTCTGAACTGTATTATACATTATATATGTATGTCACCGGCTTAACGTGCCCTTCGAAGCACGGAACCATCATTCTTAGGAACTATCAGGTGGTTCAGTCTGTAATCTTACCCAAAGTAAGATCAATTTCACAAACACAAAAATCATATTTGTGTGACCTCCAAGAATCGAACGACCTCCAGGCCAGAGAACAAACCCAGACCAGCAGACCATGTGCCCTATTTTATGAAACTACAAGCTACAAGTCTACAGGCGAAATTATTAGTTCATTGCATAGCCGGTTAATGTTCCCGGTATTTTAATGGCTAACCGACTACGCAATGAGCATTGAATTTTACATGTATAATTCTAGCATGTAGTATGATAATATCGGGCAAACGGAAGCAGATTTATACCTCTAAAAAATAAGCCGAAGGTTTGTCACCCCTGCATATTGTCCATCCTTACGCACTACTTTAATGTTTTGTAGTCCAGTATTGATCGAGGCATAGTGCTGTCAAGACGGGTTCTGTAACTGTCTATTTATTTATAAACCACCTATATAGTGATTCTATAGATAGATAGTTTTAATTAGTGCTCAAGGAAAAAAACAGAAAGGTGAGTGGGATTTTTTCTTTGATTAGTCAAAGTGCAATTAGCTGCCTTACCTATCCATTTAGGGATCAATCTATTCTGTTCATTAATAATAATAATTAAATATCTTGGACATTTCACACAGCGCCGTCTAGCCCCAAACTAAGCAAAGCTTGTACTATGGGAACTAGATAGCTGATATAAATACTTATATACTTCTTTTTGTAAATTAATACATAATATACATAGAAACACCCAGACTTAACACAAATGACATCAAATATTTGTGTCTTGAGGGGATCGAACCCACGACCCTCGGCGTAGAAGGCAGGGGTAATATCCGCTACGCCATCGGGCCAGTCAAATTATGAAATAACTTTACGAAGAACCAGGTAACTTAGGTGGGTGCCTAATCGGGATTCGAACCCGGAACCTTTGCGCCGCAGACAGTCGCACTACCACTGCGCCACATCGGTAGCCGTACTTGCCTACACCATAGTTCCAAGTTCAAGTTGAAAACTAAATTTTTAACTACTTCAAGTGTTAGGATTACAATTTTGTAAAATTTTCTACTACGAGCAGGTTTTTAATCTGTGACGTTCGTTATCACTAGTAGCGAAACCTCTTTCATCTAGGTTACCCAAGATACATTTGCATAATTTCGCAGGCAATGGATGAGCCGTGGTAGCCCATATAGAAGAGGCGTCGTTACTAGCCATAGCGAAAGTCGCAGGTTCAAAGCCTGCCCGCGGCAGAAAATTTTGCAAGTTGTGTAAAAAATCTTAGCACATTATTTATAAAATAATTACGTAAGTATAAATTTTATACTTACGTAATTATTTATACATTTTATCACGTACAAGTGACGTACACCTACGTACGTATTTTGCTTTAAGACTGCATCATGACATGTCATAATTAAAATCTGTACTTAGGTGCAATAAAATTGAAAATTGGTAGTAAATAACTAACTTAGAAAAATTTTAGTAACAACTGCCGAGGCAGTAACTGTTATTTTTATTTTTATCCCGCCCGAGCCAGTTTTATATCACGACAATACAAAATTGTTATGAAAAGAAGAAAATTGTGATAAGTGATAGTACTAGAGAGGTCTAGCAGAGTCTGTGCTACAGACTACTTTTTATATACAGGGTGTAAGGGCAGCCATCCGAATACTGATAGTGTGCATACAGACCATGAAACTGAACAACTATCTATAAGTAAATATTTCAGGAAACATGAAAAAAAATTGGACTTCTCATAGTAAATGCAGTCAGTTGATCGTGATTTTGTATGGAAGGTCGAATATTTTTTGTTGTTTCCTGTCACTTTTCCTAGGAAAAAGTTGTTCAGTTTCATGGTCTGCATGCACCCTATCATTATTCGGAGGGCTGTCCCTTACACCCTGTATAGGGGTAGTCTCTGCGGAAAAAGAATAGGCGTGGAAATTGAGGGTGGCTCTGTGCCTCAGTATGAGAAATGTCATAGCAAACTATGAAAAAAAAATAGCACCATCCCATTTCTTTCCCGTGGGTGTCGTAAGAAGCGACTAAGGGACTCGAGGGTGTGTATTGTAAATTTAGGCGATGGGCTGACAACCTGTCACTATGGTGATACACAATATTCCAAATGACCCTCAAATATTTGTCAGACGTGGCGTTAATGTCCGTTTTTACAGCCTTTTACGCTCTGCCTACCCCTAAGGGATTATAGGCGTGATATATGTATGTAAAAAATTATTAGGTTCAGTTTTTGCCTCTTTCTGCACAGACTTTATCCTACATTGAATAAAGCTAATTTTATTCTATTCCAATTTCGTTTCATTTGTTCATAATCATAACAATATTTTGTCATATTATTCCAAATCCAACTGTGACAACTTATAATTTTCTCGTGCACCTATGTTTTCCTCAAGGTTTTATCTGAATGCACCACATTTTCATAAGCCTCGGATCATTATTTCAGCAATTTGACACTGGTCAAAATTCTCCAAGAATAATTGCCATGAATAACAAAAAAAAAACTTTTTGAATAAATTGTTTCTATATAGATTTTTTCAATCTGTTCAGCCCACAGATGAATAAGATAATTCAGCCATTGGCTCAATCTTACATTAAATCACACAACAGAAAAACGTTTTATTTATATACTCTTTACTATCAATATACGGTAAAAAAAAACGTACTACGTAGCCTAAGGATTATCTATTCTTATGCCTAGGGATATAGGTAGATATTGTACATGCATTCTTATTTTGTTTTTTTTTTAAACTTCACTATAACCAAAAATTCAATCGGTTTTTAAAATTCCGCCGAACCCAAATTTCAATCGTTCCCCAACGTATCACCACTTGTATCACTTAAATAACATTTTTACCTGAATATAAAGTAAAATTATTCAAGTAAAACTCTGTTTACGGCTTAGAGGTTTACGGTAACATGGTCTATTTAACTTGAGGTCAATCGCGAGACCTCTATCGGGCGAATTAAATATTTAAATTTTATGTTTGCGTCCAACCATTTACTTACAAGACATTGACATTGCGTAGTAAATACGTTATATTATATATACGTGCGTCCATTGTTACATGCATGGCCGTGAGATGCCGGCTTAGAATAGCATCACCCCATTTCTTTCCCGTGGGTGTCGTAAAAAGCGACTAAGGGACTTGAGGGTGTGAATTGCAAATTTAGGCGATGGGTTGAGAACCTGTCACTATGGCCATACAAAATTTTCCGAATGACCCTCGAATTTTTGTCAGACGTGGCGTAAATTACCGTTTTGCGGCCGTTTACGCTCTGCCTACCCCGCAAGGGATTATAGGCGTGATATATGTATGTATGTATACACACACACACATCACGCCTAGTATCCCTTGCGGGGTAGGCAGAGCGTAAACGGCCGCAAAATAAAAACGGTCATTTCCGCCACGACTGAAAAATGTTTGAGGGTCATTCGGAAAATTGTATGCATGTATTTTTTTGCTATAGTCGAGAGTGAAAGTTATCACAGTATTTAACTAAGATTTTGCTCCTTTATTATCTTAGGAGCATTATACTCGACAAATAAAAAAACAAGTTATTCTCATGTGCGTTAGCCATAAACACTAATTACTATTAACTCGTCAGAGTCAAAAGTCCTTAATTTTATAAGATTTTTTCAGAATTGTGTATTAAAAAATCAAGGTATTTAATTATATCCTAAGTGAATTTGGTCGGGCTACTGGTGTAATATTTTGTTGCCTTATCTATAACCCCTACAACTTTACAAACAAAAAGTTTAAAGGTCCTTAAAGACGCAAAATCCTACGTTTCTAACATAATCATAAGATATGAATTTTCTGACATCAAATGGGTTGGCTGGAAGAGATCTCTTCTTAAGATATAAGCTCGCCTTTGCTACTAATTTTATTGTAAAACTTTTATTTATTTTTTGTGCAATAAAGGATACTTATATATAATCAAAACCAGTTTTTAATCAGTGCAGGTAAATTGTTGACTTAGTTATTTTTAGTATATCGAAGTTATTTTGAGCTATCTATTTTTATCATACTTATCTAATATTAATTAGAACAGTGATCAATTTGTTTTCATTTTTATTAATGATGGTATGGCGGGTGAAAGGAGTGATGCCAATAGGCAGAATGGAGGGTTCCAGGTGGTGTCGGGAAAAGGGTAGCTACCCGCCTGGCCGGGTGTTGTGGCCAGGGGACCGACTGCTCCACCTGGATAGAATTGGAAGTTGTATATATGCGTTGCGCGGTGAAACACTTCAATACCGCGTTTCAGGCTCTTTGTTCTGTCACGTGGCGCCATCTTGCAGCTATGTTGGAACTTCTGTTGCGTCTTGCTTGCTCGTGAACCACTTTGAGTGAGCTTCTTGTCGTAGCTCCCAGAGGTCGCTACAATGGGTTTGCTCTTGGCTCTAGTCTCTAAAAATATTTTTAGAACTAAGTTGGTGTATTTTGATTTGGGTTTTGGTTTATTTTGACCATTTACTCGGATTCCTTGTACCTACCTAATTACCTATTCAGTTCTGACACATTGACACTTGTATGAGATAATCAACCCATGCCACAGAATAATAACTAGTAACTAGCATGCATACACATCACGCCTTTATCCTTTGCGGGATAGGCAGAGCGAAAACTGCCGTAAAAACGGTGTTAGATTCTGTGCGGAAAGACAATACGCGTGGAAATTGAGGGCGCCTCTGTGCCTCAGTATAAGAAATGTTATAGCAACCTATGACAAAATTATTTGTCCACTTTTTGCCCACGCCTTTTTCTTTGATTTAGGTACATAATGTACAATTCCCAAAAGGTCCAACGCTTTAAAACTGTCCAATGCCCACAATGTCCAATTCCCACAATGTCCAATTCCCAAAATGAACAATCTTTGTTCTCTATTTTCATGTCTGCCAAACATGTGTAGACTTTTATTGACCCCTGACTAACACGTGAGTTCTCAAACATTTTAAAATATAGGTAGGCCCTACTTTTAATAATAAAAGGGCTGTGTTGCAAAAAAGAGAGCTGATCAGGGGATTTTCCTCCAATGTAAATTTTGCCTTGTATATTGAACTTTAGTATTATAGTCCGGTACGGCTGGCATTATATGAAGGCATAACTTACAAAAAGTAGCTTATTTTTTTTACGATTGCATTATGTGTGGTTGCAAAGCACATAAGTATTACCTCTTGTGGCATTTTAACACATGCGTCAATTGACGATTCAATTTATAGTAGCTCATTTATTAAATTAAATTTTTAAGTGTTTATAATTAAATAAATACTATAAAATATGTCAGAATTGTCTATGTGACAGTTTACATACATACATACATACATAAAATCACGCCTATATCCCTTACGGGGTAGGCAGAGCGTTAACGGCCGTAAAACGGATATTAACACCACGTCTGACAAAAGTTTGAGGGTCAATCAGATAACTGTGTATCACTATAGTGACAGGTTGTCAGCCCATCGCCTAAAATTGCAATACACATCCCTCGATTCCCTTAGTCGGCTCTTACGACACCCATGGGTAAGAAATGGGGTGATGCTATTCTAAGCCGGCAATCACACGGTGTGACAGTTTACACTGTTAAAATCCAGTAAGAGTCGTTTTTATCCACTGCAAACGAATGATGCAATATAATGAATTGGGTTCGGCTAATCCAGAAACTATGAGCTAACAAGCATACCTAATCCATTAAAAAAACACGGCACTGATTTCTGAGCTGAAGCCTAGCCTTTGACACTCGGGATAATATTAGGATTCTCCCCATTCGAATCTGTTCAATGGGTAACGAGTTTCAGTCCTTCAAAGAATCGCACATAGTATATACATACTCTCTCTCTCTCTCTCTTTTCGTGTGGGACACCGAGTCGTCCAATGACACGATGAACCCTGGTGTCAGTAATTCATACTTACATAGATGAACTCTAAAAACATTACACTCCTATTATGGTTGGGCAATCGTGTAAAAATAAATGTCTACAATATTTTTGAAACAAAAGTTAGCCTTACTGGACTATTATTAAACCGTTGACGTAGTGTTTGACGTCAAAACGGTCAATTCACGTACGAAAGTTGATTTTGGAAATACTGACCACCTTATGTGACCTCTGACAAAAACATTGACCAAATCAAGGATATTTATTTTTGCCATAATTACCTACATAATATTACAGGCCTTCCTTAATAAATCGATATTACTTATTTTTAAATGTTGCTTGGTTTTGAAAAGTCCTTTTAATTATGGAAAACTTAAGACTTACTTATTTAACAGAAAATGACAGTGCTATTTTTAGTTAGAGATTGATGGCCGATGTGGCGCAGTGGTAGTGCGACTGCCTGCGACGCAAAGGTTCCGGGTTCGATTCTCGGTGGGGCACTCACAAAGTTGATATTTATCACTTTGTGAATTTGTTCCCAGTCTGGTTAGGACATTGCATTTTCCGAAAAAAATTAGGAATTGATAAATATCAACTTTGTGAGTGTCTCACCGAGAATCAAACCCGAAACTTTTGCGTCGCAGGCAGACTGCTGAAAATGCATACACTAACGAGTTGAGTTTATCTCGTTTCTTTTAGGTCGGTTAAAAATGATTCACACAGTTCGTGATCATTAATAGCTTCGGTATTGATCAATCAGGCAGAATAGCTGCGTTCGGTATTGATCAATCATAAATTACCGGTAGTAATTTGAGTACTTGTACTCTACAACAATGGGATGGCATGGCCGGAGGTCGAACTTGCGACCATCGAGCGCGTGCTAATAGTATCTAACTGCGCGATCCATTCGCTTCCATTTTCCTTTCTGCTTTTGTTAAGTCATCAATGAAATGACGTAAATAATGGACACGATTCAACGTTACCAAAAAAATTGACAATTTGTGCGTTAAAAAAAATGCGAACAAAAATTAGCGCTATCATATTCAGATATAAGGATAAGGATGTAGTGGAATCTCTGTGGTAGATGAAGTGTGAAAGAGAAAGATAGAGATGTATGAAAGGGAGAGTAGATAGATAAAGATTGTGAACACGGAATAAAATATTGAAATTACAAGATTATAGTAGTTTCATTCGATAACGGGAGAGGAGATAGTCGTCGTAACGTCACATGTTAAAAATTGTCTAAGAATTCGGCGCTGTTTCGCGCAATTTTGCCTTTCTGTGTCCGCCATCTTTTATTTGCTGTTTTTGAAACATAAATGCGTAAAATCAAAGATAATTCGAGATAAATGGACGGCCGTTACGGAAAAATCGTGTATCATTATAGTGATAGATTGTTACCCTCAACACAAGTCCTTTAGTCGCCTCACGACATTCACAGTAAAGAAATGGGGTGAAGCTATTCTAAGCCGGCACAAAGGAAATAGAGTCTTATTTCCGGAAAAAAACATTTAAACTACTGCGTTTACGATTGTACCTACTAGTTAGTTCTACGTTGATCAATTATCAAGATCATGTCAAAATACCCATCTTCACAAAGAAACAAGTAAGAGAGTAAGTAGTTTTTTTATCGTCATTGTCATTAATTTGTATTGCACTTGAACTATTGTCATGATACTCATGATAATCACAATTAGAGCAAATAATAACATAGATAGAGCGATTTGAACAACATGTGAAGCCAGAAAACCTAGTCCTCCGGAAGTTATTATAGCGCTCACATAAGGAATGTGTCCTTATGTGAGCGTGATGTGTTAAAAAAAAAAGCTAAATGGTGCCTCCCTAGGGTAAACGTTTTAAATTAAAACCATTATTTGATTATTTTCATTATTATAATATGTTTTTGACGAGCACTATGCGAATTATTATAACGGACATCTATAACTTTATAATGTTATTTCCATTGAGGGATAAATAAATGAATCAATCAATTATCAAATTAATAGTTTATATTCTTTGTGAATATAAAAAAAAACATGTTTGACATCAAAATTGTCTTGGCTTCTGACTGACATAACCACAGCACAGCTATAACCGCTGGACTTAGAAACTTGAAATTTTTCCCTACATTAAATAGAGAAAATAATTTAAAAATCTCATTGCTGAGGGGGTGAAATAAAGGTTATAAGTTTGTGCATATAAAACTTCTTATAATTTCGTAAGAATACCCTGAAAATTCAGCACTGTGAAACCGCTGAGTGCAAGCTAGTAATTAATAAACTTTACTATCATTTTCTATTTTCTTGCTGTGAATACGTCACCTATTTCTTTCCCGTGGGTGTCGTAAGAGGCGAATAAGTGACTTGAGGGTTACATTTGTATAGCAATTTTAGGCGATGGACTGTCCTGTCACTATAGGGATACTCACACAATATTCTGAATGACCCTCAAATGTTTGTCAGACGTGGCGTCAATTTTTGTAGCCGTTTACGCTCTGCCTACCCCGCAAGGGATATAGGCGTGATAATTATGTATGTATTTTTCTTTAAAGTAAACCTTGAAGACATGTGGTACAATAAAGTTAATACATACTCGTACATACTTATGTTGCAATACTTCATCTACGCTATTATTTGGTCTAAGCCATTGTATGGTAAATACTAGATCTTAAATGGTGATCTTTATGAAGTTATTGCAAGGTATAACGAACTCGTAGATCATTATTGCAATTTGCTGCAGATACTATCAGTAGCTGCTTAAATCGACGACCGATTTGGCGCAGTGGTAGTGCGACTGCCTGCGACGCAAAGGTTCCGGGTTCGATTCTCGGTGGGACACACACAAAGTTGATGTTTATCACTTTTTTGCAGTCCACAGCTGGACGTAGGCCTCCCCCAGGGTACGGTCATAGGGCACTAATTCTCGATTTCGCCATCCAGTCGCCTTTTTTAAGTCATCGCTCTATCGGGCCGAAGGGCGTCCAACGCTAGGCTTGTCGGTTCTACGACGATTGTGCCACTTCAGTTTGCTACACTTCCAGACTATGCCCGTTAATTTGGTATCTTTGCGGATAGTCATCATTTCGGATTTTATCATATATAGAGATACCGAGAATTGACCTTTCCATAGCTCTCTGAGTGACATGTAACCGGTGGGCTAGTTTTAATGTCAGGTACCACGTCTCGGCTCCATAAGTCACGACTGATTTCACATTGCCTAGCGTGTCGCATCTCAGTGTGAAATGGCCATTTAGGAGGAGTGATGATGAGGCCAGTAGGCCGAGTGACGACTGTGAGGAAAAGGGTAGCTACCCGCCTGGTCGGGAGTTGTGACCAGGCGAACGACTGTTCCAACCGGACATGTTTGGAAGTTGTTTATATAGCGATCGGCGAAAAAACTTCAATACCGCGTTTCAGGACTTGTATGTGGAGCGCATGCGCGTCGCTACAACCCTAACTATCAGATGTCCTAATTACATAAATTTTAATTAACACCTTGTATAGCAAATCTGATTCACGGCAATGGTCAATAACAAGGCTATCTACCTTAAGTCTGCGTTAATAAGTACTAAGATCCTAATAGGCTACCTAGAACTGGTCTAAATTACTAAACCTGTATGATCTACGTAATAGTTAATATCTAGGAAACGTTGTTTTATTTACCTTGAATTGAAGCTACTGTATGAATATTATATTTTATAACAAAATTTCCGCCCAGCGGTTTCACCCGCTACCACTCATTTCCCCGTGGTAATAGTTGTTTTCCTGCGGTTACAAGTGGCTTATGTGTTATTTTAGGTTATATTCTACCTGTGTTCCAAATTTAATCAAAATTGGTCAAGCCATTTGAGCGTGAAGAGGTGACAAACACACACACACAAACTCTCTTCAGAATATTAGTACGGATGTACTCGTAGGTTCATAATAAAATTGAAACTGAAATAAAATAGACTCAATTCGGTATGCTTAATTATTTTTTTAACGGTTTGGTTTAAAAATATAGGTAATTTTACTAAACTAATTAAAGTTTTCGAAATAATATGGTTTATTTCTATTTTTAATATTTCTCTAAAGTTTTCAGGATGTGACGTCATAATTTTTGGTAAAATGTTAATCATAGACAAGACAAATGTCAGTTACGAACATTTAGTTAATTAATAACTATGGCAAAAGCATTTACTCATTACTTCAGGTTATGTTTATGATATACATTTTTATTAGGTTAATAAGTAGGTGGCTAGTTCTCTTCGAAACGCGTTCTCCTGATAATTCCGTCATCATTTTTCAAATTATGTTTTTTGGTATTTTGGGGGCATTGCGTCATACTTTAGAGGAATACAGATAAAATTATGTGAAAGGCCCGCTTTTTGGTCGAGTAATTACAAAGTTATAGCTAGCCCACTATTAGCTGTGATGGAATCAAGAGAACTGTATTCGGTGTATAACGGATCTAACAAATATGGTTCAATTGGCCTTGTTCATTAGTATTAACACGAGTAACATATACATACACATTAATTATTGTGGTATTATGAAAAATTTAAAATCCATTTTGAATTTGAATTAGATTTTCATAAAAAAAATTGAGTCCCACTATTTAGGTGACGGATCTGATAAAAATGCCCACGATTTGGGTGACGGATCTGATAAAATGTAATAGTGTTTTTGTAAAACATAGTTTTAGTTTGTTTATTTTATAATAAAAAGGAATATATATAGTAGTAAAAGAAGTGAGAGAAAGTAAATAAATGAAATAAAAGGATATGTTTAAATCTGAATATTTATTTTGAATGATTATTTTGAGCTCCTGGTTGTGCTTCTGGTTGTCTATATCAAATACTCCAAACCTTCCATGTCTATTTGCTAGCAGAAGCTACCCATCAGGATAAACAACTTTTGCTTTGATGCCATATCTGTATCTCCTACAGTTTAGGTGGTCTCCTGGTGGTGCACCTGGTGGTCTTTATAAGGTACTCCAAACCTTAGAACTCTATATGCTTGCAGAAACGACCCATCAACCTGAACAACTTTTGCTTTGGTGCCATATCTGTATCTCCTATAGTTTAGGTGGGCTCCTGGTGGTGCACCTGGTGGTATACATCAGGTACTCCAGACCCTCAAGTGATGACAAAAGGTAGCCTATATGTTAATCCATGTTACCTCGATATGTATGCCAAATTTCCTGCAAATCGGTTCAGTAGTTTTTGCGTGAAGAAGTAACAAACATATCGCATTTATAATATTAGTAGGAAGGATATATTAGTAAAATATAAACAAAAGACCCAACCGTGGGCACCGATTTAGTCCCAATTTTACCGAATCTCTTAATTCCATCATCACCTTATCAGATCCGTCATTGCACTGATGACGGAAAGTGATGGATCTGATATGAGGGATCTGATAACCAAAGCATATTTTTTGGCTTTGTGGCAAACTGATAGCAAGCAAGTACGAATGTTACACACAAAGACCTTCAATTAGCAGTGGTACATCATATTCCATTGAAAGAAAAACTCACATTTACATAGAATTAGAGAAAATCGCAATGAAAGGTATGACAAAATCATGAAACAAAATGACAGATCTGAAATGTCGTAGCTTCTTGTGCGGATTTCCATTAATTTGCAACGTGTCTGCCTCGTTCAGATCCTGGGAGGTGACTAAGGTAACGTGCAGGCAGGGTTATCATACGTCTCAATCTAACTGTTAACGAATGACAAGCGCCATAAAGGGTGCGTTTGGATATGAGACGAGTTCTTGACACCAATGATTAAACGAGATTATCTATGGCAAAATTACTTTTCAATTACTATCAAATGTCACCATATGATACTCTCCATCACTATCCAACAATATGTAAGTAAACCTTTGTACGTATGACCAAAACACAAGATTTAATTCAGTTTTACTTTGCAAAGTAGGGTTGGACACCACCTACGGAATCTAGAGAACGATCTTTTAAATAATTATTTAAAAATATCTATAATAATTACAACCATTTCGTGAGTTTGCTTAAGGAATTAAAGGTCTTTACTTCCAAATCAAAAATCGAAAAAAATATATTATCATCAGATCAATGTGTTTTCTGGTGCCACTCATCAGTTCCCTCATCAATGAGAACTAGCCAGGTATTAATTAATTTTTTTATTATAATTAGTAGATAAATAAAGTTAAATTCACGAAAAAGATATTTTGTTTCAAATTGACCATCTTAGAATACCGAATAACATGTTATCATTTAAAATCTAAAAAATTGCCTTTTCATTATGTATGAAATTTTCTATAATTTCAAGTACGTATTTTGCACGAGGTACTATTTCGATTTCGATAGACATAAAACGCGCGAAATAGCACCAATGTCATAACAGTAACCACTAAAAGCGCTATTTTTAGCGATTTTATACCGTAGCGTAGAATAAGGTCAAAATGCATTGTTTAAGGCGGGGATATATATATATATCCTTTGCATAAAAACAAACGAAAAATGTACAAACAGTGTGACCAAGGCGAGCTTATCTCTAAGAAGAGATCTCTTCCAGAGTTCCAGCCAACCCGTCGGTAGTGCGAGAATCAATATTTTTGTAAGGACAAAACAATGCAACAATTAAAATGAATTTTAACTATAATACTACAGTACTTTACATAAATATATACATTATTTAAATATATAATGATAGGTATGGATAGAGCGCGAGCAAGATTTTTAAACCAGTTTTATTTAGACAATAACAGCCATAAAAAAATAAAATTGTCGAAGATCTAACAGAAAACATTAAAAACCTATCAGAATTTGATAAACTTTACTCGATAGATAAAAAAAAACCAATTGTACCCTATTTAAATAATTTTTTCAATATTATGTCTACAGTTTAAAAGTTATTACAAGTAAAATGATATAATTTATACTCCGTTCATTTAAGAATTACATATAATGTAAACAAACTTTGTATGTAACTGACAGTCGCGAGCTGTCAGATTCATACAAAGTTTGTTTACATTATAGGTAATTCTTAAATGAACGGAGTTTAGATACATGCCGTTTCTAGAACGAATACCTAAATTAGACATTCCAACGGTATTCCTCTAGTTTCTTTGTCGGAAAAACACTAAAATCTCGCGATAATTTGAGCGCAAAATGAGTGCCTGTCTCTCTCTGGCGCAGCGCGAATGAAAGGGACAAACTTTTCAGGTGAATCATGGCCTTAAAGGATACTTCGTTCGTATTTATAGTTAATATTTTGGTTCAAGTATTTTCTTAAAGTGAGTGTACTCGTTAAAGACCTCGACAGTGGTGCCACCTCACAAAAAAACATATTTTCTCTTTATACAAACAATCTATCAGAATGTCCGTTGCCAACGTTTTTAGTATTATCCTTATGTGAAATATGAACCAGCAAACTCAATAAAATATTCGCTGCAGTTAAAGTTACCTATTGCTAAAAGTGCCTAAAAACGTCACTTTTGGTATTAATTGCCATAACTTTAATTACAGCGAATATTTCATGGAGTATGCAGGTTCTAATTTTACTTAAGGAGAATACTAATAACTTAGGCAACGGACATTCTGATAGATTGTTTGTATAGAGTTTTTTTTTGTGAAGTGCCGCCACTGTCGAGGTCGTCCACGTGTACACTCGCCTTAAGTAACAGTCGGCATTATAAAAGATCTAGGCGATTCAATTTTAACATTGGTTATACTGTTTACATAATACCATATCTAAAAATATTAGCAAACGAGAAGTTATATTTAGTACTTAACAGATCGATAAAATAACCATTTTGCTCAATCAATCGTGTGATTCTTCAAAGATTAAATGCATAAGGTCAGTCAAGAAAAGCTTTTATTTACGTTCTAAACACGAACTACAATAAAAATCACTGGCCTTGGAAAAAAAATCTGAATGATATACCTTAATAAGAACCTATGTAGGTACAGTCAAGCACACGTGCGGTTAGACATTCGAACCGCTTATGCAGAGTTGCAGAGCCTCGAACACCGTCGCAAAGTAGCTTGTATTTTTTTTATTAAACCACTGTACGTTCCTTATAGCCTTACTTATAGAGATAGAGATCTTCCTTTGCAGCGATTGGTCGCACTTATCTGTTCCAAAGCTGTGTGATTGGTTACGTATGCCCCCACACCCCACCCCACTCCGACACGGCAGGGCGGGGCGAGTCGGCCCGCTTGGCTTCATTGGCGATTTTTCTTTCGCAGTGAGCGGTCGCGCTCAGAAAATAATTTTTTAAATTTCGATAAAGTTTTAAATTTTAAACTTTGAAAAATTATTTTCTTACAATTTTAACGGTTTTGCACCGTTCGTTTTTTAAATTAATAAATTTAGTGATTTAATTGTTCCTATTTAAATAAATTTTAAAATCAGTGTGTGTATAAACTGGGTAAGTCCTTTATATTTTATTATGCATGTGGCAAATCAAATTTCTGAAGGCGGTTTTCCGTCGGACACAACTTTGCAATTTCTTACAATTTTAATAAATTATTATTGAAATCTGTCAAGACCGTTTACGAATAAATAAATTGTTCCTGGCGATCCGAATTCTGTGAACAAAATAGTTAATAATTTATGGGAATTATTTGTCAAGAATAATGATCCCAAATAAATAAGCAAAGTGTGTTATAGAAATTTGGTTGCTATCGAAGTTTTAGTTACCCGGATTTAACAATAGTGAATTTTTTTTACGAAAAGTTTTTAATCCGGAAGTAATTAATTCGTTCGATTCTTTACGAACGATCAAATGAAAATCCAATAATCATAGTGCACTTCGCACAAGCTTTGAGTGGCATTATTTTAAGTTTTCAATATAAATGTTCATCCCTCGCAGGTTTTTAAACTAGTTACCTTGAACTGATAGGTATTCCTCGAGAGAAGTAATACCTTTTTTCTATTTATAGGTTACTATCCCGTCGAACTAGTTTCTACATATCCCCCGTGCACGTTTTTCATTAATGTGCCTGATTGATTTATGGATTTTCATTTGTGAATGATTATTTTATTTTTACACGTGTTTTTGTAAATTGTTATTTGGACATAAATACATTTTTATGTCGTTTGCTGGAGCTAGTAATGGTATACAGATGCTCCTTTCACGTAGCAACGTGTTATTCAAGTAACGCATCAAATACGTGATCTGTAGGTATTGTTCGGATACCTTCAAAGTTCTTTAAATAAATAAGTCGAACAGCGACAATTTTTATTTTAAAAGGGGGCCGCCATGACCCTGTGAAATGCTCTTAGTAATAAGAAAGTTTACGGAAGTCCAAGTCCGTAGAACGTCTTATAAAATAGAGTAATAAGAACTCCTCAAGGATCTTTTCGTTGTACCTAGAATAAATTGCAGAATATATATATTCTAGTTGATTGCTATGATATGAAATGGCAGCACAAGCCAAGCTACATTTCGTCGGTTTTATAAGCTACCTCTGCGCAACGCAAGGTATACCCTATTTTATAACATCATCAGGAGTTCATTAGGCCGTCAGCGCATGACGTGTCCTTAGACTCCTACATCCCCGCGCAGGGGTTGTACCTTTTGATGTCATGCAGAATGCCCTCGCTTGCACTTGCAGGGCCTGAAATTCCGTCCTCGAGCCTTTCGTATACTTGACGAATTAATAAATCGACATGCGATACAAATTCCATGCATTATATACGGTTTAGATGCAAATATTGCCAAAAATACTAACAAGTACTAAAAAGTATTTGTGTTGTGGGTTTCGGTACGATATGCAACTCAAAGAACTGGGTCCTCGTGGAGCCAAAGTTTCGAAATGTACCCACCAATATATTTTTAATACCTCGTGCAGAAAGAGTCGGCCAGCACCTTTGATAAAACGTTATTGCTTTAAGTATAGGTATTACTTTTGGTACCTACCTACCTTTTTATCAAACTTCCAAAAGTTTTGATGGCATCCGGCACATGCATGATTTGCTTTTGTCTGATCAAAGTAAAGCAGTCTTTCTTTACTTCTATGCTTATTTGTCTTCTAACGTGACAGTGAAATGCCCTCGTTAAATTTTGTCTTATCTGAAAGTACATCGTCCGGTCCACCGCCTGCGATGAGATAAAGCAATTGTAGCGAAGGGTAGTGTGTAGCACTAGTATTGATAGTGAAGCGCGCAGGTTCGAATCCTGCATGTGGTATAAAATTAGCCAAGTTTCCATAATTTTATACCTACCTAACACGGTTAAGGTTAAGTATTAAAATATATTTATGAAATAAAAGCTTCGAAAGGTGTGTTACAGACTTGAGTACAAGGAGTTTACTGTCTGACACATGTGTTACCTCGAGCGTATTAGAAAATAGAACGCGAGGGGATTCCTAAGATGTTCATTTGAAAATATTTTTACCTTGCACGCGTTCATAAGGTCCCCCTCTTTTAGTTCCATGAGCTTACGCTTTCAAATAACGATAGCTAGATTCCACTGAGAATTTGCAAAATAGGCTATCTGTAGGCAAAATATACCTACTTAAATGTTTGAAAAAATGTTTCAAATATAACATCCTAGCCCGAAAAAGTCTTGGCTATTAGAAAGTACAGGGAACAATATTCCTACGTAAGTATGAACTTTATCTACTCAGAATAAAGTTCAAAGTTAGAGAGCTGTCTAACGTTTTACAATGATTCTTAAGCAGAAGACATATTTGTCGTAGATTCACCGCATTCAGTCCCATCCTAGTAACCGTTACTGCCGAGTCTAAATTCTCGCAGGTTAAGGAAAATTTATAGACGGTTTAAGTCTGAAACAGTTTTCCTTTATGATCATTTCAGTGGCCTACCGAGGCCACGCAGTAAGAAAATGAGAAACATATTGATTTATTAGGTAACTGTGAAAACGACTGAATTTATAAATTTTTCCCTTGCTCACTGTCCTAAGTAGCAATAATTCACTTCTATTTCTATGCTATCACAGACCTCGTAGTGCTAACGCATTTCTGAGGGAGATCCCTCACGCTTGTCATTTGTATACTTCTTTGAACTATGATCAAAAAGTGGCGTAAGAGTACCTACGTTAAATACTCGCTATGATTCTGGCATCAATCACGGAAGGGAATGTGTACAATCTAAGCTCTCTAAGTGCAGAGTTGTCCTAAAATAGTCCTACGTTTTTCTTAGCAACATGGAAACAGACAAATGTGGGGAGAGAAAACGGCCTTTTTGTAATGGCCTCATCTCAAAATGGATAAGTAAATAATGAAGACCTACCCATTTAATAGATCTCACACCGAAACTATAATAATTTTTACTTTTTAATTCATCGTGCATTGAGTGTACGGAGTAAATTTCGTGAGGTGGAGATGTATGTAGGTAATTTACTTATTCCAGCATGTTGCAACTTGGGAGCTAGGTACACCCTATTGTTAATTCTGCTATATCAAGCTGTATAACATCAAAACTAGTGGAAGGTTGTCTAGCTGCTAAGGCGAGTGATGTAATATATACCTATTTGGTATATGCCAAATTTTGTGTTACCTACTCGAGTGCCTTGATCTTGAACATGATATTTTCTTCAGGTGCGTTTATATTGCCCGAAATATTATGAATGAAATGCATATTACGTAAATTGAATAACAACCTCCACTAGAGATGAAAAGTTCGTGATATATTTTTCAGGTGCTTTCATATTACCTGAAATGTTATGAATGAAATGCATATGGCGTAATATGTATAACAACCTCCTCTAGAGGTGAAAAGTTTTAGAGCGATAGTGGCAAATAGCAATAATGCGACACTGTCCCAGACGATATTAAGTTTTTATTTCCTCAAGTGTAGTCATGCTTACTACACCTACTTTTTCGATAATGAATGAAAGCTTTTGGGCAAGTAAACAACAAGTACCCACAGTCTATGTGGGTATTTTAAATAAATATACAAAAGGTTACAATCAGAGGGTACTTTTGCTAATTGATATTTGTGTAAGTGCCCTGTCTGCCTTGTTTGGGTTTGAAACACGAGTATCTACTCCTGTGTATAACATTGTTAGATGGTTGTTAGAAACGTACGATAGTGAACATAATTGCCTATCGTAAGACATCAGCCTAAAATAATAATACCGTTGTTCCAATATATTTGCTCTGAATGTCGAGCACAAGACGTTGTTAAAAAATGCTTGAATGTACCTACGTACTAGGCAAATAGTTTGCCTATCAAGTAAAATATTTTCAGAATAGATACCTAGCGAGAATTATATTGGGAACTACCTACTACGTTCAATAGCTAGTATATTTTACCAACGGTGATCATAATGATATATAATATTTGTACGGTGACCCACGTAAGATCTAGGCTTCCACAATTAATTTGCAATGTTGCAATGTTTGTACTGTCTAATAGACAATAACGTCGTTTACCGACGTACCTTCGGATTAAATTTTCTCCGTAGGTAAGCTGTTAACAAAATGATAAAATTCTTATAATTTAAACTTTAGCTCATATTCTTTTATAGCTAGCTCGTTTTTGATTGTACATAAAATTAAAGCAAATTTGTGCCCTTTTCAAGTTTTAAACAGAGATCTGGGCTTTGCATGGGACGGTCAGAGGTAGTTATGGCAGAAAACAATTTTAATAATCGCCTCTTTTATTATATCAAGTTTAGGTAGATTTACCAAGATATTAATTAACTATATTATTATATACAATATAGTTTATTCAGAGGCCCGAGTGATGTTTTAAATAAAGCTTGACCGTTACTCCGACAAAGTAAACAAGGTTAGTTATTGATCATTATGTATTATAGCAAATATTATTAAGGCAAGCCCAAATGAATCACATTTAAAAAATTATATGAAGGTATGATTTGATAACAAATTTATATGCCTTTTATTCTCCTGGGAAACTAGGTAGTCGTTTGGCCAGGTTTTTTGATTTACCTGCTTAAGCCCGTTTAGGTCAATGCATATCTTAAACAGTAGTGTTGACCTTATAGTAGGGAAATTTAACCTACTTATTACGTTACCTATAGCTTGAGTGATCAAGCACAATTACAATATGTTAGCTATGTTTTTCTGTGTAAAAGAGCTATTTATTTACTATGTAAGTAAATAGATATTTAAAAGGTTTTATAAAAACGACCTGCAATGCGTATTTACCTCTAACTAAAGGTTCAATATTTTTATATTTTACTATTTTGGCTATTGAGTTATTAATTTTTTTTTTTTTTTTTTTTGAAATTTCTGTTTACTGTTCGGAAACTTTCAGATGAATTTCCGCGTACTTTCTATCTTATCAAAACGTATTGAGACTTACATAATGAATAACTGTATTATGTGCATTTTTTATTAAATACGAGGTAAAGTTTTTCAAAGACATTATAAATGGCATGTTACAAATGCATCATTTTCATCATTCTATTATGCTTACCTAGAATGCCGTAATATAGTACAAGAGGTTTTGAATTACATTTTCATTATAATTTATTATATTTTATCGTCATTTAATGGTGAGTTTATGATATTACAGTATTTTTTAATAAATACAATATACATAAATTTTCAGTATAGTGGATCAAAATCATTATTGTTGATAAAGAAATTCATTTTTCTTTTTTAAAGAATAATCATACCTGTTTCTTTTTATAGTTTTTCACATTGGCGATAGCTCCCACTCCTCCAGGCGATATCAAACATGTCTCTATAAGTAAGGCTATAAGGAACGTACAGTGGTTTAATGACAGCATTTTACCTAACAATAAAATGCTTATTAAACTACTTACCTTCCTTATAGCCTTAAATTTTTAATTCTGCCTGGTGTATTTTGTAGTAATAATATTCTAATTAGAATATTATTATGAGACGCAATGAAGCCAAGCGGGCCGACTCGCCCCGCCCTGCCGTGTCGGAGTGGGGTGGGGTGTGGGGGCATACGTAACCAATCACACAGCTTTGGAACAGATAAGTGCGACCAATCGCTGCAAAGGAAGATCTCTATCTCTATAAGTAAGGCTATAAGGAAGGTAAGTAGTTTAATAAGCATTTTATTGTTAGGTAAAATGCTGTCATTAATGATGGGTTTGCTCTTGATTCTAGTCTAGGTCATAGGACAGAGACAGAGTCTAAGATGGAGCGAGCTCACCCAGAAGAAGCCTGTTAAGGCACTGGCACTCCCACACACTGACACAACGCAGGTGGCTACTTGGCGCCAGACTTCGGTGGGATGGTGGTCGCGAGCCAGGCGGCCCCTTACGGAGCCTTCCACCGCGCACGTGGGATCGTTCAGCCGGACTTATCCACAGGCAAGCCTGTGTTGCCGTTGCCCGGGCTCCACCGCTAGGAGGTAGATCCCATACCACCCCAAATGTATATCGGTGTTCTACAGGATACATTTCGGGGAGTGAGCACAGTCTCTCCATGACCTGGTACCTCCGTCACCATTCCATCTCCGGGGCACGAGACGCCGGTTAGGATTCCACCCTTATATATATCGTAGACACCCCGCAAATTCGCACAAAGCGCTTTGCTTCTACATTTTTAATGCGAACTGCTAAAGAGTGGAACTCCCTGCCTGCGGATCTGTTTCCGGAACGTTACAACCTGGGCCTTTTCAAGGCGAGAGTGAATAGGCATTATCTAGGTGAGAATGTTCCAACATCGTCTGCATCGTCACTTAACATCAGGTGGGATGGCAGACAAATGCTTACCTATTTTTTATAAAAAAAAAATGTTTATGGCGGAGCAGACCGCGTGCGTATGCAGCACGTGCACGTAACAACGCGCGTGACTACGCCGTGCACCCCTGCGCGGGGTTACGCGCGTAACTCCGCAAAGTTGCTGCATACGCATCGCAAGGCTCTGTTGCGTTCACCAATATTCATTTTGCGTAAATGCATTCATTCTGTCGCACTTATTCAATAAGTTTTTCTTTATCTTCAGTATTCCAACTGATATCACTCATATAAAATGCATCTGTCACGTCCGTACACACGTCCGCACTACGCGCAGGATAGAGCTGTGCGTGTTCAAACGAGTTCGGTGTGACGTCCAATAGGGAATCTCATAGAATACAACATCATCACCGCACGCATTTTAGCGACGTTGCCGTTCCGTTCTGCGTAGGGTACGCAACCTGCTTGTCGTCTGGGAGCCGTAATGCGTAACCCTTCTTCTTCTTCCTTCTTCTTCAGGTTGGGACGTCTGTGGAGCTCGCAGACGGGGGATTAGCTCCGCTAGGCGGGAACCATTTTACCCAATTCCCAGGTTTGGGGCACTGGGTTCACTGGTGCTCCGACAGCGTCACCTCCTCGAATCTTCTTGTTGCCTGCAGAAATGCAGTACATTAACCCTACGCATTACGCATACGTGCACGTCAACGTGCAACGTAAGAACGGTCCAAAGTCCAAACTGTCTAAACCAGCCTGCGCTTGACTGTACATCACAATCACAATGTAGCAAATTATAATAAAACTTACAAAAAACTTGATGAGTCATACATCTTATACACACTTGCGTAATTTTATAGTTTATTATAGAGAAATACCTGACACATAATTTTATGCGGTTTTAGGCTGGTAGGTGTAGGTAGGTAAGTAGATTGCATTTTTTGTATAAAATACGGAGATTGGGGAGTATTTTGAATTCTTTATTTTTATTCAGTTCGACTTGTAGATATTTGTGACAGATTTGATTGAAAGTTACTACTTACTACATATAGTACGGTCAGTTTTGAGAAAAAGTGCTCTAAAAACAGATTTTTATTTGTAATTTCTCCAAATACCTACGATTGGTATCGTTAAATTCCTTGTGATGTCCAAAATACGGAACTGTCGGTCGTAGAGTGCAAAAGCAGGGATAGAGGGTGGGGGGGGGGGAATCAAAGATGGCGGAGAGACAGTTTGGTTTTTAAGCTATAACTCGACATATACTGTTCCGAAACTAAAAATAATAATTGCGTTTTGAAGGTAATAAACTGTTGTATGTTTCGTCCATAGACATATAATACTAATTCATTATAGTTTATGAGTTATCTTCATAATTGAAGCCTTGCAGTAAACACTCAAATTTTTAAGTACGGATTGTTCGAAAACTAGTAGTTTTTCGAAAAAAATTGTTAAGTAATAAATTATAGAATGGACATTCAGCTATTCAAAAATGTAAGTGTAATTGAAATGGGCCCTCAAATCACTATTCGCGTGAACCGAGTGGTGTAGTCGCGTAGGTACCTACCTACAGATGCGCTTGCTATTGACGCTGCTGTCAATGTACTTACTAATATTTATAAATTTTTGTTTGTATAACAGTAACTTGGAAGTAACGTCATTTTTATGAAGGATTAATCCCATCAAAAAACATTGTGTAAAAAACATGCCAAGTCTCGCTGGAGCTGCTTATTTACCTTTAAAAAGTAATGAAATCTAGACAAAGTCGTGCCAAGTCTAACGTTCCAAGTGGCTTTAAAAAGGATGTAGTGAATTGAAACTAGACTAAAATAATAATTTAAATTATATTGGTTAATTATTTATATTTAAAAGTATTGAACTATAATTTAAAAAATAAGTTTAATCACAATCTTGATTGAAAGACTCATCACAATTATATTGATTGAAACATGTAACAGAATCGATATGGCAGACGCCCTTCATACAATTTTGCCGCTTTTTAACACAACTGCACTTCGCTGTCCGGCAACCTTAACAATTTTTTTCGAAAAACTACTAGTTTTCGAACAATCCGTACTTAAAAATTTGAGTGTTTACTGCAAGGTTTCAATTATGAAGATAACTCATAAACTATAATGAGTTAGTATTATATGTCTATGGACGAAACATACAACAGTTTATTACCTTCAAAACGCAATTATTATTTTTAGAATCGAAACAGTATATGTCGAGTTATAGCTTAAAAACCAAACTGTCTTTCCGCCATCTTTGATTCCCCCCCCCACCCTCTATCCCCGCTTTTGCACTCTACGACCGACAATTCCGTATTGTGGACATCACAAGGAATCCAACGATACCAATCGTAGGTATTTGGAGAAATTACAAATAAAAATGTTCATAGTAGTTTGGAGACAAACCGTACTAATACTTGGCCCCTTGGTCGAGCACAATGACAGAAACTAAATTGTCATAGCTCTAAACCATAAACAAAATAATCGTAGAAAGGGACAACAACCCGATAACACGAAGAACTTTGTATGTAAATTAATTGTCATACTGTTTGACACCTAGACGAAACTCGACCGAATTCCGTCCGATCTCCGACGTCGTAATGCCCGCATGTGTCATAAAACCCAGACGCCGTTATAAATAAGCTCTATCCATCTCCTTTTTTTTAATTATTTGGTTCAGAAGGTTGTTGGACGACTCAGTGTCCCACACGAGAAGAAGACTACATACTAACTAGGGTTCATCTAGGGTTTCAGAAATATCACATTTGTAAAAGAGCCACACGAAATCACAACCGCAAATTGCAAATTTTTTAGTTAAGTAATGATGAAAAGAGAGAAAATCTTCAGTTAATTATCAAATTCTCATAGCAACAGTGAATAATATCGATATTTTAAGAGTTGTTATATCCCGTAGTCGACTTTTACGACACCCACGGCTAGAAATGTATGTATGTATGTAATAACTTTATTGCACCAAATAAATAACACAAAAAATCACAAATAACAGAAAAGGTAAGGCACAAAGGCGGACTTATCCCATTAAGGGATCTAGAAATAGGGTAATGCTATTCTAAGCCGGCCTCAAACTTAAATAAACTTGGTCAAAGGTCAATAATATCGATGAATAATTCTCGTCTCAGATACGAGTAGGTAATGTTATGTCATAATGACGTTAGCAGTTTTTAAACATTGTATTGTAAATATCACGTGTTGTTCCAATAAACTAGCACGTGTGTGAGCATGTGTGGGTAAGTATGTGCTTACTTTTTTTACCAGTCTCATCAAATTAAAATCTAACCGCAAGTATTTTGATTTATCTTATAAATCTTTGGGGAAACCCAAATTGATATTTTTTTTCCATATTTGTATCGTATCTTTTTACTTTTTTGTTAGCTATTATTGTCGTTTTTGTTGTTAAATTACATAACTATAATGTCATATAAGTATTTATTAGTTAATTAATAAATACCGCAAACATAAAATTTCTCGGCATTTCAAATCGCCCCGATCGATCTGCCCCAAATTCAGAATATGCATTTTCTTAACACCTTAAATTATTGTTGTCTCTTTCCGTCAAATAGGTTTAGAAAAAAAATAGGAGATATCTAAGTCCTGTGATATTTTAAAATGTCAATGGATTCTTAGCAATTTCTATTGAATTTAGCCACCATGGCATGTTTCTCATCGTCAAATAATTTTGAGAATTAACACGTATCTTGCGACAAATAATAATTTATGACGTGACTAAAATATCTCCTATCCTCCCTAAACCTATTTGACAAAAAGTGACGGCACTATTTAAGGTAAGTTATAAATAAATAAATATCCTAGACTATTCACACAGCGCCACCTAATCCCAAACTAAGCAAAGCTTGAACTATGGGAACTAGATAGCTGATATTATTACTTATATAATTTTTGATGTTGTAAATAAATACATATTATACGTAGAAACGGCCAGACTAAACACAAATATCTCAAGAATTACTTAGCAGATATTTGTCTTGTGGGGATTGCACCCAGGAGCCTCGGTGTAGCAAGCAGTGGTACTATCCACTACACCATCGGGCCAGTCAAGTCATTTAAGAGAATAACTTGCCGCTCTTGACTCGGTGGAACGCAGGGCCAAGAAGCTCATATAAGCGACATAAAACTGGTGGACACCAAGCTACATAGCCTGGCACATCGCCGCAAGGTTGCCTGCTTGTCGGTTTTTTAAAGATTGTACTTCGGAGAGTGTGCTCAAGAGCTTCACGACCTTGTTCCACCAGCTCCCTTCTACCATCGGACATCCAGACGCACCGCCGGATACCATCTATACCTGGTTGCCATCCCACCAATTCGGACTAAGCGCTTCCAGTCAGTGCACTGCTAAAGAGTGGAACTCACTACCTGCGTCTGTGTTTCCAAACGCATACAACCCTAATCTCTTCAAAGTAAGAGTGAACAGGCTTCTTCTGGGTGAGCACGCTCCATCTTAGACTCTGTCTCTGTCCTATGACCTAGACTAGAGTCAAGAGCAAACCTATCTTTAATTAAAAAATAATAATAATATATCCCGAATTGAGGCCTACCCAACCTATTTGATTTCAAACAACGTCTGACAAGGCAAGTTTGTCTTTGTCACACAGCACCGAAACGTCATGTGCTGTTACCCTTACTCGAAGTTATTTAGTCTGTGGTCTTTGTTGATGTATGTTTACAAACTACATCACGTACAAAATGTATGGTCAATTATTTAATGCAAGCAAAGCAAGTATGAAGGACGGCCGATGTGGCGCAGTGGTAGTGCGACTGCCTGCTACGCAAAGGTTCCGGGTTCGATTCTCGGTGAATTTGTTCCCGGTCTGGTTAGGACATTGCAGGGTGAACCAACTGATTGTCCGAAAAGAAATGGTTCCGTGCTTCGGAGGGCACGTTAAGCCGTCGGTCCTAGTTCCTGTCTATGATTACTTAGACGGCGGTCGTAACACAGCCATTTCAGAGACATACAAGTGGTACCTGTAGGCGGTTGAAAAACTCTGACACCAGGGTTCATCGGGTCGTTGGACGACTCGGTGTCCCACACGAAAAGAGAGAAGAGAGAGCAAGCATGAATAAGGAAATAAAACCAAAATGAGGCTGTTCACTCGCTTGTCGTCAGTCGCTGCGTATTTTTAACGCACCGTAACGCATGCGTCTGTCAGACAAAGGGAAATTGCGAATTCCGATCTTATTCCCGTACGATACGGCTACGGGCATGGGAATAAGATAGTATTTCGCACTTTCCTTGCGTCTGACAGACGCATGCGTTACGGTGCTTTGAAAATACGCAGTGACGGAGTACAAGTGGGTGAACCGCCATAAGACATACTATCACGCCTTCATCCCTTGCGGGGTAGGCAGAGCGTAAACGGTCGCAAAAACGGACATTTACGCCACGTCTGACAAACATTTGAGGGTCATTCGGAAAACTGTGTATCGCCATAGTAACGGGTTGTCAGCCCATCGCCTAAAATTGCAATACACGCCCTCAAGCACAGCAATCTTTATTCTTGTCAGGGTCTTACGGTTATATTATATGGCTTGGGTATTATTATAAAACTGTTAAAACCTTATGAGTAAGTAATCACAAATTAAAGTTTAATAATCTACCTATTCATACAAATTCGAGGTCAATTGTATCAATGCTTTTTATACTCATATTAGCTTCATTTGTTGTATTTGTAAGAGGTGTAAAAACTAGTTAAAATGAATTAAATGTTTACTTTGTTAAACACTTACACATAAATCACGCCTATATCCCTTACGAGGTAAGTAGGGGTGGGTAACGTTAACGGCCGTAAAACGGATATTAACACCACATCTGACAAAAGTGTCAGGGTCAATCAGATAACTGTGTTCCACAATAGTGGTTGCCAGCCACAATTGCAATACACATCTAACCCTCGAGTCCCTTAGTCGCATCTTATGACACCCATGGGTAAGAAATTAAACAATTCTGGTATAATAAAAAACAATTCTGGGTGAATAAAAAATAACCCTATGTAATAATTACATAGGGTTATTTTTTATTCACCCCGTAAATTTTACTGGGTGAATCTACTCATGATTCTGAACAACTTTTATTATGGGGTCACCTGCAAAATCGCGAAAAAAAAACAACTGTTCCTTACTTTTTTTTCAAGTAGGTATGAATTTTTCAATGGAGCAGCTGCTTTTTTTAGAGTGACCCCATATTAAAAGTTGTTCAGAATCATGAGAGGAATCACCCTATAAAATTTCCGGGGTGAATAAAGAATTACCCTGTATATTAAATTGGAATATTTCGTAATCGTCAGAGAGATTCAAACTACGGGATTAATCCGGGAATAAATTTACATCCTCACGGTTTAAACCAGCTAGGCTTGGCAGGCGGATAGAGAATGCAGCTGGAAATGTCAACAGTGTAACTGACCGACCTTTCAAGAATAATAAATAATTATCCTGGAAAATTCACACAGCGCCATCTAGCTACAAAGACATAGCTTGAACTATAGGTAAGACTTGCATACTTATTTTTGTTATACATATTATAATATATGTAAAAATTTACTTAGCAAATATTTGTGTCTTGTGGGTATCGAACCCATGACCCTCGGCGTAGCAGGCAGGAGTACTATCCGCTACGCCATCGGGCCAGACTAAAATGTAATACAAGTTAGTCAAAAAGTAATTTCTAGAAGCTATTTCTGCATCCTTTTTAATTAATGGTAATTTAATTTGTTTACTTTGTGACGCATGAATGATGAATGCCATTAGATAACTACGCAATTAATTATTTAAATATAAATTAAAACGGTCACTTTTTCTCGTAAATAGAGTTATAACTTGTAATTTTTTGTGTTTGAACTTATACGACGAATATTTTAGCTAGCTGTAGATTGAATTCTCTTTCCTTTTAAAAACTTATTACTTACTTTATGTTATTTGCTTTGAAAATATCAGGCAGACCCAAGGCGATTTGGAATATATAGGATGAAAAAACTGCATTTGCAAATGTGTATTTGCTTTAGAAGAATTTATAGTTAGCCGATGTTCAATTTTAATAGCTATTTTCCGTCGGAAACTATAGGTCTGTGTTTTAATTATTGTATTACCATACTATGTTGTTTATGTGACTGTTTGTTTCGAATAAAAAAATAAAAATATATCAGTGACCGATAGCGAAAATTCAGGCCATTCCAATAAGTCGTATTTGACACCTGTCATCTTCATACTAAAAGAGATGTCAACAAAGGAAAATGGACCCTCCGCCATAGTACTATCACGAATCTGACAGCTGTCAAATACGACTTATTGGAACGGCGGTACTTTAGCTGAGTTGAGTTACTATGGAAGCTCTAAATATATTTGTGTTATTTCTTCTTAGAATAGCATCACTCCATTTCTTTCCCGTGGAAGTCGTAAGAGGCGACTAAGGGAATCGAGGGTGTGTATTTCAATTTTAGACGATGGGCTGACAGCCTGTCAATATGGCGATACACAATTTTTCGAATGACCCTCAATTATTTGTCAGACGTGGCGTAAATGTTCGTTTTTTGCGGCCGTTCACGTTCTACCTACCCTGCGAGGGATAATAGGCGTCATATGTGTATGTATGTATACGTATCTTATTTCAACCTTTGCGCAATGTAAGGAAAAGTTGTTCCTTATCACCAGAACGTACCTAGGTACTCTATTTTGAGTATCGGTCACTTATAAAATTTCTCCATTTATTTACTCTCAGCCAAACAGATAAAATAAACTATCATTTATATTATTTATCAAATTGTAACTAAAGTAACAGGTTTGCTAAAATACCGCGTTAGATTTCATCTAAACAGAAATGGAGTGGATTGAGTTATATTTTGATTTATTGTTCCAGTATTTCTTAATAATTTCATATCTTACGGTGCTCCTACATTGCGTATTTAGATGTTTAATGGCAACACACATGTTCGGTTAACTATTGTATTAATATTTTGAATTTACCAACGAACCAACAGGAAAATTTAGGAATTGGAAAAAAAATTGCGGCGGCCGGGACTTGAACCCGGGATCGTGGAGTACCGACACCATGCTCTACCAAGTGACCTACCGACGCCTCGACTGCTACTACCAATTTTCAAGTCCCGGCCCCCGCTAACACTTTTACACACACACATATCACGCCTATTATCCCTTGCGGGGTAGGCAGAGCGAAGACGGCCGCAAAATACGCCACGTCTGATAAATATTGAGGGTCATTCGGAAAATTGTGTATCGCCATAGTGACAGGTTGTCAGCCCATCGCCTAAAATTGCACACCCTCGAGTCCCTTAGTGGCCTCTTACGACTCCCGCGGTAAAGAAATGGGGTGATGCTATTCTAAGCCGGCATCATACGGCAAACACTTTACAATAACACTTTTTCAATTGTATGTTTTCATTTAACGAATAAATATAGCACTGTAAAGATTATAAAATCCTTATACATCGACAAAACGCAAGTGCAGTGCGATTGTAGAGCCCTATGGCAATCTATGGCACCTAACATCTGTCTCTGTCCTATGACCTAGACTAGAGTCAAGAGCAAACCCATCGTTAATAAAAAAAAAACATCATGCCCACTTTTGCCAATCTCTTGCAGCAAAGACTATCTGAACTTGGCGACTGAGAATGCCATTGCGGTCGCCAAATACTGGCAGTCAAACATATGACTGAATGATCCATTGACACGATGAAGAAGAATTAACATATGATATTTTGAGGTTCAACAACTTTCGAGAAAGCTCGTGTCAAAAAATAAACTTTTTGCATCAATACTGACCTCGATTTTGTCGTTAAAAATAAAACGCGACCGGATCCATGCCGAGCTTTCACTTGAATATAAATGCATTTGCAGTAAAAATTCAAAATGCATTCAAATAAACACGTATTTGTCCTTTGCGGCTCTAAGGTTCGGATTCTAGAAAGCGGTCAAGCCGCTTTGCGGGGTAGGCAGAACGTAAACGGCCGTAAATAACATATATTTACGCCATGTCTGACAAACATTTTAGGGTCATTTAGAAATTGTGTTTGTCAGCCCATCGCCTTAAATTACAATAAACATGTAACCTTCGTCCCTTAGTCGCCTTTTACGGGAAAGAAATGGGGTGATTATAAGCCAACCTTAGAGAGTGTCTTAGTTGTGCAGAAGATGTGTAAATTGATGTTATTTTGTTTTTAATTTGTATGTAACAATTTATTTTCATATTGCAGGCTTCGGCTGTCATGCTGCAATAAGTTTTTTTTTACGTCTTTATGCTGTAACATATATTTTTGAATAAATAAATCACACGGCAAATCTTCGTTTCTACCTTGTATTGATATTATGTTTATTTGTCGTCCACAGAACCATGAACCACACCCTGGAAGAGTCTCCCCTCACTCAGACCACCCTCACCAAGGAGAAGATGCAGAAATGGGTGGAAGCCCAGCAACGTGGCGAGAAGGTAATATACCCACTCCTTCTCACACATACACACATACACATATCACGCCTTTTATCCCTTGCGGGGTAGGCAGAGCGTAAACGGCCGAAAACGGACATTTACGCCACGTCTGACATATATTTGAGTGTATCGGAAAATTGCGTATCGCCATAGTGACAGGTTGTCAGCCCATCGCCTAAAATTGCAATACACACCCTCAAGTCCCTTAGTCGCCTCTTACGGCATCACACGGCCCACTCCTTCTCACACACATAAATACATTCAACACACACTCTTGCCGTGTAATGCCGGCTTAGAATAGCATCACCCCATTCTTAGTACTCAGTACCACACTCTTGGTCGGTCTACATAGCACTATAAAATCCATCCCACGTATTTTCTTTAAAATTTGCTAGTTATTAGACAGTACTGTCTAAGGATATCACGTTTTAGAAAACTAACAGCGACATCTCCTGACGAATAAGTTAAACTATAATTGGGTACTGTCACAAAATTACAAAAAGATGTACAGATTCAATCCAGGAATACAAAACGTGCGTCTCCAGATTTAAATAACACTCAAATATCTTTTCATAAGTATTTATCTACGATAAAGAAATACCAGATCCGTAATTTTTCCAGGTGGAGATTGACGTATACGGGAAACCTACGGAACAGCAGCTGAAGGACCTGGCAAACATCAGAAACCTCAGCAAGGAACTGCAGGACAATTTGCACGTAAGTTTGCATCTTGCACTGCGCTCGCCAATCCACCAGTATGCCAAAACACCGCAGTAGCAAGGCGATCAAGTCCAGCAGTGGACTGTTGTAGCTGTTGATGATGCTTTGATCTTGTTCTAAGATGGAAGAGATAAAAATAAAACAACGAAATAACAAACCAATAAACTGGGCCGAAATATCGGACAAGACCGTGTGATGCCGGCTTAGAATAGCATCACCCCATTTCTCACCCATGGGTGTCGTAAGAGGCGACTAAGGGACTCGAAGGTTAGATGTGAATTGCAATTTTAGGGGATGGGCTGACAACCTGTCACTATAGTGATACACAGTTATCTGATTGACCCTCAAACTTTTGTCAGACGTAGTGTTAATATCCGTTTTACAGCCGTTAACGCTCTGTCTACCCTGTAAAGGATATAGGCGTGATTTATGTATGTATGTATGAATTCCGTTTTAGTAATTTGAGTGAAAATTTAAAACAGTCTATAAACAACGATTGATGGTGGTTTGATGAACCTAAATCTATCACAGCTTCCTGCATTTTTGGGAAAATTGTTCAGTGACTCGGGTAGTTTTCAGTTGTTGCATTGATTACTTACTTCCATCTTTTATTTCATTGCTTGGTTTGTTTACAAGCAATACAATTAAAATCAAAGTTCAAATTGAAAAGTTACTTTACTGCAATCTCCATATTACTTACAACCTTCATATTATTAAAGTAGGTATCCGTTGCATATAATTATAGCGGAAAAGTTTACCCACGTTTTTATAAACTAAGAAACATAAATCTAGATTTAAGTATTACTTAAATCAATTTATGCTTGAGGAGTGCCAAGAAAATAAATTTTAAATGATGATGATGATTCTTCTGACTGATTTCGGCTATGGCGATCACTTTTAATTTTTAGAAAACTCCTAGTCAGAACGTCGCTGATGCGCTCGGAGATGGCTACTACTTAATAAGTATAGCCAATTTTGGCTGCAAACTCTTATGCGCAATGTGGGCAGGGCAATTCCGTTTTTTAACGCAACGTAACACATGCGTCTGTCAGACGAAAGGAAATTCCCATACACATACGGCTCTGGTGGATTTTACGGTGCGTCGCTGCGTAACGGACGCGCGTGTCAAACGACTTGACAGACGCCAAAAAATCGGAACGACACAACGACAAGTAAGCGAACCGCCATACAATACAATAGGTAAACCTAGAAAATACAAATACACATATCACGCCTATAATCCCTTGCGGGGTAGGCAGAGCATAAACAGCCGCATAAAACGGTCATTTACGCCACGTCTGACAAACATTTGAGGGTCACCCGTAAAATTGTGTATTGATATAGTGACAGGTTGTCAGCCCATCGCCTAAAATTGCAATACACACCCTCGAGTCCCTTAGTCGCATCTTACGACTCCCACGGGCAAGCAATGGGGTGATGCTATTCTAAGCCGGCATCACACAGCACTCCTCTTCCTCTTTAAATTTACTAATAAATCCGTGTCTCGTGCGCAATGTGGGCAGGGCAATTAATAAATACAATACAATAAACCTAGATAATAATTTCTCGATTTAATAGATCACATCACGCGAGCCTTCATTAGACCATGACGTATATTATCACCTTGATAACCAGTATTTCCTGTGGGATAAAACAAAAACAAACAACAAAAAAATTGTTACGTATCGGGTATTTCCATATCCGATTTGAAATTATGATCTCAGGCACTCACAAACTGGTTTGGTAAATATAGCACTTACTTATCGAGTGTAAGGTTCGATTCCAATCTCATCCTCAGTCTTATTCTGACCGCGAAAGGAAAAACACGTGTTTTTTTGCATTTAAGTTATAAATAATTATAAAGGGTTTAAGTGTGGTTTGATTTTAAGTATTTTAGTAATTATTACTTGTGTTTTGTGGTTTTCTGCTTATGAAATGGTGCAGGTAAATAAAAAATATTTATGTAATGCCGTGTTATGCCGGCTTAGAATAGCATCACCCCAATACTACCCGTGGGTGTCATAAAAAGTGACTGAGGAAATTAATTCATCCAGCAATGAAACTGTTGAAAAAGAAATATTGACGAGTGTTATTTAATCGTCAAGTTTATTTATTGTTGTATTGTAATGAATTAAAATTATGGGATAAGTAAGTAGGAAGATCAACCTAATCCTTTAAGTTATAAATTAAACTGGATTTTGATACAGTTTATAAGAAAAACAAGTATAGGTTGATCCTATATAGGGGTTGGTTGACGTGCTGCCGATATACATACATAACAATTTCCCAATTGTTTTTTGAATTCTAGAGTTTTTTTACAATATCAGTTTTGTGCATAAAGGAATATTTGAAATTGTTTTGTTATGCAACTGTATAGATCAATAATACTAATGTTCTAATTAGCAAATAATAAATTACTGCAATTTTTAATGATACTTGACGAATTTATAATATTCTGTTTATAAGTAGGTACCTACTTAAAATAATTCTAACGGAAAATCTTTTGGTAAGTAACCAGTTCTGATAAAAGGCCCGGATCCTTTTAGTTTTTAGTCATTGTAATGCCATTCTGTACTTCTAACTGTTAGCGGAATACGAGGCGGCTAAAACCATCCAACTGTCACTCTATTGAAACACAATTGAGACATACATACACATATCACGCCTATAATCCCTTGCGGTGTAGGCAGAGCAAAAATGGCCGCATAAAACGGACATTTACGCCACGTCTGACAAACATTTGAGGGTCATCCGGAAAATTGATTTAGATTTAGATTTAGATTTATTTATTTTGCATTATCAAATACATAATTACAAGTAATTACATTACATAAATAAAAATGTCTAAGGATAACACAATCGTCAAAAAATCAATAAAAATAAAAATAATAATAAATTTTAAACAATTAATAATTGTTAACTTATTCAAATTGGTAAAAAAATAATAATTAATAAATTAAAAAGAAAAATACAAAATTATAATTATTGATAATCTAATTGTGTAAAGCCATAGTGACAGGTTGTCAGCCCATCGCCTAAAATTGCAATACAATACACACCCTCGAGTCCCTAAGTCGCCTCTTACGACTCCCACGGGAAAGAAATGGGGTGATGCTATTCTTTTCAAATAACGGAATACGTCCCCTATTTTTTCTTACTTTGTCGAACTTTTATGATTCAACATTTGTACATTTCATCAGCTCTACTTATTTGAAATAATTGTAAGTTATGATCAAGTAGAGTGTTTTTTCATATGTATTGAACTTTCAGTGACATAATGACTGGCACAGATGTAATACCGGGTTAAATAAGGCTTTGAGTTGAAAAAGTGACAGAAAATCTTTAAATTATATGGCTTGTATCCTAGTTAAACGATTTATAAAATTTGATAATTTTACTGATAATTTGCTTATGCAACTACTTGCAAATCTTTTCATTTTTGTATCTTTTTTTATGTAAAGGTTGCCTGGAAGAGATCGCTGCAAGCGCCGCCTTTGCTTACTTTTAGTCTTAAGTTTTCTGTATTGTTTTGTTTCTGTTGTGTATGTTGTAAGCAATAAAGTGTTCATCTATCTACTTTTTAAAATACGATGCCAAGGTGGTCGCATCGTTTCACAGCGCCCTCTACATAACCTCGAATTTCCCCTCTGATAAACTGATTTCCCCTCTGATAAACTGATTTCCCCTCTAAAAAACTGATTTCCCCTCTGATAAACTGATTTCGTTCTTACAGGAGCTAGAGAACTCTGTACGCATAGCGGACGTAGAGAACCAAGCGATGAACCCCACGGCCCCCATTCTGGACTACTCCGAGGACCACGAGTTCGTCTCCGCAAACAAGCTGGACAATGTCTACGGAGACGAAGATGTCATCGACGCGAAGGAGGAAGAGAGGAAGAGGCTCACCAAGGGTACAGCCGCCAAAACAGATATACAACGGTTTTATAAGGGCCAGTGTGTGTTTTTGACGGGTGGTACCGGGTTTCTGGGGAAAGGTGAGTGATTTTTTGCATGGCTTTTTTAAAATATCTAAGCCATTACAATAGGCCATATTTGAGAGCAGTCAGATTCAGAGAGTCCATTTTCTTATGTTGACATCTCTTTGAGTATGGAACTGACAGCTGTCGAATATGGCTAATTGGAATGGTGTACCTATAAATGCGCGTGCGTAAATTACACGCGGCCCGCTCAGCGGTTTCACCCGCTGCATACAATTTTTCTGCGGGATAAGACGTTTTCCCGAATGTGTCATGCATTATAAACCTTCCTCTTGAATCACTCTATTTATTGAAAAAACTGCATCAAAATCCGTTGCGTAGTTTGAAAGATCTAAGCATACAAAGGGACACCATCCACCGGGAAGCGATTTGATTTTAAACTAAGATTTGAGAGCGAACCCGTTTTAACAAGCCAAATTTGACAGTGGCCTTGCCAAATCCATTCGAAAAAAGCGACGTCAACGAACGAAAAATTATCTAAATTTTGGATAGGAGTTCTTTTAAATTTAATTATATGGCGCTTTATGAAGCAGTTCTTTTTTTATCGATTTTTGTTTTTCGTTCCATGACCATCAGTCTTCTTCTTCTTGTCGGGTCAATGGCAAAATATGGATACTTCAGTTCAGAGTATATCAGCCCAAAACGTGGCCACATCGATGGCTCGTTGGTTGGCGCTGAAAAGGTCATCCTGGGTACAGGTGAACGGAGAGGTATATGACCATCAGTGACAAGAAAATAAATATGATGTTGGTCTCAATTCGGGAAATTAATTCTCTTAACTTACCTTAAATTAGCGCTATCTTTTTGCGCTAATAGGTAATAAATGGATAGGAGATTTTCAAGCCATGACACGACTTATAATTTGACGCAAACATAAAACATAAACATACATTTAACATAGGTACGCGTTATCTGTCAAAATTAGGCGACGATGAAAACAATGGCGAATAAGTTGACTAGAAATGGCGAAGAACAACACATTGTAATTTTTAAACATGTCAGGACTTAGATATCTCGTATAATTTTCTTTTTGACGGATAGTGACCGCGCAAATTTAAGGTAATTTAATATATTTTTTCCCTAATTGAAGCCATTACCTAACTACAAGCAGTTTTCATAGGAAAATAAAAATTCCTGGCCAAATTAATAAAATTCTACAAAGTATTGGATACTACTTATGAGGTAGACATGCAAATCACCCTAGAATACCAGGAACTATTTATACAATCATTTTGGTAGATCATCATTGACCTCACATGTCTGTGACAGACGATTTAATCAGTGTCTGAAAACACTGCGTTGCCTGGGACGCAATTATGGAAAACGCAGGGCTGCCCAGGACCTGCGCCACCCTCTCGGCCTTCCTGGCTGGATCCGCAGGAACGACTAGTCGATACGTGCGGAGCCAGGTCGGCTGCAGGAGTCTACCGCGCGGTAGATCTGTCACACGCGCCTGACGGAGACCCCGTTCCGGGTTTAATTGTGGAGTTGGCCTCTCCAGGACCGTTGTGCTTGGGTCGGATTTATCCCTCGGTCGCTTCTTACGACCCCCACGGGAAGAGATGGGGTGGTGCTATTCTACTCTGCCGGCACCACACGGCTAGAATAGTCTTATCATAAACCTATTTGATCGATAGTGACCGCGCTAATTTTATGTAAGTTAACATATTTTTCCCGAATTGAGGCCATTATCCACCTACATGCAGCTTTGATAAATAAATAAAAATTCAGGGCCAAATTAATAAAGTTTGTTGACTACAATGTATTGATTACCTAATAGGTGGGTATGCAAATGACCCTAGAATACCAGGAACTATTTTAACCAGGAAAAAATCTGCAAAAAAACAAGTTCTAACATAATATTCTAATTTGCTGTTGAGGTTTTATTGAGAATGTTTATTATTATTAGAATTAATTTCCCTTACAAGGTTTTCAAGATTGAATGAAACAGGTATATTACTCATATACAGGGTGTAAGGGCCCTCCAAATATTTTTAGGGTGCATTCAGACCATGGAACTGAACAACTTCCCATGGGAAAATACTTCAGGAAACGTAAAAAAATTACTTCTCATAGTAAAAAGCAGTCAGCTGATCGTGATTTTGTAATGAGAGGTCAAATATTTTTTGTCGTTTTCGACATGTTCTTGCGGGAAAGTTGTTCAGTTTTATGGTCTGAATACCCTATCCGTATTTGGAGGGCTGTTCCTTACACCTCGTAAACGTGAAGTGTTTTTCGTATTTTATTGATTTCTTTTTAAATATTTTGTATCTTACTTTATACTTTGATACTAACCTATTCGTACTTAATTAATTTAAGATTTCTACAAGTAGATAGATAACTTGATTGGATATTTACAACAGCAGGTATATTTTATAAAATTGTTTTGAATTCTTTTCATGCTTGTGTTAATGGATTTTTAAAGTTTTGTTTTGGTGTGGTTTGGTTATTGACTGATTTTTCATCTGTGACGTACTTTTAGCAGCACTTCCCTACTTTTTAGTCATTGTAATGCCATCGAATGTCAATTGTCATGATAATGCCACTGTAATTTTATACTTATACTTCTTCGTTTACCAACATAGCCTCCATAGAAAAAGTGGTTTCAGTTTCATGGTCCGATCATGCCTGCAAAGTTTTCGGTACACCCTCCCTTACACCAAGTATATTATAATAAACTAAAACGTACCTTAAATATGGAAATCAGGATAAATATACAAAGAAGGAAAGATAACAGTACAAATTTACGCATCAACTTTAGAAAAATTTAGTTTTTTTATTTGAGTCTTGAAAGTCTTCTCGTTTTTGTTATTATTTCGGGTCTCAAGTAAATTTTAGAGTCAGTTGAATAACCTTACTTGACTTGCTCCGAGTACGTTATAAAAAACCAGATTGCGAATAAGACAAGAATATAAAACTCGTTGAGAGATTTTTTTTAACCGTTGTCCTGTTTGAAATATATGCGAATACCGACTTAAAAGACGTTAGCCGAATATAAAACGATAAATTACACATATGATAAATTAAATACTTTTCTGCGAAGATTTTATACTAACTTAATTTGTATGAATTGCACGTCACGAAAATTTGAATAAAAATGTGGTTTTTCTTCTTATTACCGGGGGTTGATGACCCTAAATAAACCCTTTGTTAAATAAACAGTTTGTGAAAAAGTAGTCATTATGAAAAAGTGGTCATTTTGGTAAAGTGGTATTTTTGGTTAAGTAGACAATGGCCAATGATGATGATTGATGAGACAATGACCTCAATTCGGGATATAATTTATCTTAACTTACCTAAGCAAGGAAGAGATATCTAAGTCCTGTCATGTTTAAAAATGACAATGGGTTTTCGCAACTTCTAGTAAATTTAGTCGGCATTGTTTTCATAGTCGCTTTATTTTGACAGATAAAACGTAGTTTCCGTCAAATTATAAGACATGAATAAAATATCTCTTATTTCTTTCTAAACCTATTTGACAAAAAGTTACAGAACCAATTTATTTCCCGAATTGAGACAATGTACTTAAAAGAAACTAACTGTCAAGTCACAGTGCCACAACCACACCTGAGGCTGACTTGAGATTGCTTAAGAACGTCACCGTTGTAAAAAGATTTCTAGTCAAAAATGTGTCAAAATCATACGAATTTAATTAACATTCATTAAATGGAAAAATGACATGACCTGATAGATTTGACGCGATTTCCAAGTTAGCTAAATGGGGCAGTTTCTTTTTTAGTTTTTAAGGTTGGACCTGTCAATATTAGCCCCGTGGCTTCGACTGGGGGCTGGGGCTCACCCGGAGAAGGGATGAATGAGGTAGTAGTAATTTTTTTATATTCCGCGGTGTCTCACTCATCAAAATAGCCGTAAGTTAAAAATTACGTACTTACAATATTATAATTTATCTAATGAGTTGTAATAGGTTAAATACTCAGATTATTTTGTTTATGACATGACTTCATCATCATCATCATCATCATCATCACATCAGCCTAAATCAGTCCTCAGCTGGACGTAGGCCTTCCCCAGGGCATGCTATAAGGCACGATCTCCCGTTTTTGTCATCGGTCCATCTGGCCGGAGCGCGTCCAACGCAACGCTTATGACTTAATAATCAAACATATTAACATATCACTTTATAATTAAATAATGCTAACTGCGTCATTGCTTTAATTACGTGGCACAAACGCATCTTAAACGTTGAAAATTACTTGCGATACGGCTAGAATATTTTGAGGGCATAACTTATAAAAATCTAAGTCGCAGATTTTTTGTACGATTGAGTAATGTGTGTTTGTAAAGCACATAATATTACATTTATTTAGTATTATATTTTGTTTTGATTGGTCATGACATGAAACAAGGAAATCATTCAATCATGCGCTAAAAAGAAAAGTAAATCACAGGTTGGAGGCGTTTAATTTTTTACGCTTGCGTAAATTTTCGATTCAGTCATTATTTAATAAAAAATTTAAGGGTGTAAATGTTAATTTAATTTCTATAATTAAATTATATAATGAACCAGTATTGTCAATGTGACAGTTAATACAGTGTACAAACTTAGTTTGGGTCGTTTTTATCCACTGCAAACGAAAGTATGTAAAGTTTGAACACTAATCACGTCAGCCTATAGAAGTCCACTGTTGGACTGCTGCCAGGGTACGCCACATAGCACGTTCTCCTGGTCTCGCCATCCAGTACATTAGGTATTTAAACTCTTGACATAGCGTTGAAAAAAATTGTATTATGTAATAACCTAATTAGTTATTTACTAGTATGAGCTTACTACGTATGTCGTATGCCGTGTGATGCTGGCTTAGAATAGCATCGCCCCTCATTATTTATCATAGCATTTCCCATAAATAATGAGGGGCGATGCTATTGACGGCCGATGTGGCGCAGTGGCAGTGCAACTGCCTGCGACGCAAAGGTTCCGGGTTCGATTCTCGGTGGGACGCTCACAAAAAGTTGATATTTATCACTTTGTGAATTTGTTCCCGGTCTAGTTAGGCCATTGCAGGGTGAAACAACTGATTGTCCGAAAAGAAATGGTTCCGTGCTTTGGAGGGCACGTTAAGCCGTCAGTCCCGGTTGCTGTCTATGATTACTAAGACGGCGGTCGTTCTACAACCATGTCAGAGGCCTACTACTAGTAGTAGGCGGTTGAAAAACTCTGACACCAAGGTTCATCGGGTCGTTGGACGATTCGGTGTCCCACACGAGAAGAGAAGAGAGATAGCATTTCTTTCCAATGGGAGTCATAAGAGGTGACTAAGGGACTCGAGGGTGTGCATTGCAATTTCACGCGATGGGCTGACAACCTGTCACAATGGCGATACACAATTTTCCGAATGACCCTCAATAATGTTCGTCAGACGTGGCGTAACTGTCCGTTTTTGCGGCCGTTTACGCTCTGCCTACCCCGCAAGAGATGATAGGCGTAACTGGTGTGTGTACTACATAATTGGTGGTTTTTGGCATGCTTTTGTTTTTTGTTTACATTTTTGCTTTGCACTATTGAGTAAGTGTGAATTTGACTTTTAATTTCCTTGTTTTTTTTTATCTTTTTGTGTGTTTTGTGTGAAATTTGGTTATGGTCACGGCTATCATTGAGAAGGTAAGTGCTGTTTTTTTACAATGATTTGCGTTTTTGAGTTATGATAATTTTGTTTTTGTTTATTATTTTACCCTTTACACCACATTACATAATGACATCCAAAACGGTCCAATGCTGGACATGGGCCTCCCCCTATTGGGGGGTATTGCCATACTCACCACGCTTGGGAAGCGGATTGGCAAGCGCAGTGCAAGATATTACTTTCACAGGGAATGCTGCTGTTCCCTGGATGAATTAATCCCTCAGTCGCTTTCTACGATACCCACGACTTTTTTTAAATTTATTATAATTACTTAAATATAATAATAAAAATAAAATAATTAACTTCCAAGTTCTTAAATCTTTTTACACTTGTTTATCACGTTTATAGGTTGTTACTTTCTATTTTTAATGATTTTATTTGAAGAGGATAAACTAATTTTAATACTAACAATCCTCTATAAAACTTGCATGTTTTTGTTTTTCTTACTATTTCCTTTTTCCGTTCACAGATGGCAGAATAAGTCTGAAGGCGAGTCGTGTCATCGAAAAAGTTATTCTATAGACATAGTTATAAAGTTCATTTTCTTTTACTTTCCGTTTCTGTTACGTATGTATTCATTGGTTTTAGTGACAATGTCGTAGAAAAAAATTGAAAAGCTGAATAAAAGATGAATTATGAAATTGTTTTATCTGTTTGTTTTATTGCTTATTCATGTTAGATGCCTACAGTACTAGTGGTAGTAGGCGGTTGAAAAACTCTGACACCAGGGTTCATCGGGTCGTTGGACGACTTGATGTCCCACACGCAAAAGAAGAAGAATTGCTTAGATTTGTGTTCATTTACAAGATAAGATAATTATGTCTTGCTTATAGCTTTAATATTCCTTGAGAATCGGTGGCTTCATAAATATCTACCTACATTTTGCACCTAATGTGTATTATGAATCACATTTAACCCGAGCGAAGCCTGGTTCTCATCTAGTTTAATAATAATAATAGTAAAACTATACAAACCAATTATGAGGCTAAACTATTTCCTAAACTATGATAAGTAATTCCTGTGTAACAGTTAATCAACATAATTGTTCTGAATAATAACATATAAAAATAAAATAAACATAAATACACTTTAAAATACCACTTTGCACTAGAGTAAACACTATTCTAACGGTGAAAAAGTGAGCGGTAGCGAAAACTGGAATGTATACTCAACTAAGTTTCCATATAATCCATACTATGAGTACAAAAACAACTAAGTAGACTAAAGTACCTTAGTCCAACTATTTTGACTCACTCCTGTAATTATAAAACGAAAAAAGAAAGTTTCTTTCAAAATATGTGACAATTCCTACAACTGTAAATATATGACAGGTAGATTTCTTAAAAGTTATCAATTATCAAAGGAATGCGTTCGCTAAAATCGACGCCAATACGCAAACTGCCAAGGGAATATTTCCGTAGCTGTATGCTACGGAACGGGACTCTCGTAGCACGAAGCTACGCGAGCTACGGCACGTAGCGTGTAGCTGTTCTCTGTCCTTTATAGGGTTAACTTTGTTGATTTTATTATTATTATTTAATGGTGGCAGAGCCACTGGCGCCACAACTCTTTTATAGAGTCGTATTTTGCCATTTAAGTAAGGTCAGTTTTGTAGGTTATGTAAAAGTCGTCAGTAAAGTAAGTGGCATTACGCCGAGGGAGAGTCCACAACACGGAGGACCTAGTCTTACAACTAGGGGCTGTGTTGCGCAGTTTGTGTAGCAACAGAAACGTGATAGTAAAATTTCTACACCACGTGGTGACCCGCTCGTCACAATTTCACAATGTCAGATATATGCCTTAATTACAATTTCCTATTAAATGTTCAGTTTAAGAATAGTTTGTTGCTTAAAACACTATCCTATTTAATCACCAAACACTCAAACAAACAAGAAAAACATAATTATAACCAATTCACATCCGCCATTACGGAATAGCAACGAAGGAATCCTACGGTTGATTTTGTCCTAATGATATTTTTGATAGCTTCATCCAATTTTTCACGAGACGTTACGATATTTTTCAGGCTACTGTGAAAATTACATTAACAGAATCATTAAATTACATAGTATAAAATAAAGTCGCTTCCCGTGTCCCGGCTGGGTGTTGTATCTTTAAAAGTACGTCACGAATTTTGATGCAGTTTTCTTTAATAGATAGAGTGATTCAAAAGAGAAGGTTTATATGTATAATTTATGCCGAGAAAAACTTATATTCCTCCGGGAAAACACGGAGCAGCGAATGAAACTGGACGGGCTACTCTAGTCATCTATAAGAGACAAAGTAGTTAAGTATAGGTATAGGTTCTGAACGCACCTGCTATCTTCTAATAAAGTACCGGCGTTCCATTAAGTCGTATTTGACAGCTGTCGTCTCCATTCTAAAAGTGATGTCAACAAAGGAAAATGGACCCTCTGCCATAGTATTATCATTAATCTGACAGCTGTCAAATACGACTTATTGGAACGGCGATACTTTAGTGGACAGTAATTATTGTATGAAATATTGGTTTAAGATATTATAGGTAATTAATTAGGTACTTATATGACAAAATAAGCGAAGAGTCTTTTATGTTATATGCACACTAGCTATTTAATAGTCCGCAAGCCCACTCCAAAATCACCTACGTCATATGACATCACGAATAGCACAACTTTATAGACCTGTTGCTGTTGCCATGCGTTTTATCGTGATGTCATATGACGTAGATAATTTTGGAGTGGGTTTTGGACTATTTATTGGCTATTCAGATACAGTTTAACTACAAATTCGTCACAAATATACGTTATTAAAAATATGATAGTTGCAGGTTTCCTAAGCTAAGAATAAGCAAAAAATATACGAAAGAATACGAAAGCTACGCTGAGTTTCCAAGAATATGATAAAATAAATTGTTAATTAATGAGGCCATTCTTAAAAAGAAATAAAAACGTTTCAAATAATGTTCGTCGCTATAATTGAACGGCGGCGGCCATTCAAAATTTTAGTTTGTACTCAAGGTGGTGCGAAAGTTCAGTGGCACCCCCAAACAGGAAAAAAATCACTGGCTGAGGAAACTAAATTATCAATTCACGGCATTGATACTTTGATTTCCAGATGACTAGCGTGTCTCGCCACTAGGCTCTCAAACCACCCTAAAATGCTAATTATAAAAAGCTGTTTTTAGTGTTTACCAAGAAAACTTATTAAAGTGCTTGCGTTGGACTCTGTTGAAACACGTAATTATGTAAAAAATTACTCATGCCTCCGCACAATTTAGTGGCGCTATCTATAGACCTTTGAAGGCATATGATGTCTTATCTGTAAAGGTACCTCATTATTTGATTCAGAAGTGTCCTGTCATAATAAAAGTTTTGATAGTAATTATGTTTTAGAGCACGTTCAAGCAGCCGTTTTTAGTAGCTCTTTCGTCGCTCTTTTATACTTTGTCAGTTCGTAAAACCGCGTTTTGGAGCCCATGGTAGAAAATTTCTTCTGACTGGCGTGCTAAAACGCGGTTTTATGACCTGTCATCGGAGAAAATACCGACTAGGAGAAACAGCATGAACGCGCCCTTATTTCCCGCTATTTCCAGTGCTAATCGAGAAACTACTCCGGACCTGCGGCGATGTCGACACCATCTACGTTTTAGTCAGGAATAAGAAGGGAAAGGATGCCAGATCACGGATAGACCAGCTGCTGGATGAAGATGTGAGTATTGCATTACATATGTAGCGACCTCTGGGAGCTACGACAAGAAGCTCACTCAAAGTGGTTCACGAGCAAGCAAGGCGCAACAGAAGTTCCAACATAGCTGCAAGATGGCGCCACGTGACAGAACAAAGAGCCTGCAACGCGGTATCGAAGTGTTTCACCGCGCAACTCATATACAACTTCCAATTCTATCCAGGTGGACCAGACGGTCCCCTGGCCACAACACCCGGCCAGGCGGGTAGCTACCCTTTTCCCGACTCCACCTGGAACCCTCCATTCTGCCTATTGGCATCACTTCCTGTCACCCGCCATACATACTTAAATGCACTACAAGTACGAAGAGAGCGCGGAGATCTAATAGAGACCTACAAGATCCTACACGGGCACTACGATCTCAAATATTTTGACGCCTTCTTTAATTATGACCAAAACACCCGTCTGCGAGGGCACAGCCTTAAGTTAAAAACTCGTTTCTCGTACAATAATCCGCACAAAAACTTTCTCGCAAATAGAGTGGTCGCAAACTGGAACAAGTTGCCTCAAGATGTCATATCAGCACAGAACACCAATATGTTTAAAAACAAACTTGATAAACACTCAAAAATATAAAATGGAAAGAGATAAAGTGAACTATGAACAGTGTGATACAGGCACCATCAGTTGTTACAACTGCCTGTCTGATGTAAAATATAATAATAATAATAATAATAAATACAAACCCGAGATTGTACATAAATACAAACCCGAGATTGTACACGAAAATGACAGATTTAAACTTTATTGGGACAGGACCATTCTGACTGACAAGACAATTCACTTTAATAGACCTGACATTACCTTTCACGATAAAATCAATAAAACCGTCTTGTTAATTGATATTGCTATCCCAAATACCCATAATATCCAACCCACCATAACGAATAAACTAGCTAAATATCAAGATCTTGCCATAGAAATTAAAACACAGTGGAAGGCTCAAACGGTACATATTGTTCCCATAGTGATATCGTCAACAGGAGTCATACCTAAAACATTACACAATAGTCTAGATACACTTAAACTCCATAAATCGACAATTCATACTTTACAAAAAGCTGTCCTATTGAACACCTGCCGCATTGTCAGAAAGTTCCTGACAACATCAGTTATTTCAACTTCGTCAGCAGACCCCACCACACTTGGTTAAGGCCCGTGTGATAAGGGAGTACCTCTGAAAGGAGAGACTATCAAAAGATATATAAATAATAATAATATATATATTTTTTTACGTAGCTAAGCCACCGGCTTCACTTTTTTATTTTGAGACGTATTTTGCCATTTATGTCAAGTGATGACGGTTAGGTTTAATAAATGAGATAGCTTATACTGGATCAAAATCTTAAGCACGGGTTAAAATTACACAAAATGTAATATCTTCCGCCACACCAATGCAGGACTACCAAATTGCGATTGTTGGCTGGTTAAAGTTACGTGTTGTAATGTAAAAAATGGGAACCGTAAGAGTACAAAATTTTACTTACACACATATCACGCCTTTAATCCCTTGCGGGGTAGGCAGAGCGCAAACAGCCGCAAAAAACGGTCATTTAAGCCACGTCTGACAAATATTTGAGGGTCATGCAGAAAATTGTGTATCGCCTTAGAGACTTATCCTCGAATCCCTTAGTCGCCTCTTACGATTCCCAAGGGAAAGAAATGGGGTGATGCTATTCTAAGCCGGCATCACACTACAAAATTTTACAATTCTTTTTTTATTCCAGCTATTCCAAAGAGCCCACGAAGAGAACCCCAAGGGTTTCCACAAGGTGCTGCCCATCGTTGGAGACATGGAGCTTCCAGGACTTGGCATGAGTGATGAGGACAGGAAAACACTCACTACTAGGGTAAGTAACCATATAATCGGGTAGTTCAACGATTTGGTGTCCCACAAGCTGCCGGGAAATTAGCGAGAAGGACAATGGGCTATTTTACTCCTTAGAAACCACGTTACAACCCCATTTTTCGAAACAGTAATATAAACACAAACATTGACCTCCTCTTTGCCTTTCTTTAAATCTTCCGAGGATCAGCTGAAAGAAATTTCTACAAGGAAATAAGCTCTACCTGTTGTATCGCATTTCTTTACGTTTTGTGGCTTTTTGTAACATTTTATGTGCTATGTCTGTCTGAACTGTCAAATAAATAGAACAATTGACTAGAGCCCAAACAGCCTCAACCTTCCCGCTTTTGGTTGTGGGTTTGATCCAAAGACACAAATATTTGATAAGTCCAGTTTTTAGATATTTGTGTTTGGTATGGGTGTTATCTATCTATAATATGTATTTATTTTCAAAAATAAAGAATACAGGATGTAAGGGACAACCCTCCGAATATTGATACGATGCATTTGGACCACTAAATTGAACAACTTGCCATAAGAAAATATTTCAGGAAACGTCAAAAAGTTTTGGACTTCCATAGTAAATGCAGTCAGCTGTTCGTGATTTTGTATGAGAGGCCGAATATTTTTGTCCTTTCCTGACATATGTTCCTAGCGGAAAGTAGTTCAGTATAATGGTCTGTATGCAGCCTATCTGTATTCGGAGAGCTGTCCCTGACACCCCGTATAAGTGGTAATTAGTACAAGCTATGCTTAGTTTTGTGCAGGATGGCGTTGTGTAAAATGTCCACGCTATTGATTTATTTATTTACAGAACTATCACTAAGGTAGCGAAGACTTTACCATATGAATTTGATCGTGTTTTCCAGGTGTCAATAATAATAAACGCAGCAGCCACTGTGAAATTCGACGAGAAACTGTCAATCTCAGTCGGCATCAACGTGAAGGGAACGAAAGAGGTTCTCAGACTGGCCAAGGAATGCAAACACTTGAAAGCCATAACGCACGTCTCCACGGCTTTCTCCAACACACACGTGCCTTATATTGAGGAGAAGTAAGTTTATAAAGACCTAATTTTTCCATGCCGTGTGATGCCGGCTTAGAATAGCATCACCCCATTTCTTTCCCGTGGGAGTCGTAAGAAGCGACGATGGGACTCAAAGGTGTGTATTGCATTTTTAGGCGATGGGCTGACAACCTGTCACTATGGCGATACACAATTTTCCGAATGACCCTCAAACGTTTGTCAGACGTGGCGTAAACGGCCGTTTACGCTCTGCCTACCCCGCAAGGGATAAAGGCGTGATATATGTATGTATGTATGTATGTAATTTTTTCACGATTAAAAAATACTAAATTGAACGTATGTTAGCGGCGGCGGTCGGGTTTGAACCCGTTCCACTGCTCTATCAATTGAGCTACCGGTGCCTCGACTGCTACTACCAAATCTTCAACCTCTTGATGCTCGTCTCGAAGTGACAATAAGCGCAACAACTAATATGAGTATGAGAATCACTGTGCATAAACTCCTAAAACATTGCAATAGGTACCTACTAACTTTATTTTGTTGTGTATTCCAAATCGATTCTATAATCATAATATGTATCCATTTATTTAACGAATCCGATTTAAGGCCATTCTAATATTGACAGAGATATGTCATTAAGAAAAATAAGGCCCTGTGCCATAGCAGTTACAGGCTTGTTGTACGTCGGTTAATACATGCCCCGCTCTCTCCCCAAAGCATCAGTTTGTTAGCTGTCACAACGGGTCTGCTAAGCTGGCTTCACTATAATAACTTATGAACGATTAGTATTGTTTTTATAAATATGAATTTGCGCAGATTCTACGACCCTCCGATGAGTGTGGAATCTTTGGAAGCTGTCGCAGAATTGGACGAGAAACTCATTGATGGAATCTTGCCACAGTAAGTAAAAAGTTTCTTGAAAATCAAGCAGTCAATTTGATGATCATGTTAACCTCTTAGCTGATGCAAATCTTCCTCACTACAAACCTAGCAGAGTTCGAGTTCTAGACGACATCTATGCCGTATGATGTCGGTTAAAAACTGTTTTAAGCTATTTCTACCCGTGTTGTTGTGATGGTGGCTAATGGCGGCTAAATGGCGACTTAGGGATAAGCTCTACGCTTGCAGTGAAAACTGCGAAAAATTGCACATCGCGTGCATTGCGCTCGCCAATCCGACTGCCAGGCGTGGTGAGCATGGCAAATACCCCTTCACCAAGGCTCAGCAGTAGTCTGTTGTGCCTGTTGATAATGTTATACCTGTTCATAATAACAAACCACGTATTGGTTGCCTGTTTTTCTAATGCAAATAATGCCAGAAGCAACACAAACTAATACTTCAAAAAGTTGACTTAACAATCTTTTTCTATTACAGACTTCTAAGCAACGCAAAACGGCCGAATACCTACTGTTTCACCAAAGCAGTGGCCGAGGAGGCAGTCAGGATATATGGAGAGGGTCTGCCCATCTGCATCGTGAGGCCTTCGATAGGTACGTTAATCATATTTAACAATTTTTTTTATAAAATACGGTAGATCAAATTGAAATCTTAACACTTTTTCAAAAAACATAAACTGGATCGTGCCGACGCTTTAACCACTATGAGTTTTGTTTTATTCAATCGCAGAAATTAACGGCTGCTATTAAGGTGTTGATAAACCGTGTGATGTCCGGCTTAGAATAGCAACACCCCATTTGCTTCCCGTCAGATCAGAAGGGGTGACTTAGGGACTCGAGGGTGTGTATTGCAATTTTAGGCGATGGGCTGACAATCTGTCACTCTCGCGATTCACAATTTTCAAAACGACCCTCAAATATATGTCAGAGGCAAAATGTCGGTTTTTTGCGAATGTTCACACTCTGCCTACCCCATAAGGGATTAAAGGCTAAGGAATTATTTGTATATACCTACTTATTTTTTGTGTTTTTTATGTAACTTGTTCTCTTGCAGTGGTATCAACTTACGAAGAGCCGATGAGAGGATGGACCGACAGTGTTTATGGACCTACTGGCATCATTATTGGTATTGGAACTGGGGTAAGTTGAAACATGTGCAAGTATTACCAACATACATCAAAAGTAAAAAAAGGATTAGAAAAATTTATCTAATTTTCCACATGATACAGGAGATCATTGATTTTTTTAAATATTGCTTATTATGGAAATTATTTCAGTTCCTAACCAAAAATAAGAAATTGAAAAAATTATAGCATTGGCCAATTGATTTATATTTTAAATTTGTTCAGTACCTTTCGCCCCTTGCATTTAAGTATGTATTACGAATGCTCGCAATTGAGTGATTTTTGTGATGCTATTCTAACCAACTACGCTACACGTCACAATAAAACAATTTTAAACGGATTTAATTTGTGTTTATTTTGGATTTTACAATTCCTTCTTCCAACTCAAAAATCCGTTTAAAATTGTTTTATTGTGATGAGTAACAGTTGTGCAAACTCAAGAAAATATTATACGATGCACGTGTCTAAATTATCAATTATTCTTTAATCTAGGTACTCCGGACAATGTACATGGATCTCAACAAGGTAGCCGACATGGTTCCCGTAGATCTTTGCGTCAACGCAATACTCGCCTCGGCGTGGCACACTGCTAAGAATTATAAGGAAAAGTAAGTCATCAAAAATCAGCATCACCATATCCTTTTCATACACACACACATATCACGCCTATTATCCCTTGCGCGATAGGTAGAGTGTAAACGGCCGCAAAACGGTCATTCAATTCAATTCATTGTTATTTAAAAAACAGTGCATACTGCGTGCGAATATTCTTAAACTAGCGTAGTGAGATTAGAGTAGGTACTTAAACAAACTATTTAATATCACAATGAGCTATTAGAAAAAACGATTTAAAATGTCATAATTTTTTTAATAAATTAAAAATAATCAATCTTAATTTGTTTCAAATGATAAATAAATAATTTTAACTTATTGTACTAATTTACGCCACGTCCGACAAATATTTGAGGACCAATCGGAAAATTATGTATTGCCATAGTGACAGGTTTTCCTGTTCATGACCTGGTCCAAATTCATATGGGATTTAACATGTTTTGTACTCTAAATCAAATTATAATTAGTCTGTGCGGAAAAATAATGTGCGTGGACAAAGAGTGAACTTATAGTTTTTTCATTGGTTGCTATGATATTTCTCATACTGATGCACAGAAGCGCCCCCAAATCTCACGCTAGTTTTTTTTCATCACATACTTTACTACTAGGTTTACTACCTAGCAATCAAAATCGATACCCAAAAAGTCGGGGGTTCAAATACCGCTCGTGTGAAACGGTTGTCTTATTAAGTTGTTCCTGTAAATTGTAGTGTATTTAAATGTTTCTTTACAACTTTCAGTCAAACATCGGACATCCCTATATACAACTTCGTATCGGGTGCACAAAATCCTATAAAGTGGGGTGATTTCATCGAGATCAACAGGAAACACGGCATCAACACACCTACAACGAAAGCTGTATGGTGAGTAACTTTACCCTCCACAAAAAGAACAACAAGTTCTCAATACGTGCTCTAGATGGCGTGCAAGACAAAATTGCATCAGCGCAAACTATTTAAAACACGCAAGCAACGATGTTTTCGGCGATCTGGTCTTTTTATTGATTAATTCATTCTTTATTTTGAACCCTTTATCTAAAATATAACCCTATTTTCCAGGTACTACGGCTTAAACCCAACCAACAACTACTACATGTTCTTATTCTACAACTTTTTCTTGCACTATCTACCTGCACTCCTTATAGACAGCTATATATCACTCACTGGGAGAAAACAGAAGTAAGTATAATTGAGACATCTCTTTATGATATGCAAGGGTATTTATTTTAATTTTATTATATAAAATTAGTAAGTATTTTGTATTTTTGTTTGTTTCTTCTTATGTATTGTATACCTATCTTTAGTGAGAACTTTACGTACGATTATATTTCATTTTTTTTTAAATATGGGCACCCGCTTTGACTCTTTCTGTTTATCTTTTGGTAGGCCGGTAGAGAATGCCGCGTGGCATTAGGCTCGCCCTTTGTACTTTCTGTGCAATAAGGTTTTATAAATAAATAAATTAAATAAAGGGTATCCAATCAAAATTTAAAAATGGAAATTGATATTACTGGGATTCCCGCGGAACAGGATTTTCCTAAAGTGGGATCCAAAGGTTGATTGTAATAAGCTTAACATACGGTTAAATAAAAGAACTTGAACTTTGATTTTATTTAAACTTCGTTGGTGTTACTACAAAAAAGTTACACAAAGTCGTTTGACAAGGTCAAATCGTATTAAAGAATAATTTAAACAACGTCTAATGCGGAATGCGTGTTTAACTTTTTTGTAATGACATTGGTTATTTTATGTACTAACTTAGCTTTATTTTAAGTAGGTTCTCACAAAAAAGTGCAATGCAAAATGTTATGAACTTTTTTTTAAACTTTATGTTTAAAGAATTAAAAACTTTCAAAATATCTGTAAACCTTAGGTCAAAAATAAGCCATAGACATTTTTTTCTTCTAGACGCACAATATAACGTACAAAAATAACTGACTCGTAAAATTATTTACAATCACTTGTTTTATTAAATTCATCACAACTCAATTCTTTTGTTCGCCTATGTCCTCGTTGTGATAGTCCGTATTGCTCTAAGATGAATTTAAATAAGTGACTTAATAATTTTTATCTAGTTATTATATAAATATATCAATGTAATAATTTCAGAACCCTCTACCTCTACAACAAGGTGATGAAACTGGCCAACATTTTGTTCTACTTCTCGACTCAAGACTGGAAGTTCTCAGACAAGGGAGTCAGGGCGATGTGGTCTTCCTTGTCTGAACAAGATAAGACTGTGTTCCCATTCAGTATTGGAGAGATGTCCTGGGAGTACATGTGTGAAACATTCTTATTAGGTAAGCTATATAAAGCTCTACCAGTCAGTCTTCACTTTATAATTTTTTACTCTTAACTCTCCCCTCTGAAACTTTCATTAACATAACCTTAACAGCCTCCTCTAATGGGGTTTGGCAGCCGGATAGGCAAGCGCAGTGCAAGATGTTGAATTCGAAGGGAACGCTGCTGCCCATTCTCTGGATGATTATCCCTTTCTACGATATGAAGATGGCACCCCATGATGATGATGATGATGGCTACTTTTTACTACACTCATGAGTAGAATTGGAGTGAGAAAAAATCCGACTACCCGCAAAAAGACCAAATTAACGGACATAGTCTGGAAATGTAGCAAACTAAAGTGGCAGTGGGCTGGGCACATCTGTCGTAGAACCGACGGACGGTGGAGTAAGCGGGTTCTCGAGTGGAGGCCACGCCTCGGCAAGCGTTGTGTTGGACGACCTCCGGCAAGATGGGCCAATGACTTAAAAAAAGGCGGCTGGCGGATGGCGAAAACGGGAGATCGTGCCCTAAGGCGTACCCTGGGGGAGGCCTACGTCCAGCAGTGGACTGCAATAGGCTGATGTAGATATTCTAAGCCAGCACCACACGGCACGCAACAAACTTTTATTGCATAATAAAACATTCCAATGTCTTCTGCTTTTGTTTCAGGTTTAAGAGTATACTTGCTGAAAGACGATTTAAGTACCCTGCCTGAGGCTAGGAAAAAATGGAACAGGTAATTCGACTTCACTCAAGACCTAATAAACTCCACATTTAAATTATATAATTCGATAGATACTCCATTCTTGAAATAAGCGGTTAATTTAGGTACTTCTATTTTCGTTAATGTGTATGTGAGGTTATCGCCATCTACTCAAACAGTTTTTGCATCGAGCTAAAGTAATGGGTTCGAATCCCAGTCGTGCAAATTTTATGTTTTCTGTTTTTTTTTCTAATGCTGTTTTATGTTTTTTTTTACAGATTGTTCGTGCTGCACAACCTCTTAAAGTTAGTTACGTTCTCACTGGTGATATACTTAGGTTACACATTATTAACTAGCTTAGCATCAGCCATATTTGGTTGAAATCACGACTCCTGCCATAACTTTAGACTATAGAATATGTAGATTGTAGATAGTATAAAAAGGATGAAGAATGGGTATGAAATTTTTTTTAAGTGAACCAGTCCATGAAATGTAACAACTTACCCCAAGGATCATAGGTCGGGCTATCAAAAGTGATTTCAACCTACCCTTAAACTTACAGAGATTTCGTTTATTATAAATTATAATTTAATATTTTATCAAGACAAAACGTCGATATTGATAAGATTGATGAGATTAAGCAGGAAGATTTCGATCCTGACGATGTAAGTGATCTCTTTATTTACTACAACGTTTGGTCGAAAATATAGTTAAAATATAAGGTATTAAAATTTATTTAATTTTTTGTACAATTTTGTACAATCTCGATTATTTTAGTTAATTTTAACTTTGTATGGAAAATTATTTTGTAACGATCGGCAAAGCAGTGAGTAGTTTTGTGATCGGGTGATTAACAATTTGAACACATTTTTCATTGAAAATCCGAATTTAGGTGTGTGTTACACGCAGTATTTAAATGCCGTCCAAAATTGTTGCATAAACTTTATTTATTCTTAGGATTTTGATACGTACTACTTTTTAAATCTTTTGTATTTTTTCTTACAATCTTGGTTGTGAAGTGATTTGCTAATTGAATTAAGAGTTATATGATAATTTATATAGAAAGATAAACTAGAATAAATAAATATAATGATAAACTACTAAACCTTTTTTATTGAAACGGACCTCCTACTTGTCGCCTGACGCAACGTATTTTAACGGACCGTAACGCATGCGTCTGTCAGACGAAAAGAAATTGCGAAGTTTGATCTTATTCCCATACAAATACGGCTACAGTGCTTAAATGATGCGTCTGTCAAGAGTCAAAAATATGCAGCGACGGACGAGAAATGGGAGAATAATAACACCTATGTCTTTAATTTCTTCCATATGGATTTGTGGGATAAATGAGTCAACTCATCGCAAACAGAATTGGCACGCGTTTAAACATACATACATACATACATAAATCACGCCTATATCCCTTTCGGGGTAGGCAGAGCGTTAACGGCCGTAAAGCGGATGTTAATACCACGTCTGACAAAAGTTTGAGAATCAAACAGATAACTGTGTATCACTATAGTAACAGGTTGTCAGTGTTGCAATACAAACCTAACCCCCGAGTCCCTTAGTCGCCTCTTACGACACCCACGGGTAAGAAATTTACAAATAACAGATTTTCAAAAACTCTTCCTTTTATTAAAGTCTGTTATAAATTGATGTGCCTTACATTGCAATACTTACACAGAGTGAACTTTGAGATTAATTGTTCAGGATTTTAAAATACTCATATATCATGTTCACGTGAACGGCCTAGGGAACGCAAATATTAATACCAAAAGTGGCCGTTTATAGGCACTTTTTCCCATAAGTTTAATTACAGCAAATATTTCATTGAGTTTGCAGGTTCTAATTTTACATAAGCATAATACTAAAAACTTGGGTATCGGACATTCTGATAGATTGTTTGTATAAAGAAAAAAACATTTTTTTGTGAAGTGGCGCCACTGTCGAGGCCATTCACGGCTACACTCGCCTTAATACAATCACATAATGCATGCGATTTAAAAACACCGACGCCAAGGTTCAGCGGGTCATTGCACAGAATGACCTAATTATAAAAATAGAATAAAATTAATATCTGTAGATACCTTTATAGGAGCTCCCATACAAAAGACGTGATATTTATCAGGAAATGTTTTTAACTTAAAGAAATGAATGATATGGAAAATGTTTAGAAAATGTGGACCGGAATAAAGAATTATTACCTATATCCCTTTTTACACGACTGCCTAACCAAAAATTTGTGTAATATTTTTAGAATTCATGTATATGTAAAATATGTATGTATATATGTGCCATTCGTGTAAGGACTGAAACTCGTTAACCACTAAACAAATCCGAATGGGAATTGTATCGAAAGAATACTTACATTATCCCGAGTGTCATAGGCTAGGCTTTATCTCAGAAAGCAGTCGTGTTTTAAATTTTTTTGATTAATCATATTTCCGTGTGATGGCGGCTTAGAATAGCATCACCCCATTTATTCCCGTGGGAGTTGTAAGAGGTGAACAAGAGACTCTGTATATTGAAATTTTAGGCGATGGACTGACAACCTTTCACTATTGCGATACACAATTATCCGAGTGATGACCCTCAAATGTTTTTGAGGCCGTTTATGCTCTGCCTAACCCGCAAGAAATAAAGGCGTGATATGCGTATGTATGTTATACATAACAGTACCGAACCCTCCGTGCCGGCCGATTTTAGCATAGGCGTGACTATTTAGTTCCATAATCTATCAGTAGATGTCGAGAGTGTGTCAGCGGTGGCGCCGCGCATGCGTGTTGGATTCAGGAAGCTGGGCGGCGGACAGGGGTGCGTAGAGACGCGTTTAGGTTAAAAAAATAAACAGGGTTAATTGTAAATAGACGGCGGTCATTACAAAACTGTGTCAGAGGCCTACTAGTAGGCGATTGGAAAACTCTGACACCAGGGTTCATCGGATCGTTTGTCGACTCAAAGAAGAAGAAGACTGGTAATATGTCACGATCCCATTAAGGTGTGAACCAGGACATGAAACTGTACATATTTCATAAAATTAATTGCTTCTTTTTCATTTTAAGAGTTTTATTATATTCGTAAGATTTACAGTATTTTAAAATATCTACTCAAATATAAAAAAATGGACATCCCATACAAAATATGTTTTATCTAATAACAACATACAACCCACAAGTAAACAGATGATATCGAATAATGATAATTATTTTTGTTCCACTCATCCACTCTCTGTATCAGCATTTTTACGTGTTTTGTGTCTTACAATAGTATTTCAGTATCAAAAAAAAAAAACAACAGTCAGTATCCCAAAAAAAAATTAAGTTTTTCGGTAAACTGACATTCTATCAAAAAATTAAACTATTGCGTCTCCACACCTCTCGCTAGTCATCTGAAAAACATCCCTAACTGTAGGGTGTGATCTGTTCATACAGCCCGTAAAATTAACAATACGACTTCACAGTGATAAAAATAACCTACCGCCGTGCAAAATTACGTACAAACACGCCAAAATTGTATGAAAAACGTTGTGTGCAAGTGTGTGAAGGAGAGGCAAGGAATCGACGAAAATGGAGCGAGTGAGTAACGATTTTTCGAAGATATTTTTAATTTTGGAATAGGTTCATATGATTATTTATTTTTAAATTGTAATATTTAAGCTGCCAGTTATATTTTGCTTATAATTAATGATGTTATAAAGCTAACATTTTGCTGGAATCGATTTTTAATTTAAAAATAGTACATTTCATGATTTAAGGTTAGAAAATAGAAGTCATCATTTTTTCGAAATACCACACATCTTTTTTTATCTCTTCTATTTCTAAATAATAACAATGTTACCATTAAAATGCGTTTAAATATAAATACTGAGATGCAGAGTTGACCTAATTTAATAGGAGACATTTACCTAGCGTATAACCGAGTGACCTAGGTTTGAACCTAGGTCATTCCCTAGGTAAAGTGGCTGGAACCTAAGATAAGGTTTGTTTTGCGTAAGTAGCTAAGTGGCGATGACTGCATTAAGACTGCATTTTAGGAATTAATGCAGTTTTTTGACGAAATATAACGTCCAGAATTAACATTATTTTACTCTTATATTTCTCAAGTTATCATGTTTTTATCATGACTTTACAGGGTTTCGTCAATAGATTGATAACATTTTGGCATTGTAAAAATATGGAACAAACTTGTTCGGGACTGGTCCGTCGACTATTATTAAAGCATAATATGAAAGTTATGATTATGATGTTATTATGAATGATGACTTATTTATTTAATGAATAACAATAATATAGTGATTATAGAAATACAATATTTTTCTGAAATAGCTTCACACTATTTCGTTTTCACATGTGTCAAATTGTAGTTTAGTTACAGCCTAGTATAATGTTAGGGTGGTCGTACCGGTTGCAAACTAAGCAAGCACTATACACAGACGAATAAAATTTCGCTAGAAATAAATTTAGCGAATGATTCAAAAATCGTTTTTTTTTACTAACACCTACCTTCTACATAAATCAGAAAGAACTCGATATTCAAGCCTGAACCTATTTGCGTGGTGTCATAAATAACTAAACAGGTCTGAGAGGTCAGAATCTAAAACTATTTTTTTTATAAGTTAGGTGAGTTAAGTGGGCACATTCTACAATAAATCTTCTTCTCACGTGAAAGTGGGACATCGCGTCGACGAACGGCCTGAATTTTCTAATACGTCATATCCGTGATGCAATGTGGAATAATTTTTAGCCATCTTTAAACTACTACCCTGTTAACAGTAGCAATATGCAGCTGTCATATTTTTTCTCTAAAGTTTTTTTTTAAAGAGTGAAGTCTTCGATTTTAGCCCCGGGCCTTTAAAACCTACACCTGACTGATTAGTCGGGAGCTAAGCTAGCTCCTGGAGCTAACCGGAGAAGTTTGTCTGGTTGTTGAAACAACCAGCCCAATCGCGCCCTTGGCACTGGGCTTAGGAGTTGTTCTGAGAAGAACGGATCGGACTGAACGTGACTAAGCGCCACATCTGGCTACTTCAGTCGTAGAACCGATGTAAGGTGGATCATGCGGGTTCTTAAGTGGAGGACAACCGGCGTAGCAATAGACGCCCTCGGGCCAGAAGGACCGATAACTTAAAGAGGCTGGTAGCGACTGGATGGCAAAGACAGGAGATCGTGCCCTATGGCGTACCCTGGAGGAGGCTTACGTCCAGCAGTGGACCACTGTAAGATGATGTGACTAAGCGTATCAGAAGCCACTTAGAGTCGCTGAGCCAGTACAGTATGGAAACAAAATAAAATAGAGGCTCCTATTAAATTCAGTGCAAATATTTTTAAGATGAGTTCTACTCGTGAAAGTGAACAACTTTTCGCAAGGAACGTAGTCGTAAAGTACGTCAAAATACGAAAAAATGGCTTTCCCATACAAAAATGCTCAAATGTGTCACTTTGTATAGGAGGCGCAATTTTTTTTTCTAACTTCAATTTATGTTTCTCGAGAAAAGTTTTTAGTTTTTCGAGTAGATCTCACCCTAAAAATATTTTCTCGAATTTTAATATGAATTTAATACCTATTAATGTTGTATGTAGGTACATATTCGAGTTGTTACAACCGTACCCTGTCACAACTTCACCCAGTCTACCCTAACTAGTTACTAACAAGTAGGTTACTCAAAACAGATATCTCAAATAGGCCTCCAATATTTTTACTGTTCTGAGCTTCGGAGGGTACGTTAAGCCGTAATTTCCGGCTGCTGTCTATGATTGCTTATATTAGTGTATTTACGGCGCTCGTTACACAACCATGTCAGAGGCCTATTAGTGACCTAGTAGTTGGTGGTAGAAAGCTCTGATACTAGACTCCGGGTGAGCCCTAGCTCCCCACCAAATTGTCAGGTGAAGATTTCAAAGCCCCGGGGCTAAAACTGCAGAGTACAGCACTAAAAAAACCGTCCAAGTGCGAGTCGGACTCGCGCACGAAGGGTTCTGTACCAATATACTTTTACCAAACAATTATCGATAAAAAACACGTGTTTTGTATGGCAGCCCCTATAAATATTTATTTTATTAAATTTTTTAGTATTTGTTGTTAAAGCGGCAACAGAAATACATCATCTGTGAAAATTTCAACTGTCAAACGGTTCAGGAGATACAGCCTCGTAACTGTAGGACTGACGGACAGACAGACGGACAGCCGAGCCTCAGTTATAGGGTTTCCGTTATTACCCTTTGGGTACGGAACCCTAAAAACCGATACTAGGGTTTATCGGCTCTATCCTGGAAAGAATATTTTATAATCAAAGTACCTACTTACTTGTAGGTATCCAGTCTGTTCAGAGACCGCGTAATTTACATAGAATAAAGTTGGAGCAACAAAATTATGTAAACTATTTGTGCAAAACATGTTTTGTCTCTTAGAGGTCTGTGACTAGCACGTCGACCCTATCATTAACTGTAAATGTCACCGCACCAGCGGATATTAGCAGCGTGTTAAATAGTATCGCATCTTTCACTTTATTTAGGTACTTGTCCTACTAAGCCAACTTGATCAACGGGAGTATCTAAGGTAATTTAAGTTGGGAAAATTGTTCAGATTGAGTTTAGTAATTTCTGGTAAATTGGTCGTTTTGAACCAACCTGTATATGTCTGTAAAGTTTTCGATACTTTACCTTACCTTACCTTACCTTTACGCGCTTTCCTATCACCCCTAAGGTTGCCTGGTAGAACTTGCTACCATAGCAAGAAGACCGCCTTGTTGTACCTACTTCACAAATTCCTATGTTAAGAATGTTATTTGTTTTTTTATATGTGCAATAAAGAATTTTATTATTATTATACCCCGTGTGTATATTTTAATACGTATTTACGTATACGTATATCATCGCTAACAGGGTAGACAGAGTGTTAATGGCTGGAAATGTACGCCACGTCTGACAAATATTTAACGATCACTTGGAAAATTGTGTCTCACCATGATGACAGGTTGTCAGCCCATCGCCTAAAATTGCAATACAAATCTTACCCTCTTACGTCTCTTACGACAACCACGGGAACCCGGTTAATCCTGTTGTCTGAGTTTTTTAACCGGCTACTACAAGTAGTACGCCTCTAACATGGTTGTGTAACGACCGCCGCCGTCAAAGTAATCATAGACAGCAACCGGGACAGACGGCTTAACGTGCCCTGCGAAGCACGTAACCTCGCCAAATGAAATGTGGCGATGCTGTTCTATGCCGACATCACACGGGACTTATTTTAATCGCGTCTATTTATATTCTTGCAAACGGGCGAAGGCCATACCGCTCCCAGTGTTGTGTGACAGAAACAGATTATATTCTGACCTCAGCAGATCTGACCTCCAACACGCTAAGGCAATGGAACGTGCATACACGGTGAACGGTCAAGGATATGAGTTTTTACAGTTTTTTCGCAGTCAACTACAAACCGTGTAAAGGAACTCCCGTAACCGAAACTATCGGATGTAGCCGGTATAAAAAACTAACCTTAACCGTAACCGAAACAAACTTACAGAAAATTGTTTTGTTTAATGTCCTTAATGGGAAATTTTCTGGGGATTCTCGAGTGTCATGTAGAGGGCGCTCAGCTTAATTGAAATAACGTTTCTTTACACTTAAACTGTACCACTTTATAAATTATTCTTTATTTTGTGTTTATTTAATTGTTCTACATTTATTATTGGTTATTTGTTTATTTACACGTATGACACTAAATATAATACAAGGCGATAAGTTTATTTTGTAGTAAATCAAACTAACATAATTTATTTGAAACGAACACAACGTGAAACGGAACCTGTGACAAAACTATGGCTGACGCCAGCCATATTGAAACGTCAAAATTTCAGTTTAGCATAGCGCCCTCTGGTTTGACTTCCAGAACTATCAAGAGAACTGTCAATAGAAAAACCCCCATTGAAAATAGTCGAAACTATTTTTGAAAACATGCAAAGGACTTGAACCTGCGACTTTCGTCATTACTAGTAACGACGCCTCTTCCATCTGGGCTACCACCTCGTTCCTTGCCCGCCAATTTTGCATGTGTATTTAATGCCAGTAACGCGTGGCACGGCTCCATCTATCGGGTTAGTTTTGCAACTAATACCCGGCGACTAATTCTATCTTTACAGATTGAATGTAGTCTAAGCGATGAAAACTCGCGATAAATTGAATATTAAATTATAAAACACTTCCTGTGTTAGTTATACAATTTTTGAAAACTTGCAAACAATGAAGCCTTTTTGGCCAGCTGAAAGAAAAAAAATAGATGGCGTTGAACTTTTGGGAAACAAATTTGCTAGGACATTAGATTTATATTCTTTTCGTGTAGGCCACCAAGTCGTCCAACGATCCATTGAACGTCCTTGAAAAATATTAATAAATTTAAATTGAAGTTCGATTGAAAGTTTTCCCGTGTGATGCCGGCCTAGAATAGCATCACCCGTGGGAGTCGTAAGAGGCGACTAAGGGACTCGAGGGTGTATATTGCAATTTTAGGCGATTGGCTGACAACCTGTCACTATGGCGATACACAATTTTTCCGAATGACCTTCGAACATTTGTCAGACGTGGCGTAAATGTCCGTTTTTTGCGGCCGTTTACGCTCTGCCTACCCCGCAAGGGATTATAGGCGTGATGTATTTCACTGACATCTGCAAAGCTTTCGGTACACCGTCCCTCACACCCGGTAAATGTCATCGCGTGGGTTCACACTATTTAACACTCTCTTGCACTTGACAATAGTGAAGCGTGGCCTTCCTTTTTGGCGTAGACTCTGAATAAATAACTGACATTTCTCTATTGTCAGTTATAGTCAGGTGTAGATTGCAAAGCCCTGGGGCTAAAATTGCAAAGTCCAGCCTTAAAAAAACCACCGTGCGCCGTGTGATGCTGGCTTAGAATAACATCACCCCATTTCTTTCCCGTGGGAGTCGTAAGAGGTGACTAAGGGACTCGAGGGTGTGTATTGCAATTTAGGCGATGTGCTGACGAGCTGTCACGATGGTGATACACAATTTTGTGATTGACCCTTAAATATTTGTTAGACGTGGCGTAAATGTACATTTATACGGCCGTTTACGCTCTGCCTACCCCGCAAGGGATTATAGGCGTGATATGTGTATGTGTATGTATGTATGTATGTGTTTTAAACATGAAACTGAACAGCTTTTCTTTATACTTTTCTTTATATCGAAATATCAACAAAGCTTGGTCCTCCCATACAAAATTATGTTGCTGCTCACGTGATTTTCGTTTTTATAAACTAAAATAATCCCCAGATAAGTTGTTCAGTTTCACTACTAAAAGTTTGTATAGTCAAATCCAAACACTGTTTAGTTAATTAATATTTGTGTTTGTGCATTTAGTCCTTTTTAACCGCGATTTTTTTATGTGGCGTATAAAAATGTAACGGTGCACTGGTAAGTACTTTGTAATACATACATACGTACATATATCACGCCTTTGTCCCTTGCGGGGTAGGCAGAGCGTAAACGGCCGCAAAAAACGGACATTTACGCCACGTCTGACAAACATTTGAGGGTCATTCGGAAAATTGTGTATCGCCATAGTGACAGGTTGTCAGCCCATTGCCTAAAATTGCAATACACACCCTCGAGTCCCTTCGTCGCCTTTTACGAGACCCACGGGAAAGAAATGGGGTGATGCTATTCTAATCCGGCGTCCCACGGCAAACTTTGTACCTAATAGCCAACTTAATTTGGTTTCAAGGGAAAGTAGCGAACGTTCCACAGTTTAAAAGATTCTCGTAAATACATGTTCTAAATTAGCTACTATACAGCTACAAATAACTGCCTACAAGGCGGTTCTCTCACTTGCCGCGTGTCGCTACGAATTTTTACCGCACCGTAACGCATGTGTCGACCATGCGTCTGTCAGGCGACAGGAAATTTCGAATTCCGATGTTATTCCCATACAAAAACGGCGTCGGTGCGTAACAAATGTGTCTGTCAAATCGTTAAAATACCTACGCAGCAACAGACGACCACGTTATAGTGGCCTCGTTGAGCCCAGTGAACCATAGAATTCCCTCAAAAAACACATAAAGAAAAATAAACTTGAAAAATACGAAACACAAGCCGGCCATTTTGTAAAAATAACAATGGAGAGATGACGACAACAGCTGTTTATCTTGTCAGGCATTTTGTAAACGCAAAGGTAAAAGCCATTTAGTAAAAGCAAAACAAAAATAAATAGGAATTCATACTCATAATATTATAAATCCGAGAGTTTGTGTGAGTGTATGTTGGTTGCCTTTTCACGTTTTAATGGCTAGACGCATTTGGATGAAATTTGGTACACATATATAGTATAACCAGCAATAACATAAAGATTACTTTTTACCTTGGGAAATATGCCATTCTTACGAAAAAGAAAAAGCTGCGGGTGAAACTTAGTGACGGTAATTTAGTAGGTTTGTAAATAAAAAAGCGGACTAGGCTTCGAGTTGAGCTCTCCAACAGGGGTTCCGAACTTTATAATAATATAATAACCCTAAAAGTAGGTAGTAGTAATTATAATTGGATACCAGTTTGAAGTTTGTTAAAATAGAAAACGTTAATTACCTAAATATTATGTGTGTTAGAAAATCACAGAACTGCGTTTTAGAAAAAATCATTTTTACGTGCTCTTTTGAAATAACTGCGGCTTGCTACGAGAGTCTACGACGTAGCAAGCCGTAGCCGTAGCAAAGCATACTGCTCCCGTAGCTAAGAAATCAACGCGAATTTGATCTTTTCCTGAGAGATGAGTTGAGATTTTTAATTACTCCTACAGAGAAATCGGCCAAGTGCGAGTCGGACTCGCGCTCGAAGGGTTCTGTACCATAATATTATGTATGCATAAAATAAACACACACACACATCACGCCTTTTATCCCTTGCGGGGTAGGCAGAGCGTCAAAGGCCGTAGAAATACGGTCGCCATCGCCAAGTCTGACAAATATTTGAGGGCTGTTTCAGAAAAATCGTATATCACTATAGTGACAGATTTTCAGCCTGTCGCCTGAAATTGTAACACACATGAAACCCTCGAGGCCCTTATGAATACACAATAAACGTTATACATACATACATACATAAATCACGCCTATATCCCTTACGGGGTAGGCAGAGTGTTAACGGCCGTTCAACGGATATTAACACCACGTCTGACAAAAGTTTGAGGGTCAATCAGATAACTGTGTATCACTATAGTGACAGGTTGTCAGCCCGTCGCCTAAAATTGCAATACACACCCTCGATATAACTACAACTATAAACGTTATATCCTATGTTTATATCCATCATGTACCCCGCAAGTGATAAGGCGTGATATATGTATGTATGTGGGTGGGTCCCTATGACGAGGGTTCTGTTGTGATATTTCCGTCTGTCTGTCCGTCAGAGTTGTACTTATTGAATGTTGAAATCTGTTAGGATAAAAATGGTTTTGTCATGTAGTGTAGGTTACTTCCCTTAACTGTACTTTACTTGCCTTTGGGAGTCGCAAGAGGAGACTAAGACGAGGGTGTGTATTGCAATTTTAGCCGATGTGCTGACAACCTGTCACTATGGCGATACACCATTATTTTCCGAATGACACTCAAATATTTGTCAGAGGTGGCTTAAATGTCTGTTTTTTGTCGCCGTTTGAGCTCTGTCTACGCCGCAAGGGATTATAGATGATATGTGTGTTTTTGTGTGTGTGTAGTTACTTATTGCGTACCACAAATAAGAACTTTTACTAGTGACCGACAGAGAAATTTCAAGACGGGCTGGTGGTAAGGAACAACTTTTCCCAAGGAACATAAGTTGAAAAATTACAAAACGGCGATTTTGTATGAAAGTTACTTGGGTAAAGTTGTTTCTTATCACCAGCCCGTCTTAAATTTTCGGTATCAGTCCCTAGTAAAATTTCACTCTATACATATAAGTTCGAAAGTTACTTAGTACGCTAGCTACGCTTTTACGAGTAAACCACTGTTTGAAACGATTTTATTAGACAGTAAAACCTACTTTTTACTGCGGGAAAAATAGTCAAACCGCACACGACCCGCGGAGGGGCCTTGCAGACCGAGCACCACTCCAATAACAAAAGTAGTTAGGTTACCAATTTTTTAAATCACTTCCCGTTTTAAGTATTTTACAATTTTAGAAAACTTTTAAAATTTTCTACAACTAAGACTTTCACCATCACCAGTGGCGACGCCTCTGCCATCTGTGCTACCGCGGCTCATCCATTACCCGCGAATTTTGCAAGTGTATCTTGATACCTTGGGTTAGTTTTGCATCTAATACTCAGCGACAGCAACAAATATCGTTGTAAGTTTTCTAAAATTCTATACCTAACACGGGAAGTGTTTTAAAATATTGGTATAGGGTACTGTAGACTAGTTTTTCACCGATCCGCAAAAAAAAAAAACGCCGTTATGTCACTGTTTCTAGTTTTATTCTGCCATTCGGTTGTTACGATCAGCCCGCGGCTGTATTTTATGGCACGACTAGCGGAAAAATGTAGCCATAAACTGCGTATCCAACAAAAACAATACATAAAACCTTACATTCGGTAGTTTAGTCAGATAGTGGTTGGAATGTAAAGATTTGGTTCAATTTCCGTGTGTAAGATGGTCGATACACGTGCAGAATGAATTTGCGGTATTTTACTGGCCGAAAAGGGATCAATAAAACCGCATGTATAATCAAGATCAGGCTGGGTTAGACAATTTAGACCTTGCACCGTTCTTATGACAGCCGATGTGGCGCAGTGGTAGTGCGACTGCCTGCGACGCAAACGTTTCCGGGTTCGATTCTCAGTGGGGCATTCACATTCTTAATTTTTATCACTTTGTGAATTTATTCCCAGTCAAGGACATTGCAGGCTGAACCACCTTATTGTCCGAAAAGAAACATGGTTCCGTGCTTCAGAGCGCACGTTTAGCCGTCAGTCCCGGTTGCTGTCTATGATTACTTAGATGGCGGTCGTTCGTTACACAACCATGTCAAAGGCCTACTACTTGTAATAGGCAGTTGAAAAATTCTCAACAGGATTCATCGGGTCTTTGGACGACTCGGTGTCCCACACGAAAAGAATGAAACTACACGGCATATCTATTATTGTATATTTTTGTTTCAGGTAAAATTTCCGTGATGATGAACTGGAGGATAAAAAGATGGATCACTACACCCGTTTAAGCTGCACCCTCCCCTGTTTATTGAATTGAGTAAGTTAGACTAGAATTATATAATCTGTGGTAAGAGTAAGTTCTGTCACTAGGCCAGTTTTATCTTAATACATTTATAATAATTTGCTAAATGAATATTTCAGTTGTATATACAGTCAAGATCAGACTGGGTTAGACTGTTTGGACTTTGGACCGTTTTTATGCCGCGCGCATAAGACTTATATTGGCAGTTTGAGTGTCTAACCGCACGCGAGCTTGACTGTACATAGCGTGTCAGTGGCATGGTTTTGGGCGTTTCGTATTCTGCTGACAGTTTGAATTGAAGTATAGGGGTGTAAGGCTGCCCGCACACGTCCGATAATCGGTGACCGATTTTTTGTAGGAGTAAAATGGAACGTATTGATTGCAATGGTGTAACGCCCACATCCTACAAATAGTCGGTCAGAAATAAAATCGGTGCATCCCGACCGATCCGATTGTCGGTGAAAAATGGAACACTCGGAAATGTATGCGTTAACGCACACTACGCACCGACAGTCGGCCGTCCATGACGTGCTACTCCAAAGAATTACCCTTTATTAGCGAATTAGCATCAGAATTCACATTTGAGTGTTGTGGAGTAGAACTCGTACAGTACAAAATCATCCTAGTATGCATTTATAGAATCCCAAAAAGTAACAGTAAAATATTTTTAACCAAGTTACAAATTTTACTAGCTAAATTAAAAAAATATACTCGCAAAAAAATTGTTTTAACAGGTGATTGGAATATAAACACTTTAAAAAATTCTAATGTATCACAAAAGCTTACAAAAATACTGGAGAGCTATAACTTACAAATGCACATTAAAACGCCGACACGGTTGGCGAATTGCATAGATCATTTTGCAAGTAATATTGAGGGGGCTACTGGAACCACTATCCCGCTCTGGCTGTCAGATCATAATACGGCACAAATACTTACAATACCTGTTATAAAACGAATAAATTGCCAGAGCGTCTGGTTTGAATATAAAAGAGATCTTAACGAAGACAACTTACAAAAATTCAAGTACCACGTAAGTAATTATCCTTGGGAAAACATATTAAACAACGAATTCCCGAATGAATCATTTACGGAATTCCATCAAGAGTTGCAGCTACTCTACAACCTATGTTTCCCCAAATATAGAGTAAGAGTCATACCAAAACGAAACAATAAACTTAAATGGTTAACAAAGGGAATTAAAAAATCGTGTTTAACTAAACGGAAACTACGTATGTCTTTTTATACAACCAGATCGAGTGCTATCAAAACAAAACACAAAAATTATTCACGGATTCTAAAAAAATGTATTTACAGAGCCCAAAAAAATATAAACGTGACATATATACAAAATGCACGGAATGTGTGTAAAGCTACCTGGAATATTATAAATGACAGAGAATTTCATAAAAAACAGTGCATCGAGTACATAAAAGATAATGGTAAAATAATTAAAGAACCGACAACAATTGCTTCCACATTTAACGACTATTTAATCAATCTTACTAATAATAATAATATTCGCACAAAACAATATGACAAAAAATTGGTGACACGGAATGACTCGAGTATGTTTTTATTTCCAACTGATGAAAATGAACTGAAGAAGGTTATGAAATCGCTAAGAAACGTCAACTCTATTGGCTACGATGAAATATGTACAAAGGTAATAAAGGCTTGTACTGAGGAGCTGGCCCCGTTGTTAACACAATTAATTAATAGTTCACTAGAGAAAGGCGTTTTTCCTCCCACTTTGAAAATATCCCTGGTTACACCAATTTTTAAAAAAGGGGACAGGGATAACATTGAAAACTACCGACCAATAACATTAATTCCAATTTTGTCAAAAATTTTCGAAAAAATAGTGCAGGTTAGGCTTACTTCTTTTATTTCTAAACACAAAATCATAAGTATGGAGCAGCACGGATTCCAAAGTGGGAAGTCGACAACACTGGCATGTTTCTCTATGATAAAAAAAATATCTGTTCATATGAGTAATAGAGTCCCAGTTTCAGCGATTTTGTTTGACATGAGCCGAGCATTCGATTTCGTTTCCCATAATATTTTGTTGGAAAAACTTGAAATGTACGGCATTCGTGGTACGGCACATGACTGGATTAAATCGTATTTGAGTGAACGAACCCAGTCGGTCGTAGTATATAACTTTAACGATTCCCTAGAATACGTGCCTTATAATTCGGATTATAAAACCAACAAATGCGGTGTTCCCCAAGGAAGCATACTGGGTCCTTTGCTGTTCCTTATTTATATCAATGATCTGCCAAAAGTAACGGATTATCCGTGCACATTATTTGCAGATGACATTTCATTTATAATTCATGAGCAAATACATTCTAACTACGAACAAGATATAAATGAAACTGTAAATACAGCAGTGAATTGGCTTGAAAGTAACAATTTAGTTGTCAACGTAAATAAAACAAAATATATACAATTCTATAACAGAAACAAAAGACCCCAAAAACTACAAATAAAATGCTGTAGTAAAACTATAGCAGAGACACATGCAGCCGTCTTCCTTGGTATTACCATTGACTCTCAGTTAACGTGGAATCAACACGTTGAGACAGTCTGCAAAAAAATCAATAGATTTACGTACGCGTTGTACCGATTAACGCAGTTATGTGATCAAAAGACAGCTATCACCGCGTATCATGGGTATGTGTGCTCGACTTTACGATATGGACTATTACTGTGGGGGAATTCTAGTGAACTAAACCGGTGTTTCATTATACAAAAGAAATGTTTACGAGCTATTTGTGGAGCGGGATCAGTGGAATCCTGTAGACCAATTTTCAAAAAATTGCGATTGCTTGCGCTTCCTTCAATGTATATTCTAGAGACTTGTCTATTCGTAAAAAAGAATCTTGGTTTATATCAAAAGAACCATGAGATATGTTCATTTAACACCAGGTGTCTAATTCCAAGCTAAACTCCCGCAGTGGAAGCGATTTACACAGGTAAATTTCGAACAAAATACCAGGAGTTCAACTGGAGGCAGACAATGGCCGCGTTACGCAGCGCTAAATAGCATACGCTGCACAATATAGCAGCGCATACTATGAATTAAACGTGAACCTAAATCTATTTAACTTAATTAACTAAGTTGAGTGAAATTGGCAAATGATGTGTTCCAACCCTTACATAACTCAAGTCGGTAGTAAATACCGTCTGCCGATCTGGCGTTACGTCACACGTATTAGCACTAGATTATAAGTAAGTACCTCCAAATTATATCACCCCACGAATTCCGCAATTCGTACTAAGGAGTCACAATGATATGGTACAACAAATATGACTAAAGGGAACACACCATTAACACGAATAAACAGTTTTATCACTTACAGTCACGTGCCGGCGCAAATGCATAAATACCCAACGGAGAAAGGAAGTTCAGGGAATGGATCAAATAGGAATTCCGTTGGTACTTACAGGGCTGGGTGGAAAAGATATCGACACCCAGCATTCCACTACAGCCTTGGCGCGTTATTCACTTCAAACCACTCACAGCTTCTGTTCGTATTTCACTTTGATATTAGTCATTACGCGTGACCCAACACGAATTAGGGCCCTACAAAACGCGAGCCGATATGGCCACTTGATGCCTATTCAACGCGACGCTCACGTGGAAGACGTCGAGACATCCAACAATCACTAAGCCTGGTATTCTAGTATAACCCAGGAGAACCGCAATAATACGATGCATCAACACGCGCGATCTCAAATTGAATCGTCCATTACACGCGGCATCACAAAACTCGTGGCGGGAAATCCGCACAAACACGATACTCGACGTCCGAACGGTTTTCGAGTGACTGACAGTGCGATGCAGAAATCACCGCATGGCGCCTACAGGCGGCCCGCGCGCACGCCGCCACCCGCGAGCGAGAAAGGGACAACATATGCCCAGAGCGATGCATGCGGGCGAGCATCGCGGCGTATTCACAGACCGTCACCAATACCTAACCTACCCCAGCATAGCAACGCTAAATTAAACATTCACCCGCCCTAGGCCGAATCCCTTAGGCCTATTCACTACTGGGGAGACGAGATAGCGTTGCTATTGCTCGCTTAAGAACTGAATCCCCTACCTGAACTGTCGCGACTCGAGGAGTGCCATCACTACCTGGGAACAAGTTGAGAATGCGCCCTCTGCGCCATCGCAGTGGCGGCAGGTTGGCATCCTTAACCAGAACGAGATCTCCGATGCGAGGGGGTTCAGTTCTGTCCGTCCACTTAAGGCGTTGCTGCAGAATGTGCAAATACTCAAGCGACCATCGCTTCCAAAAATTCTGAGACATTTGCTGCAGCAACTCATAACGCGTCAAACGATTGCTACTGACCTCTGTGTAGGGGTACTCTGGCAAGGCGTTAAGTGGTCGGCCAATTAAGAAATGCCCTGGTGTCAGGGCCTCCAGATCATTCGGATCTGAGCTAAGCGGACACAAAGGACGTGAATTGAGAACGGCCTCAATTTTACAAAACACGGTCGCTAGCTCCTCAAAGGTTAATATCGTTAAACCTATAACGCGCATCAAATGCGTCTTAGCGGACTTTACAACCGCTTCAAATATACCACCCCAGTGGGGGCATCCTGGTGGATCGAACACCCAGTTAATGCCCTGACGGGAGAGGCTCGTGCCGATAGCTTCCTCGTTTTCCGATAAAAACGTTATAATTTCTTTCATACATCGATCAGCGCCCTTAAAGTTGGTACCACAGTCCGACCTGATCAGCGCTTGTCGCCCTCTTCGCGACACAAATCTATCTAAAGCTGCTAAGAAAGCCTCCGTAGTGAGGTCGGCCACGAGTTCCAAGTGGACGGCCTTGGTTGCTAGGCACACAAACACGCACAAATACGCCTTGATTGACTTCGCGTTGCGAAGGCGTGATGCCTTTACCATAAAAGGCCCCGCAAAGTCCGTTCCCACACCCGCAAACGTCCGGGCTTCCGTCACCCGGTCCGGTGGGAGGTCTCCCATCTGAGGTTGCATTGTGGCTGCCTTCAACCGATAGCAAGGCAAGCACCGAAACACAATGCTCCGTACCGTACGTCGTCCAGACAAGATCCAAAACTCGCGCTGCAGAATAGCCAAAAGTGCATTGCAGCCCGCATGCGAGTTTTTCTGGTGACGATCCCTAACTATAAGTTCTACCAAAGGTCCCTTCTTTGGGAGTAACAGCGGATGCCGTGCTGAAAAGGGCAGGTTAGCGTTCCGAAGTCTACCTCCAACCCGGAGCATTCCATGCTCGTCCACGAACGGGTTGAGGCGCACAAGACCTCCCTTCAGCTTACCACGGCCATCCCTGAGCAGCCTGGCCTCTTCCTCAAAATGTTCCGCCTGGACGACCCTAACCAATAAACTTAGAGCCGCATTCCGCTCCGCAGGCGAGAGGACAGGTGCCAAGTTCCGTTCTGCTTGAGGTTTTCTACAGTTGTTCACGAACCGTTTGATCCAACCTGTCACCCCTAGAAGTTTGTCGAGGGAGCTGTATCGTTCCAGCAAGAAAGCCGCACTAGGCTTAGGTACGATCTGCCCTACGTTCACTCGCAAACCTCGATCAGGTGGCCCAAGCGGCGACCCGCACTCATTGTATGGCCATCTCTCAGGTGACTCAGTCAGCCACTGAGGTCCCCACCACAGTGAGTGACCTACCAAATCAGGGGCCCTACATCCCCGTGAGGCGCAGTCCGCTGGGTTCTGTTCTCCCGGTACGTGTCTCCATACTAACGGAGTTTCCGATCCTTTAATCTGTGACACCCGATTTGCCACGAAAACCTCAAGAGTATGTACCGACGTCTGTAACCAGCACAGAACTATCCTACTGTCGGTCCATGCGTACACCGTTTCATCCAAATTGATGGTACCGCGTAGATTACTAGCGACATGATGTAGCAAGCGCGTGAGAAGCGCTGCTCCCGCCAATTCCAACTTTGGAATGGTCCATCTTGTCCTAACCGGAGCCACCTTACTCTTGGCCATAACTAGACGCACGTCTACAGTTCCCGTTGAACTGACTGTCCGCAAATAGACAGCTGCCGCGTACCCTCGCTCCGAGGCATCACAAAACCCATGTAGGGTAGCCTTACATCCCACCGATGGGAGCAATTTGCGAGGTATGGCGATGCGTACGATCCCTGGTAAGGTGGTCACAAACTTGGTCCAATCATTCAACAGCTCTCCGGAGAGCTGGTCGTCCCAACCCAAGTTTGCTATCCACAACCTTTGCAAGAAGCACTTCGCCATGAACGTCACCGGTGCGATCCACCCGTTAGGATCGAAAGTTCTGGCGATCGTCGATAATACCGAACGCTTCGTCCAAGTCTTCTGCAAAAGGTCTGGCTCGATCTGATACGTAAAGACATCATGCGTTGGCCTATATTGCACCCCTAGGATGCTCAACGTATTTGGATTGTCCGGGTTCTCGAAAAGGTGCGGGTCCTGCTGGAACTCACCTGGCAACCCGGCCAGGAGCTCTGGACAGCTGGACAGCCATTTCCGCAACTCATAACCTCCTGATTCCATGATCGCGATCAGCTCGTCTCGTAGTAGCAGTGCTTGTTGCACGCTATCTGCACCCGTGCAGATGCCAATCACGTAGACGTCGCGATCCAGTACTGCTGCGGCCCGAGGGAATCTTACCCTTTCCTGTGCGGCCAACTCTCGCAGCGTGCGTACTGCCAAAAACGGACTTGGCTTCAGACCATACGTTACCGTGTTAAGCTCATAAGTGACCATCGGCTCGTCAGGGCTCTCACGCCACAAAATCAGCTGGTACCGACGGTCATCTGGGTGTATAATTGTTTGACGAAACATCATTTTGACGTCTGCGACGAACGCTACTTGGTGCAACCGAAAATCTGTGAGGATGTCCACAATGTCCCGGTTCAACTTGGGACCCGCGTGCAGACACTGGTTCACAGACACACCATTCGATGTAGGAGCAGAACCGTCAAACACTACCCGTATCTTCGCCTCCGGTGACTTCAAAACAGCCAGGTGTGGTATATAGTAATGCTCGACACACCTCCAATCTATGCTGGACACCGACATGTGGCCTAACTCTAGGTACTCCCTCATGAATTCGATATACTTCTGCCGAAGTGCTGCATCTCGCTTCATCTTTCTCTCCATAGCCAGTAGTCTCCGTTCCGCGATCTGTCGCGAACTACCTAAGGAGGGGCGGTTTGGGAGAAATGGCAGCCTGGTAACAAACCTACCTGACGAACTTCGTGCAGTGTTGTACTGATAGAACAGCTCGCACTCGTCATCCTCTGGCTTCCGTCTATCCGCTGTGGGTGGCTCCTCAGACTCCCAAAACCTCTGCAGCACCTCCGACAACACACTACCATAGAGAACCGTATCGCCCTCTGGTAGGTCCTGAGGTCTCCAAACTGGGCCAAAAATAACATACCCCCCTGTGGTATCAACGGCCACTAAACCAGTTTGATGAAGTACCCGTTTTCTGCCACACCAGAATCTCCCGAGGACGTCTGACCCGAGGAGAACGTCCACCGTACCAGGAGTATCAAATTCAGGATCAGCTAGCTCTAAGCCTGTGGTTAACCCTCGTACCGTTGACGGTAACCGAACCTGAGGAAGTTTCCCTACCACATCATCCAGCACCACTGCTGAGGCATGATAGCTGACCCCTGTACCTGTATTACCTAATGTGAACTCGAAGTTCACCTGACCCCGAACGTCAGGCACATCTACACCTCCAATACCTACAGCCCCATCCGTTGTGGGCCTTATTTTTAAGCGTAGCCTACTCACCAGCTTACTAGACACAATACAACCCTGAGCCCCTGTATCTAACAAGGCTCTTACCTGTATGCTGCGGCCACCATATCCCCATACCCAAATCATTGCCGTAGGCAACAATACCGTAATTGGCCGGGGGGCCGAAGCTGGCGTGTAGGCGGCGATTACCTAGCAGGAACCTAAGCGCGGAGTGTCCGCGTCCTGCGGGGGGGTCCCCTCTCTCCGTACACCTTCGAGTGGGTCCCACTCCTGCTGATAGGGACCTCTGGTCCTGTACGCCATGGCTGGCAGCCTATAGTAACCCTGCGGCAGGCGCGCGTACCGTGGATGCGCCTGTAGCCGCGGGTGCTCAGCCAAGGGGAGAGGCATGCGTGGGTCATGAGACCTCACCATGTTGTTCAGTCCCGCCGAGTACTGCATGTACTGGCCCTGGTATTGGCACCCGCCCGTAGCATCACGTATCTGTGATGGGTGCCCCTGACCTTGGACCTGTGACCACCTACCCTGTCCCGGCACCTGCTGCCGAGGTGGTGACTGTCTCGCGCGTGGTGAAGGGGGCATCACCTGCTGATGTCCCTGGCCTCGTCCCTGAAACCCTGGTGGAAGAGGACTCCTCCTTGGAGGGGGTGGGGAGCGTTGCTCCCGTCTAGGTAGGGCAGACTCCGTCCGCTGACCCGCGTCAGTTCTGCCTCCGTAATCTCCGCTGCGGTTCATGCATAGGAGCTGATGGTGGGCACCCTGGCAGTACCTGCAGTTGGTGCTTGATGGGCACTCTCGCACCTGATGCGGCCCCATACACCTAAAGCACCAACGCCGTTGCTGCACCACACCACGACGTTTCTGCACCCGCTGTGCAGCGAACTCCTCACACGCAGTCACCTGATGCCCCGCCTCTCTGCAGTAGGCACACCTCGATTCCAAATTAGCGACATTGTATCGCCTGGGTGGCCTACTCTTACCGTCTCGCGCCTGTGCACCCGGCCGTTCCGGGCGGCGAGCGGCCGCAGACTCCGCGTGAGGCGACTCTCCAAATTGGGCATCTACCCGCCTGCACTCGGCCTCGAGGAAGGACTTGAGCTCCTCGAAGGTCGGGAGGTAATCAGATGTCTTACCTCCGTGTGACTGTTCAAAACGAGCGGCCATGTCGCTCGGCAGGCGGCGCAACAACGTGTGGACCAGGATATAATCATAGCCTGACACCGGCATCCCCTGTCTCTCAAGAGCGTTCACTGCAACGCAGACAGGGTTGAGGACCTTGGCCCTGAGGTCCGTCCCTCGTGTGATGGTCGGCACGGTGAGCCACTGTTCCAGGAGTTGGTCAATCATGAGACGTTTGTTGCTGTATCTCTCGATCAGCAAACCGCGAGCCGTCTCGTAACTTGCATCATCGACTGGTAGATGCTTTACCAGCTCATGGGGCTCACCTTGCAGCTTGGCCATCAATTGTGCCATTTTATATGCCGGCTGCAAGTCAGTGCGGTTATGAATCACACTGTCAAACAGATCCTGGAATCGGGTCCAATCCGTGTAGTCCCCGTGGAAGACCGGAATAGCCACAGCCGGCAGGGGCACTTGCACCCCCGGTCCCTGCGGACCATGGGATGGGTCCGGCTCCCCAGCCCTACGCCTGGTGATCACAGCAGCCGCCTGCTGGATCTCCTGCCCCATCTCCAGGCACTGGGTCACATTCGCCCGGACCATAAGTTTGGCCTCCTCATCAGGCGTCCCATAAAATAACTCCTCGCATCCAGTGAGGCAATCCAACACCTCCGCGACCCGTTCGTCAATCCGTTGCGCACAAGCGATGAGTGCGTCCTCTCGGTCCCCGCGACCGACCATCGCCTGCTTAGTCGCGAACCAAATTAGGTGCGTTCTAATTTTTGCCTGAAGCTGTGTAATTGTGGGAGCCATGGTACCAACTCAAAGTAACACCGAACCTTACAATAAAAAAAAAACAATAATAAACAATCGGCCCTGATCCTACCGTTAGGATATCCGCACAGGGTAAACACAACGATAATAACAAGCAATTCACTAATTGATTGGCCCTGATCCTACCGATAGGATATTCTACACAGGGCACACACTACAATCACAATAAATATATTTTTTTATGTAGGTAGATTAAAAATCTTATACTAAAATAATCTTAAATCTAGTGGTTTTCTGAACCACGCTCTGCTACCAAAAATTGTCTAATTCCAAGCTAAACTCCCGCAGTGGAAGCGATTTACACAGGTAAATTTCGAACAAAATACCAGGAGTTCAACTGGAGGCAGACAATGGCCGCGTTACGCAGCGCTAAATAGCATACGCTGCACAATATAGCAGCGCATACTATGAATTAAACGTGAACCTAAATCTATTTAACTTAATTAACTAAGTTGAGTGAAATTGGCAAATGATGTGTTCCAACCCTTACATAACTCAAGTCGGTAGTAAATACCGTCTGCCGATCTGGCGTTACGTCACACGTATTAGCACTAGATTATAAGTAAGTACCTCCAAATTATATCACCCCACGAATTCCGCAATTCGTACTAAGGAGTCACAATGATATGGTACAACAAATATGACTAAAGGGAACACACCATTAACACGAATAAACAGTTTTATCACTTACAGTCACGTGCCGGCGCAAATGCATAAATACCCAACGGAGAAAGGAAGTTCAGGGAATGGATCAAATAGGAATTCCGTTGGTACTTACAGGGCTGGGTGGAAAAGATATCGACACCCAGCATTCCACTACAGCCTTGGCGCGTTATTCACTTCAAACCACTCACAGCTTCTGTTCGTATTTCACTTTGATATTAGTCATTACGCGTGACCCAACACGAATTAGGGCCGTACAAAACGCGAGCCGATATGGCCACTTGATGCCTATTCAACGCGACGCTCACGTGGAAGACGTCGAGACATCCAACAATCACTAAGCCTGGTATTCTAGTATAACCCAGGAGAACCGCAATAATACGATGCATCAACACGCGCGATCTCAAATTGAATCGTCCATTACACGCGGCATCACAAAACTCGTGGCGGGAAATCCGCACAAACACGATACTCGACGTCCGAACGGTTTTCGAGTGACTGACAGTGCGATGCAGAAATCACCGCATGGCGCCTACAGGCGGCCCGCGCGCACGCCGCCACCCGCGAGCGAGAAAGGGACAACATATGCCCAGAGCGATGCATGCGGGCGAGCATCGCGGCGTATTCACAGACCGTCACCAATACCTAACCTACCCCAGCATAGCAACGCTAAATTAAACACCAGGTATCCAGACAAACTTGTACCGTTACGAAATAGAACTGTCTGTTTTGCTAGAAACAGCTTCAACATGTCTGTCAAATTATACAATTTCTTGCCTAGACATATAAGAAACCTACCTGACAATAAATTTAAGGCTACGCTCTCTGACATATTATGTAAAAATTGTTTTTATAGTTTGGACGAATTCTTTAAATATAAATTTTAATAATTATTTGACATTGTAACTAAATTATATCATGATGACATATATAGTATCTAATTAATTTCGATTTTAATTGTTTAACTAATGTTCTTAACTTCATTTACATTTGCATGCTGTTGTTGACGGCTGTATAGGAGATTCTTATTTTATGTAATACTAGCTTTTACCCGCGACTTCGTCCGCGTTAGATAGTTTTTTTAGAAACAGGTTCTAAAGTAGATATGTATATTCATAGTAAGTATGACAGTGATATTATAACAGTTCTTATCTCTACTGTTTAAGGATGACTTGCTTGCTTCTGTTGTTAAAGGGACAATTCAAAATTTGCTATATAGTGTTCTTCCCTAAGAGATCAATTTTTATAACCATTGAATACAAAAGTCAGTTGATAAAAATAAAATTCTCGGTAAAAAGTTGCCAATGTCCTTTCTCAACTTATTCCTATCATACTGAACAACTTTGTTTCGGAACCATTTCTGTATCTCTAATAGTTTACGTGGACTCCTGATCGTACACCTGGTGGTCTACATAAGGTACTTCAGATCCTAAATATCCTAGTGAAAAGAAGCAGCCCATCATACTGAACAACTTTTGTTTTAGAACCATGCCTGTATCTCTAATAGTTTAGCTGGGCTCCTGATGGTACACCTGGTGGTCTACATAATGTACTCCAGATCCTCTATGTCCTTGTGAAAAGAAGCAGCTCATCATACTGAACAACTTTTGTTTTGCAACCATTTCTGTATCTCTAATAGTTTAGCTGGGCTCCTGATGGTACACCTGGTGGTCTACATAAGGTACTCCAGATCCTCAATGCCCTTCTGAAAAGAAGCGGCCCATCATACTGAACAACTTTTGTTCTAGAACCATGCCTGTATCTCTAATAGTTTAGGTGGGCTCCTGATGGTACACCTTGTGGTCTACATAAGGTACTCCAGATCCTCAATGTCCTTGTGAAAAGAAGCGGCCCATCATACTGAACAACTTTTGTTTTGGAACTATTTCCGTATCTCTAATAGTTTAGGTGGGCTCCTGATGGTACACCTGGTGGTCTACATAAGGTACTCCAGATCCTCAATGCCCTTGTGAAAAGAAGCGGCCCATCTTACTGAACAACTTTTGTTTTGGAACCATTTCTCTATCTCTAATAGTTTAGGTGGGCTCCTGATGGTACACCTGGTGGTCTACATAAGGTACTCCAGATCCTCAATGTCCTTGTGAAAAGAAGCGGCCCATCATACTGAACAACTTTTGTTTTGGAACCATTTTGTATCTCTAATAGTTTAGTTGGGCTCCTGATGGTACACCTGGTGGTCTACATAAGGTACTTCAGATCCTAAATATCCTTGTGAAAAGAAGCAGCCCATCATACTGAACAACTTTTGTTTTGCAACCATTTCTGTATCTCTAATAGTTTAGGTGGGCTCCTGATGGTACACCTGGTGGTCTACATAAGGTACTCCAGATCCTCAATGCCCTTCTGAAAAGAAGCGGCCCATCATACTGAACAACTTTTGTTTTGGAACCATTTCCGTATCTCTAATAGTTTAGGTGGGCTCCTGATGGTACACCTGGTGGTCTACATAAGGTACTCCAGATCCTCAATGCCCTTGTGAAAAGAAGCGGTCCATCATACTGAACAACTTTTGTTTTGGAACCATTTCTGTAGCTCTAATAGTTTAGGTGGGCTCCTGATGGTACACCTGGTGGTCTACATAAGGTACTCCAGACCCTCAATGTCCTTGTGAAAAGAAGCGGCCTATCATACTGAACAACTTTTGTTTTGGAACCATTTCTGTATCTCTAATAGTTTAGGTGGGCTCCTGATGGTACATCTGGTGGTCTACATTAGGTACTCCAGATCCTCAATGTCCTTGTGAAAAGAAGCAACCCATCATACCGAACAACTTTTGTTTTAGAACCATGTCTGTATCTCTTATAGTTTAGCTGGGTTTCTGGTGGTACACCTAGTGGTCTACATCTGTACTCCAGACCCTCAAATGGTGATAAAAAGTAGCCTATGTCCGTTCTCGGTATGCTAGCAATCTCTGTGCCAAGTTTCATGAAGATCGGTTCAGCGGTTTGGCCGTGAAAGCGTAGCAGACAGACAGACAGACAGACAGAGTTACTTTCACATTTATAATATTAGTGTGGAAGTGTGGATTACCATCCATTGTACCCTATTCAAGCAAATAAAATATCTTGTATCTTGTATCTTGTATCCCTCGAAACCAACAGACAAAGTGACGGACGTGTGCTTTGAGTCGGTCACAAAATCGGTCTTAAAAATCGGCGGAAAAATCTGCTCGATTATCGGTCCTATAAAAAGTCGGACGTGTGCGGGAAGCCTAAGGGACAGCCCACCAAATTCTGATAGGGTGCATGCAGACCATGAAACTGAACCACTTTTCCCTAGGAAAATATGTCAGGAAACGACAAAAAGTACAAAATCATACAAAATCAAGATCAGCTGACTGCAATTACTATGGGAAGTCAAAACAAATTTGGCGTTTCCTGAAGCATTTTTTCAAAGGATGTTGTTCAGTTTCATGGTCTGAATGCACCCTGTAAGTATTCGGAGGGCTGTCCCTTACACCCTGTAGAATATCACGGTGACAAATAAAATTACAGTTGAGTGTCGCTGACATTGTAAGTGTAAAAAATTAAGAGAAACCGGGCCTTGTAGTCTACAAGTCTGATGATAAGTCTGACGGCTCAAATTGCTCGAATTATATTCGTCCGCAAGCCGCCGGCAGCCAGGTCGCTCCGTAACGCTACTTTACAAAAAAATATTTGCACCCGCTAAAATTTCTAGTAGGTAATTTAAACTTCGAATCGCTCGAATTATATTCATCAGCTAACAGCCGACTATAATTTATGTACATATAAGTTCAAGCTGGGTTAGACTGTTAGGACTTTAAACCGTTTTTATGCCGCGCGCATAAGACTTACATAGGCAATTTGAGTGTGAGCCATGTTTAGCGTTAATAGCATTGAGATAGACTTGCTCATTTTCGGAGCAGGCAAATGCGACGTGGTAGTCGTAGGTTCAAATCCTGCCTGCAGTGCCAAAAATGCAAGTTTTCTAACATATATTTTGTATCCAGGTCGCAAAGTGCACCCGCACAGCCGCGCTATGCATCCGTCGGGCAGCAGGTGACGTTGTCGGCGACACCCGGGGAACATGTCATGGGACTCCATAGAGTCCCGCGACTTCCTTAGGTAAGATTACACAATACCACCTCAACATCATATAGGGTGTAAGGGACAGCCCTCCAAATGGAGTATTTATACCATGAAACTCATCAATTTACCATTAGAAAATTTTCAGCAATTGCCAAAAATGATTTTGTATGGGAGGTTGTTTCATTTCCTGACATATGTTCCTAAAGGAAACTTGTTCAGCTTTATGGACTGTATGCATCCCCTAGCAGTATTTGTATAAGTGATAATACTATCCTACATTGAATAAAGTTATTTCATTTTCATTTTAATTATTTCATATTTCATTTCATTTCATTTTCATTTTTCATATAACTGTCTCTAACACCCCGTATTATCAAAAATGACATCAAATATCAGAACATTAGTTAGAAGTTTCACTTCAATTACGCCATCGAGATCGTCATACACTAAGTCATACACCCTTAATTTTCCGTTATATATTTTTTAATAAATGGTGAGATAGTTCATATAAAACCTAAGTCCTGTGTCGCAATTTGAATTTTAGAAACGTAATTGTTAATTGTTAAAACATAGAAAAATATTGTTCTAATAAATTCTACGTTGATGTGATTTTTGTTCAAGACGCTGATATCGCAGCAAGGAGCTTTTAAATAAAATACTTAAATAGAGATGTTTTTTATAAAACCTTTTAACTGTGTCACAAATAGAATTTTCCCCTTGTTGTAAATTCCAGCGGGGTACCGGCGCACCAGCTGTCGGCGACGCGTCTGCTGGGCTCGCCAGACTCCTCGCGGCACCACCTCGACGATCCACCTGGTAAGTCACATTTACAGGATCTCACTACTTGCGAAGGAGCTCCAGACATGTACAGCTTCCTGGATCGAAACTGTCGTAAAACCTGCTCGAAGCATTTTAGACGTGTACTCAAAAGCACTTAAGTAGGTACACTAACCGAGACAGCTAGTCTACATATAATTAATCTGTGACCGAGACCTTACCGAGATCCTTGCCAGTACCTTGCATGACCTGGCTAGACGACAGCTGAAAAATGAATTTAAATTGAGAATGCTTGAGGTGCCAGTTACACGAAGGAGGCTGGACCTCACAGTACTTATGAAGAAAAATTTCTCTCTCGTCCGCATTCTGCAAGCATCTATCTACCTACTGCCAAAAAATATTACCTATGTTGTTGAACGTAACATGACCTAAGGTATAGGACCATGATACTCCAATTATATTTGTCCGCCTGCTGCCAACGGCCAGCTGGGCTAACATGCGTGCCACTATACAATTTTGACACCGCATTATATCGTCCGCGGCTCACTTCACTGCGAATAATTTCCGCACTTTATTCCTCCTGATATTCTGCGCGCATGAGAAGACAAAATATGTCGTGGCGCGCATGTAACACATACTGGTCTTTAGTCGAAGTTTAAAATAAATGCAACGAAATTATTAGCGTTCGTGGGCGGCTGGCGGTCAAATATTCCTTAGACAAGCCTTAGATTACACCTCAACCTTGTGATATTGGATCGTATCATCCCAAGTATCCTGCAATGTATTAATCTGTGAAATGTATATTTTTTTAACCAGGGGAACCCAAGGACACGGGCCGTAGTGGGCGTAATGGTTTGTCAATCTTTTCCGGCACTAGTTTGCATTTTTAATAGATTTTCGACACGATTAGGTAGATTTTTATTACGATAAGTAATATGAGTAGTATTAAAATATAGTCCACAGATATTTTATCAGATCGCTTTAATTTCAAGTAATCGATTTAAAACACAATAAATGGTAATAAAATTTTAATTTATTCATTATGTTCCTCATAAGGCAGTTTATTAAAACCAAAATATATTATTTCGCCCTCAATAAGCACTAAAATGGCTTGACCATTCACACCCGTCCAACCTGTAGATTTTTGTAGGTACCCACCATTACCCACCAATAAAATTGCTTTGATACGCTCAAGATTTTGTTAAAAAAGTGCAAAGGGTCAGCACGCATTTAGAACATTCAAAAATGCACGCACTTTTCATTTAGACCAATTAGAAAAGTGAGCGGAAAGGATGCTTCATGCGCTGACCATAAATAATTACCCATCATGAACAATCAGTCATTCTTCGCTTTCAGATGTGTACCCATTCGCAGAGGACTACACAGGGGGGGAACGCAATGGGGCGCTGCGATGGGGAGCGAGGTTTGGCCCTGCGCACCGGCCACCGGGCGCGGGGCTGCTGGAGTGCTTCCGGGTTATCACCACCAGGATGGACCAGTATTACGCCAAGAGGCAGGTTGGTATTGAAATACATTGTCAAGTTATCGGGTCAATAAGAGCGCGTAGGCTTGATTCGTGGCTGATCCTAGCAATCAAGAAATAGAGGGGTTAAAATTTTGTTCTTTGCCATTTTCAATGAAGTATGGTGTCGGACCGACCGTTAAACTCATCAACATCTTATTGCAACAAAACTTTGAGTACAAACATGTTTTACCGACCCTCAATGACTGGCATAATTCCAGTGATGTGATTATGGTTTTCGTTGTCAGATCGACCGCGGCCTGCGGTTCTACAGCCGCAACGATCAGCGGCAAGCGGTCAAAGTATGGCTGGCGGCAATGCGTGGGGTACGCACGCGGAGCGATAAATTCGCGCTGTGTGGCCATCTCTACCAGGCTTACATGGACTTTGGCAAATACAGGTACAGTAAAACGTATAAATATCACCCGTATTTTCTATAAGGATGCCAGATATGACCGGTTCTTAGGCTCAAATTATATAAGTTCTTATTAACTTGCGACCTAGCGATGGGGTCCCCGGCGGCGCGCGGAAGAATATATTTCGATCCTTATGTTATGATAACCTACCTTACTCACGGAGAAGTAAATATTATAGAGAATATCTCGGTATGTTGCTTTACTCGCTCTTTTCAAATCTTGCTTGTAATTTTACAGAGAATCACTAGAATACGCGATGCAACAGCTCGGAATATCAGAGGAACTGGATTCTGCCCCAATGAGGGCGGAGGCCTATCTCAACCTCGCCAGGGCCCATCAGACCTTCGGAGGACTTGACAGGTAAAAGAAAACTCAGTACATACAAATAAATCCAGAGTATTACTATACAACTAAAGAAATGGGAAGAATAGGAACGATTTTTCAGCAACAAGCAAACTTTTCAAATGAAATAATAAACGAGTAATTTATTTTATAATCGGGAATTCTGAAAGGGCTACGATTTACTTGAAATTTAATATGTTGCGAATTTCAGGGGCGATAACTGGTCTAACTAGGGTAAATTTTTCAAACATCGTTGTTTAACCCGTGTAAGGAAAGCTCTTTTTGTGAAGAACGGGCTTATTAAAATATTTTTTTTTATTTATTTATTTTTTTACAACGCTTAAGAATCCTACCGACTGCGCCAAATCAGTCTAAATTATTCAAAAGTTTTAAATCAGATACATATTTTAAACGCTGAACTCCAGCCGGTAAAATTGATCATTTTACCTCAAGAAACTTAAAAAGGTATCAACTAACTATTATTTTATATAAAGATAACAGAAATTAAATTTATTAAACCACTGTACGTTCCTTATAGCCTTACTTATGGAGATAGACAACTTCCTTTGCAGCGATTGGTCGCACTTATCTGTTCCAAAGCTGTGTGATTGGTTACGTATGCCCCCACACCCCACCCCACTCCGACACGGCAGGGCGGGGCGAGTCGGCCCGCTTGGCTTCATTGGCGATTTTTCTTTCGCAGTGAGCGGTCGCGCTCAGAAAATAATTTTTTAAATTTCGATATAGTTTTAAATTTTAAACTTTGAAAAATTATTTTCTTACAATTTTAACGGTTTTGCACCGTTCGTTTTTAAATTAATAAATTTAGTGATTTAATTGTTCCTATTTAAATAAATTTTAAAATCAGTGTGTGTATAAACTGGGTAAGTCCTTTATATTTTATTATGCATGTGGCAAATCAAATTTCTGAAGGCGGTTTTCCGTCGGACACAACTTTGCAATTTCTTACAATTTTAATAAATTATTATTGAAATCTGTCAAGACCGTTTACGAATAAATAAATTGTTCCTGGCGATCCGAATTCTGTGAACAAAATAGTTAATAATTTATGGGAATTATTTGTCAAGAATAATGATCCCAAATAAATAAGCAAAGTGTGTTATAGAAATTTGGTTGCTATCGAAGTTTTAGTTACCCGGATTTAACAATACATACATACATACATACATATATCACGCCTTTATCCCTTGCGGGGTAGGCAGAGCATAAACGGCCGAAAAAACGGACATTTACGCCACGTCTGACAAACGTTTGAGGGTCATTCGGAAAATTGTGTATCGCCATAGTGACAGGTTGTCAGCCCATCGCCTAAAATTGCTATACACACCCTCGAGTCCCTTTGCCGTGTGATGCCGGCTTAGAATAGCATCACTCCATTTCTTACCCGTGGGAGTCGTAAGAGGCGATTTAACAATAGTGAATTTTTTTTACGAAACGTTTTTATTCCGGAAGTAATTAATTCGTTCGATTCTTTACGAACGATCAAATGAAAATCCAATAATCATAGTGCACTTCGCACAAGCTTTGAGTGGCATTATTTTAAGATTTTCAATATAAATGTTCATCCCTCGCAGGTTTTCAAACTAGTTACCTTGAACTGATAGGTAGGTATTCCTCGAGAGAAGTAATACCTTTTTTCTATTTATAGGTTACTATCCCGTCGAACTAGGTTCTACATATCCCCCGTGCACGTTTTTCATTAATGTGCCTGATTTATGGATTTTCATTTGTGAATGATTATTTTATTTTTACACGTGTTTTTGTAAATTGTTATTTGGACATAAATACATTTTTATGTCGTTTACTGGAGCTAGTAATGGTATACAGATGCTCCTTTCACGTAGCAACGTGTTATTCAAGTAACGCATCAAATACGTGATCTGTAGGTATTGTTCGGATACCTTCAAAGTTCTTTAAATAAATAAGTCGAACAGCGACAATTTTTATTTTAAAAGGGGGCCGCCATGACCCTGTGAAATGCTCTTAGTAATAAGAAAGTTTACGGAAGTCCAAGTCCGTAGAACGTCTTATAAAATAGAGTAATAAGAACTCCTCAAGGATCTTTTCGTTGTACCTAGAATAAATTGCAGAAAATATATATTCTAGTTGATTGCTATGATATGAAATGGCAGCACAAGCCAAGCTACATTTCGTCGGTTTTATAAGCTACCTCTGCGCAACGCAAGGTATACCCTATTATATAACATCATCAGGAGTTCATTAGGCCGTCAGCGCATGACGTGTCCTTAGACTCCTACATCCCCGCGCAGGGGTTGTACCTTTTGATGTCATGCAGAATGCCCTCGCTTGCACTTGCAGGGCCTGAAATTCCGTCCTCGAGCCTTTCGTATACTTGACGAATTAATAAATCGACATGCGATACAAATTCCATGCATTATAGACGGTTTAGATGCAAATATTGCCAAAAATACTAACAAGTACTAAAAAGTATTTGTGTTGTGGGTTTCGGTACGATATGCAACTCAAAGAACTGGGTCCTCGTGGAGCCAAAGTTTCGAAATGTACCCACCAATATATTTTTAATACCTCGTGCAGAGTCGGCCAGCACCTTTGATAAAACGTTATTGCTTTAAGTATAGGTATTACTTTTGGTACCTACCTACCTTTTTATCAAACTTCCAAAAGTTTTGATGGCATCCGGCACATGCATGATTTGCTTTTGTCTGATCAAAGTAAAGCAGTCTTTCTTTACTTCTATGCTTATTTGTCTTCTAACGTGACAGTGAAATGCCCTCGTTAAATTTTGTCTTATCTGAAAGTACATCGTCCGGTCCACCGCCTGCGATGAGATAAAGCAATTGTAACGAAGGGTAGTGTGTAGCACTAGTATTGATAGTGAAGCGCGCAGGTTCGAATCCTGCATGTGGTATAAAATTAGCCAAGTTTCCATAATTTTATACCTACCTAAAACGGTTAAGACTAAGTATTAAAATATATTTAAGAAATAAAAGCTTCGAAAGGTGTGTTACAGACTTGAGTACAAGGAGTTTACTGTCTGACACATGTGTTACCTCGAGCGTATTAGAAAATAGAACGCGAGGGGATTCCTAAGATGTTAATTTGAAAATATTTTTACCTTGCACGCGTTCATAAGGTCCCCCTCTTTTAGTTCCATGAGCTTACGCTTTCAAATAACGATAGCTAGATTCCACTGAGAATTTGCAAAATAGGCTATCTGTAGGCAAAATATACCTACTTAAATGTTTGAAAAAATGTTTCAAATATAACATCCTAGCCCGAAAAAGTCTTGGCTATTAGAAAGTACAGGGAACAATATTCCTACGTAAGTATGAACTTTATCTACTCGGAATAAAGTTCAAAGTTAGAGAGCTGTCTAACGTTTTACAATGATTCTTAAGCAGAAGACATATTTGTCGTAGATTCACCGCATTCAGTCCCATCCTCGTAACCGTTACTGCCGAGTCTAAATTCTCGCAGGTTAAGGAAAATTTATAGACGGTTTAAGTCTGAAACAGTTTTCCTTTATGATCATTTCAGTGGCCTACCGAGGCCACGCAGTAAGAAAATGAGAAACATATTGATTTATTAGGTAACTGTGAAAACGACTGAATTTATAAATTTTTCCCTTGCTCACTGTCCTAAGTAGCAATAATTCACTTCTATTTCTATGCTATCACAGAGCTCGTAGTGCTAACGCATTTCTGAGGGAGATCCCTCACGCTTGTCATTTGTTTACTTCTTTGAACTATGATCAAAAAGTGGCGTATGAGTACCTACGTTAAATACTCGCTATGATTCTGGCATCAATCACGGAAGGGAATATGTACAATCTAAGCTCTCTAAGTGCAGAGTTGTCCTAAAATAGTCCCACGTTTTTCTTAGCAACATGGAAACAGACAAATGTGGGGAGAGAAAACGGCCTTTTTGTAATGGCCTCATCTCAAAATGGATAAGTAAATAATGAAGACCTACCCATTTAATAGATCTCACACCGAAACTATAATAATTTTTACTTTTTAATTCATCGTGCATTGAGTGTACGGAGTAAATTTCGTGAGGTGGAGATGTATGTAGGTAATTTACTTATTCCAGCATGTTGCAACTTGGGAGCTAGGTACACCCTATTGTTAAGTCTGCTATATCAAGCTGTATAACATCAAAACTAGTGGAAGGTTGTCTAGCTGCTAAGGCGAGTGATGTAATATATACCTATTTGGTATATGCCAAATTTTGTGTTACCTACTCGAGTGCCTTGATCTTGAACATGATATTTTCTTCAGGTGCGTTTATATGGCCCGAAATATTATGAATGAAATGCATATTACGTAATTTGTATAACAACCTCCACTAGAGATGAAAAGTTCATGATATATTTTTCAGGTGCTTTCATATTACCTGAAATGTTATGAATGAAATGCATATGGCGTAATATGTATAACAACCTCCTCTAGAGATGAAAAGTTTTAGAGCGATAGTGGCAAATAGCAATAATGCGACACTGTCCCAAACGATATTAAGTTTTTGTTTTCTCAAGTGTAGTCATGCTTACTACACCTACTTTTTCGATAATGAATGAAAGCTTTTGGGCAAGTAAACAACAAGTACCCACAGTCTATGTGGGTATTTTAAATAAATATACAAAAGGTTACAATCAGAGGGTACTTTTGCTAATTGATATTTGTGTAAGTGCCCTGTCTGCCTTGTTTGGGTTTGAAATACGAGTATCTTCTCCTGTGTATAACATTGTTAGATGGTTGTTAGAAACGTACGATAGTGAACATAATTGCCTATCGTAAGACGTCAGCCTAAAATAATAATACCGTTGTTCCAATATGTTTGCTCTGAATGTCGAGCACAAGACGTTGTTTAAAAAATGCTTGAATGTACCTTTGTACTAGGTAAATAGTTTGCCTATCAAGTGAAATATTTTCAGAATAGATACCTAGCGAGAATTATATTGGGAACTACCTACTACGTTCAATAGCTAGTATATTTTACCAACGGTGATCATAATGATATATAATATTTGTACGGTGACCCACGTAAGATCTAGGCTTCCACAATTAATTTGTAATGTTGCAATGTTTGTACTGTCTAATAGACAATAACGTCGTTTACCGACGTACCTTCGGATTAAATTTTCTCCGTAGGTAAGCTGTTAACAAAATGATAAAATTCTTATAATTTAAACTTTAGCTCATATTCTTTTATAGCTAGCTCGTTTTTGATTGTACATAAAATTAAAGCAAATTTGTGCCCTTTTCAAGTTTTAAACAGAGATCTGGGCTTTGCATGGGACGGTCAGAGGTAGTTATGGCAGAAAACAATTTCAATAATCGCCTCTTTTATTATATCAAGTTTAGGTAGATTTACCAAGATATTAATTAACTATATTATTATATACAATATAGTTTATTCAGAGGCCCGAGTGATGTTTTAAATAAAGCTTGACCGTTACTCCGACAAAGTAAACAAGGTTAGTTATTGATCATTATGTATTATAGCAAATATTATTAAGGCAAGCCCAAATGAATCATATTTAAAAAATCATATGAAGGTATGATTTGATAACAAATTTATATGGCTAGTTCTCATTGATGAGGGAACTGATGAGTGGCACCAGAAAACACATTGATCTGATGATAATATAATTTTCTCGATTTTTTATTTGGAAGTAAAGACCTTTAATTCCTTAAGCAAACTCTGGAAATGGTTGTAATTATTATAGATATTTTTAAATAATTATTTAAAACGTCGTTCTCTAGATTCCGTAAGTGGTGTCCAACCCTACTTTGCAAAGTGAAACTGAATTAAATCTTGTGTTTTGGTCATACGTACATAGGTTTACTTACATTTTGTTGGACAGTGATGGAGAGTATCATATGGTGACATTTGATAGTAATTGAAAAGTAATTTTGCCATAGATAATCTCGTTTAATCATTGGTGTCAAGAACTCGTCTCATATCCAAACGCACCCTTTATGGCGCTTGTCATTCGTTAACAGTTAGATTGAGACGTATGATAACCCTGCCTGCACGTTACCTTAGTCACCTCCCAGGATCTGAACGAGGCAGACACGTTGCAAATTAATGGAAATCCGCACAAGAACTTAAGATATTTCAGATCTGTCATTTTGTTTCATGATTTTGTCATACCTTTCATTGCGATTTTCTCTAATTCTATGTAAATGTGAGTTTTTCTTTTAATGGAATATGATGTACCACTGCTAATTGAAGGTCATTGTGTATTACATTCGTACTTGCTTGCTATCAGTTTGCCACAAATCCAAAAAATATGCTTTGGTTATCAGATCCCTCATATCAGATCCATCACTTTCCGTCATCAGTGCAATGACGGATCTGATAAGGTGATGAGGGAATTAAGAGATTCGGTAAAAGTGGGACTAAATCGGTGCCCACGGTTGGGTCTTTTGTTTATATTTTACTAATATATCCTTCCTACTAATATTATAAATGCGATATGTTTGTTACGTCTTCACGCAAAAACTACTGAACCGATTTGCAGGAAATTTGGCATACATATCGAGGTAACATGGATTAACACATAGGCTACCTTTTGTCATCACTTGAGGGTCTGGAGTACCTGATGTATACCACCAGGTGCACCACCAGGAGCCCACCTAAACTATAGGAGATACAGATATGACACCAAAGCAACAGTTGTTCAGCTTGATGGGTCGCTTCTGCTGGCATATCGAGTTTGAAGGTTTGGAGTACCCGATGTAGACGACCAGGTGCACCACCAGGAGCCCACCTAAACTATAGGAGATACAGATATGGCACCAAAGCAAAAGTTGTTTAGCTTGATGGGTCGCTTCTGCTGGCTTATAGAGTTTGAAGGTTTGGAGTACCTGATGTATACCACCAGGTGCACCACCAGGAGCCCACCTAAACTATAGGAGATACAGATATGGCACCAAAGCAAAAGTTGTTCAGTTTGATGGGTCGTTTCTGCAAGCATATAGAGTTCTAAGGTTTGGAGTACCTGATAAAGACCACCAGGTGCACCACCAGGAGCCCACCTAAACTATAGGAGATACAGATATGGCATCAAAGCAAAAGTTGTTTATCCTGATGGGTAGCTTCTGCTAGCAAATAGACATGGAAGGTTTGGAGTATTTGATGTAAACAACCAGAAGCACAACCAGGAGCCCATAAAAATCATTCAAAATAAATATTCAGATTTAAACATCCTTTTATTTCATTTATTTACTTTCTCTCACTTCTTTTACTACTATAAATTCCTTTTTATTATAAAACAAACAAACTAAAACTATGTTTTACAAAAACACTATTTCATTTTATCAGATCCGTCACCCAAATCGTGGGCATTTTTATCAGATCCTTCACCTAAATAGTGGGACTCAATTTTGTTCATGAAAATCTAATTCAAATTCAAAATGGATTTTAAATTTTTCATTATACCACAATAATTAATATGTATGTATATGTTACTCGTGTTATCACTAATGAACAAGGCCAATTGAACCATATTTGTTAGATCCGTCATACACCGAATACAGTTCTCTTGATTCCATCACAGCTAATAGTGGGCTAGCTATAACTTTGTAATTACTTGACCAAAAAGCGGGCCTTTTACATAATTTTATCTGTATTCCTCTAAAGTATGACGCAATGCCCCCAAAATACCAAAAAACATAATTTGAAAAATGATGACGGAATTATCAGGAGAACGCGTTTCGAAGAGAACTAGCCATATGCCTTTTATTCTCCAGGGAAACTAGGTAGTCGTTTGGCCAGGTTTTTTGATTTACCTGCTTAAGCCCGTTTAGGTCAATGCATATCTTAAACAGTAGTGTTGACCTTATAGTAGGGAAATTTAACCTACTTATTATGTTACCTATAGCTTGAGTGATCAAGCACAATTACAATATGTAAGCTATGTTTTTCTGTGTAAAAGAGCTATTTATTTTCTAGGTAAGTAAATAGATATTTAAGGTTTTATAAAAACGACCTGCAATGCGTATTTACCTCTAACTAAAGGTTCAATATTTTTATATTTTACTATTTTGGCTATTGAGTTTTTCAAATTTTTTTTTTGAAATTTTCTGTTTACTGTTCGGAAACTTTCAGATGAATTTCCGCGTACTTTCTATCTTATCAAAACGTATTGAGACTTACATAATGAATAACTGTATTATGTGCATTTTTTATCAAACACGAGGTAAAGTTTTTCAAAGACATTATAAATGGCATGTTACAAATGCATCATTTTCATCATTCTATTATGCTTACCTAGAATGCCGTAATATAGTACAAGAGGTTTTGAATTACATTTTCATTATAATTTATTATATTTTATCGTCATTTAAGGGTGAGTTTATGATATTACAGTATTTTTTAACACTTTCAAGGGCACAACGTGATAGTACGTCCTAAACTATACTTTTGATATGCTACAACGTATCTATACGGTCATACTAATTAATTTCAATATGACAGATCGTACAGTAACGGTGAATTTTAGTATGATTTTCTGTAAGTTCGGTCACAGTGTCACATCATATCAAAACCCCAAAATCTTACTGTCACGCAGCACCAAAATATTCGAAGTCAAAGTTAGGTCTATGTGTGAGTGCAGTACCCGCGCACACATAGGCACAACGTGTATATACGCCCTCCGCAGTTCGGCGTCCCGAACTTTTAGTCCGACTGTGTCAAGGCAGGGGTGCGCGCGCGCGCCGTGTTCACCGGGACCGCGATATATCGATCTTTCTAGCCGCTTTGAATGTAAGTATTTTTTGAATAAGCGTATTATTTGTTGTACCTTAGTATTCTCTTACCTTCCTAAGCCATATGGCATTGGATAAATACGTCTGTATTGTGTTCTAGATGGATAAACATAGGAAAAAGTCCTTGAAAATCTTCGATGAAGATTCGGCAGATGAATCTATTGAAGACCCATATCACGACGATGGCGAGTACGGTTCGGATCAAGATTACGACCCTAGCAGTCAAGACGCAGGTAGTTGTAGTTCTAGTGAAGTATTGACCTCATTACAACGTAAAAGGCCGCGTAATAACAGTCGGCGCACAAAAAAGAAAGCGAAGACATCCCCGACAAACAATCGTTCGGCTATACGACCATCAGACTCGAGTAATGGATCTAGTTCGAGTTCTGCATCCAGCAGTGATGATAGTGGGTCATCTGATCGGGATGATGGTAGTGGCGGTGGCAGTGCGGGTGCAGTAAGTTCTGACGAAAATATGGCTGAGGAATCGCCTTCCACTAAATTACCTCCTGAGGAAAATCAAGACAGCTCTGATTCATCAGAAATTTTTCCACTTGCAGAACGTATAAAAAAGTCGTATTATTCTAAGCACGCAGATTACTTGTTTGATTCACCAGAAAAACCGATTAGGCCTAATCAATCTGATCCGTCTATCTCAAATGCGTGTACGCAAAATACTCCATACTGCCCTGAAAATCGTTCAAAATCTAATGATAACCAATTATGTGAAATTGAAGCTCAAATCAGGTCTAAGTCTTCACCAACTTCCAAAATGTTTGTTACTGAGCAAAGTCAACAGACACTTCAACAAGGTTTTCTAGATATTGACATGGGTAAATCACAACAACCAAATAGATCAAATTCATCTACTCCTCCTGAAAATCCAGTAAGTGAGTCAAGCCACGAGAAGGTACAACAAGAAAAAGATTCCTCTAGCCCCGGTATGAGTGTTTTACGTAAAACTACAGCTGATGATTCAGATAATAATGCAATTCAACATAATGTCACATCGAAGTCCTTACCAAATCCGGAATCTGATTCCGTTCCTAATAGAGCTGATATATCTCCCGCAGACCAGTCGACCAGTGAGAATCCACCACATAGCAATTTCGAGTTACCTAACATGACACAGTATAGAGAAACAAATCCAGTCCCAAGTAGAGCAGATATTATATCATCCACAAGCCAGCTTACTCTCAACGATAATCCACCGCAGAACAATAACGAACCTTATATTGTGAGGCAGAATCAAGAACCGAATCCATTACCAAGTACCTCTAGAACAGATACGAATCCCTGTCCCACAAACCAGTCTCTTTTGAACGAAAATCGACCACTTAACAATAATGAGTCTAGTATACATAACCCTAACCTCGACAATGAAACTATATCTCCAGGTGTAACCCCAGCCTCAGATGACGATTGGCAAGCATCCACTAAACCTATACCAAATTTTATGTTTGATTATGAGTCTACCGGGGTTCAATTTCCCATAAGTGAAAACACAACGGTAACGGATATTTTCAATCATTTGTCATAAGCTATGTCAGACCAACAAACCAAAAACGAGATACAGTCGTTCCTACTCATTCAAACCTACCACTCGTGAAGAAATGAAAAAGTTCCTTGGTTTATGCTTATTGATAGGCCAAGTTCAGGTTCCAGAAAAAAGAAAGCTATTCACTTTGTCTAATGTATTATATTTTCATCCAATTTTCGTAGCCACAATGTCAGGGCGAAGATTTGAGCAGATTTTGCGATGCTTATATGTAGCACCAATAAATTCTACTGGACAGGATAAGATTTCTGAGTTTATTGATGCAATTGCCAGAAACTTCCGCATGTGCTATAAGCCAGAAAAAGAATTATCCCTAGATGAATCTTTATTACTGTTTCGAGGCAGACTACAGTTCAGACAATATATAAAATCGAAAAAAGCAAGGTATGGAATCAAATTTTACGAATTAACTACTGCAAGTGGATACGTTTTGAATCTGATCATGTATAATGGAAAAAATGATAATGTAGAAAAAGGAAAAAAACTTGAAAAGACTGTATTAAGACTGATGAGACCATATCTTCTGAAAGGACATGAATTATATATGGATAACTACTACAACTCAGTGGGTTTGTCTGAAAAATTGCTTGATCTGAGAACACATACCACTGGTACTCTCAGAGTGAACCGAAAAGGCAATCCAAAACATGTTATCCAAAAGAAATTATCCAAGGGCCAGCACGAATGGACACAAAAACATAGAGTTTATGTGTCAAAGTGGGTGGACAAGCGTCCTGTACATATGGTTACAACCTTAACCCACCCCAAAATGATCAATTTGACTAACCGTCATGGTAAGGCCATAAGCAAACCAGAAGAAGTTGTGATTTACAACGAATTTATGTCAGGTATTGTTCGCGCTGACCAAATGGTGTCATATTATTCCTCACCGAGAAAGACCCTGCGCTGGTACAAAACAGTTTTTTTCCATTTGTTAGATCTTTGCACGTGGAATGCTTTTTACATTTACAAGAGATATTGTAAAAACAATAACAAGAAATATGGGTTTCTATGTTACAGAGACGAATTAATTCGAAACTTAATTCAAATTCAGCCAGAGCTGAAACCTGAGTCTTTAATTAAGCATTCCAGGACTGATAACCGAACCGTAGAAAGAACGTCAGAGTCAGGACCTTCACAGATTGACGCTGGCAGTGGTGGACACTGGCCTGAAAAAATACCAGTTCCATCAGGTTCTAAGAAAAGCACAAATTACCTTAAATGTAAGATGTGTTCTAAGAAGAAACTGCGTAAGGAAACGGGTTTGCGATGCAAGGGTTGTAAAGATCGCCCTGCTTTGTGTGCTCTTTGCTTCGAAGAATGGCATGCTCAAAGCAACATATTTTAGAAGTTATTTTTATTTTATTTCATTAAAGTAGCCAAATGAGGTTTGTGACTATAATAAGTTTTAGTGTTTGATTGTTTTATAATTTTTATACAGAGTTTGTATATTTTTGGTTAAAATTATTAGTTTTACTACGTCCTTTTAGAAGCTACATTTTATGTTTGTATTATTTTTTGTTACCTATGTATCTGTTATTTTGCTACTTACATTGTCATTAAGAGAATATAACATACTCATGATAGGATAAGCTATTGTTACGATTCTAAGACTGACGCTTTACATAGTTTATGTCTGTTGTGATTTTTAATAAGAAGTCCTTCGTGTACATTTAACGTTTTTTTTTGTTAATTAATATGTAGAAGTTGCATTTTATGTTAAGAGAGCAGGGTCATACTTTGTGATATTTATTTGTTACCTATGATTATGTCAAGATTATCAGTATTATACTTAGTTAAAAGGTAAGAATTGTAAGACTGATGCTTGGAAAATAAATATTTCTTTCCTAAAAACGCCTTTTTTCAAATATTTTGATTAATCAAATATTTATAATCTTATTTAATGTAATACCGATTACACTCAGCCTCCCCGCAAGGGATATAGGCGTGATATATGTATGTTATACCCATACGTTCTGTCACTCTGTACAGTATTTTTATTTTGCGAATTGACAAAACGTTATAATACGTGGTCGTATATTGACGTTGTGATGTATGTTGTATTATCAGGCAGTGTAAATATGATAGAACGTATATACATGTCCAACGTTAACAAACGTCCTGCAATATATGTTGAAAACAAGACTATGTAATGTGACGGAACGTTCATTAACGTCAGACGTTAAGAAACGATGTGCCATCAAAACTAATGTGAGAAGTACCTAAAGTGACAGAACGTGTGTATACGGTTGACGTATAAAGACGTTGTGTCACTATCACTTACCTTAAGATGCATCAAATATGCCTGAACGTCTTTATACGTCTGACGTTAAATAACGTTGTGACCAGATAACATAAGAACTGAACTATCACAGGTGACATGACGATTATATACGTTGACGTATCTAGACGCTCGTGACGAGTCCAGTATGCTTCAAAAATACATTTTCGACGCATCGTATTTAAACGTCGTGTTCTTTTGTATGGAGAAAATGTGTGTCAAATTGGAAAATTATCAACATCCCAAGTGTCCGTGAAAGTGTTAATAAATACAATATAAATAAATTTTCAGTATAGTGGATCAAAATCATTATTGTTGATAAAGAAATTCATTTTTCTTTTTTAAAGAATAATAATACCTGTTTCTTTTTATAGTTTTTCACATTGGCGATAGCTCCCACTCCTCCAGGCGATATCAAACATGTCTCTATAAGTAAGGCTATAAGGAACGTACAGTGGTTTAATGACAGCATTTTACCTACCAATAAAATGCTTATTAAACTACTTACCTTCCTTATAGCCTTAAATTTTTAATTCTGCCTGGTGTATTTTGTAGTAATAATATTCTAATTAGAATATTATTATGAGACGCAATGAAGCCAAGCGGGCCGACTCGCCCCGCCCTGCCGTGTCGGAGTGGGGTGGGGTGTGGGGGCATACGTAACCAATCACACAGCTTTGGAACAGATAAGTGCGACCAATCGCTGCAAAGGAAGTTGTCTATCTCCATAAGTAAGGCTATAAGGAAGGTAAGTAGTTTAATAAGCATTTTATTGGTAGGTAAAATGCTGTCATTTTACATACGTATGTTTTATGTTCCAGAGCGCTATCACACGCCCGGCAAGCGCTATACAATGACTGCGGTGGCGGTTCCACAGCAGGCAGTGTCCATCTGACTGTGGCTTCCGTTAGCCTGGAGCTAGGCGCCTTCTCCAAAGCCATGGACAGCTTCCAGAAGGCGTTGAACGTGGCTCAGACGCAAAATGATAATACTCTGCTGCTTCAAGTGGGTTTTTATTTAAGCTAGTGTTTATGTTTTATTTCAGGCAGCAGATCTTAGACTCTGTTTCTGTCCAATGATCTAGACTAGAGTCAAGAGCAAACCCATTCTTAATAAAATAAAAAAAGAGAAAGTTTTCAGCTGGATATGCACTTTATCCTTTGGCTACACTGATAGATAAAACACCTTGCACTTTAAACAGCAACTTGCCTGCTTTGCTTAGTAGTAAGGCAATCAGCCCCCAATAAAGGGCGATCTAAGTCCAACATTTATTGATTGACTAGCTGTTACCCGCGGCGTTGCCCGCGAGAAAAACTATCGTATTTGTTAATCTATGTTACCTTCTAAATGTGTATCAAATTTCATTAAAATCGGTCCAGTAGTTTCTGCGTGAAGAAGTAACAAACAAACAAACATACAAACTTTCGCATTTATTATTTATTTATTTAACTTTATATAAGGCGTTGTCTCCCAATCTACCTTAGGGCATGTGGAAAGGGTCAAAGCAGGTGCATTGAACAAAAAAAATAAAAAAAGGCTTGAATATATAACACAGTAATATGTACATACGTATAATAACAACAACAATATACAATAAATACTACACATATACGTTAATCATGTATAAATATTCATATATATCAACAATACACTAATACATAAATGTATTTATACCTGACCACGGGCACTATAAAAGTAAATAAAACGAACCATAAAAATATCTATGTTAGAGGGTAGTGAAAAAAAAATGTTCATGACAACAATCAATAAATAATTATTAGTAGGATATAAGAGATCCAATATCAGGAACTAAAAGTCAACAGATAATTCTAGAACCAATTGTCCTGGAGGCCTATTTAGCTGTATAACGGCGTCGAGTTTTTGTATGGAATGACACATGCGGGCATTACGGCGTCGGAATTCGGACGGAATTCGGTCGAGTTTCATTTAGGTGTCAAACAGAATGACAAGTAATTTACATACAAAGTTCTTAATGTCATCGGGTTTTTGTCCCTTTCTACGATTATTTTGTCTATGGTGTCGAAAAGCGGTCGAGCTATGACAACCAAGTTTCTGTCATTGTACTCGACCATGAGCAGTCTCAAGCATAGGTGCCTTGCCGATGTCGAGTTTCATTTAATTAAGATAACTTATAAAAAATTACCCATAACTATGAGATTTTTAAGGTTGGTAATGCATCTGTAGGATATTTTAGACCGCATGAGCAGAATAAACTCGTTTAAAAAAGTAGTAAGCTAACTTTACCGACACACTAAAAGTACATATAAAAATTACCACTTGCCATCAGCTACTGTTGATTTTCGATTATATGTGCAACTGTTTTTTTTTGGGTTCAGTTTTACGCCTCATATATTTACATTATAAATAATTATTTCGATTTCTTTTCTGAGTGATGATGATAACATTATGATAGTTGATATTCAATATTATAATGAATATCATTACAATAACAAATGTGTTATAAATGCTTGATCTCGTGATCAAACTTTGTACTTCTTGTGCTTGTCAATAGTTGGAGTTGCTTCGTACTGTATCAACAAACATCACTGTAGGATTGCTAAATATTGAATACAGACTTATCTATAGAAGATATTTTATAAATTTTACGTAACATACATAAATCACGCTTCTTTCCCGCAGGGATAGGCAGCGTCTACTTCCTTCCACTTACGACGATCCTTGCATACTTCTTTTGCCTTCTCTATATTCATTTATCTTTTCATGCATGCTCGTTGGTTTATTTTTTACTAACTAAAATGTATGCACCAACGAGCGTACATGCGTGTGATGATGATTGCCATGTGATGATGATTGCCGTGTGATGACGGCATAGAATAGCATCACCCCTTTCTTTTCTCGTGGGTGTTGAAAGAGACGACTAAGTTGAAGGTTGTACTCGTGTACGGTGTGTGCACTATTCGTTTATAACTCGTGCTCTACATACATTCATTAGCCTATTGCAGTCCACTGTTGGACGTAGGCCTCCCCTAGAGTAGGTACAGGGCACGATCTCTCGTTTTTTCCATCCAGTTATCAGTCCATCTGGTCGGTGGTGGTCCAACGCTACGCTTGCCGCGGCAAGGCTTCCATTCGAGAACCCGCTTACTCCACCGTCCGTCCGTTCTATCATAGGATACACACACGTTTTCTACGCGCGCTCTATTCTTGTGAAACGGGTGCTTTACACGTTGGTGACGCGTATTATACTAGTGTACAACACGTGTTCGATACGTGTGTAACGCGTTCTCTACACGTGTATAACGCGAGCTCTACTTGTATACAATGCTTGCTTTACTAGTATGCAACGCGTGCTCTACATGTGTACAACGCGTGGGCTGCGCGGGCGTATAACATGCATAGAGCACGCGTGGTGTCAGCGTTCGTGTAAAGCTGCCCAACATCCTAATAGACCAACATCCTAAGTCTTACAGTTTTCGGAATAATCACTTTAAATTACTTGATACTAAGGTACAGATTTTCCATACATTTTAACTGACTATTAAATACTCTTTACATCATACTTAACAATCCTTGATCAATTTTATTTATGTCATGTTATGTTATTCGTCACGTCAGACAATTCATAATCATAAGTCATTTCATTATTGTAGAGGAGCCCACAATGCTCAATGGGGTTTTACTCGAGCGTCAGAGACCTTAACATAAGATCAGCCAAGATTCAAAATTAAGAGCAATACATGACAAAATTTAGTGATAGCTGTCTTAATTCAAACTTGGAAACTATGCATGTATATTTCTGTGGAAAAGTTGTAGGTCTTGACAAGATCTACATTTGAGATGACAGCTGTCAATTTGTTGTGCCCATCCAGTATCTCTGTTGAAATTTGGATGTTTTTGAATTTCTAAGGCTTCCCGTACTTTCCTAGGAATGAATCTCTTCTCTCTCGCTAGGATTGCTGCCTTATCGAACCTGACATAATGGGTGGGGTTATCCATGATATGTTCGTACATATTGCAAAGCGAGATGAATAAGTTCTTTGTTTGACTACAAAATATACATCTCGGCAAGACCTACAACTTCTTCAAAGAACTAGTAGTTAAGCATGCATAGTTGACGAAATAAATTAGTTCAAAGTTTGACAGATGTCATCTACAATTTCAAGACCTACAACTTTTACAAAGAAATTAGTTTTGCATGCGCGCTGATTATTGCGCATGACTTGAACAAGACAGCGACATAAATTTGAGAAGGTGGACTACAGGCAATAGAACTTGAGTTAATAGCGGTTAAAAATTTTTGGTGGACCACGCAACGAAAAAAATGTGGTATGGCCCACCAGGTGGATCTATTTTAAAAAATCCCAGCTCAGCTCTATTGGTGAACTACGCGAAGAAAAAAAAATAACCTATAGGTGGACTACGGGTAAAAAAAAAATTGCCTAACTCATTTCATGGCAGAACTGACCAGCTTAGCTTTTAAAATAGAGACCTAAAGAAGATATAAGACCTAGGCTTGATTCGTTCTTTTGCTGTTGTCTACACTGCACCCACCATTAACCTTGCATTTTCTTCTGTTACAATATATTTAGGAAGAGGACGAGTTCGGAAATGGACGAAGTCGATCTAAAGGATCCAGCAATCCCCACTTAGGCTCCTCTAGTATTAGAACTTGCATCAGTATTCCTATTTACTCCTAATGATTAAAATAAATTATCTGAATTATCATGACTCGTTATGAATAAAACTTTGTTTAGATGACTGAATACTGTAACATACCAAAATTTCATCCAATTTAATTAAAACTACATTTCTCCCACTTGTGTTCCGGGGCACAGATTAACTACAATATGGTCTGGGGTTGGAGTGGGAAAATTGCACGATCAAAAACTGTAGTCTGCTATGTACGTCGATCAACTCGGCCTTCTTTTATGTAAGGAACGAGACGAGAGACCGCTTGTCTTGCTGGCTATGTGTTTATATGCGGATGTTAAAGAAAAGCAAAAAGAATTTCAAGTTGGTTGTTTTTATTAATTTTGATCCATTATAGCGTTTCTCCCTAATAAGATGCCATCTAAAACACCTCGAGTAAAACCTTAAATGGGTATCTTGAGGTGATGTTAGTAGAACAATCATAAGTTCATAACTATTGAATGCATAAAAATCCTTTCTTGACTTCTCGAGGTTCGAGTCTGTCGCGTCTGAGTGTTCTTTCTGCTCGTCTGCTAAGTTTTTCTCAAGCAAGGTCTTAATTTGTCATAAAAGCGCTGGCAAATCGTGTGAAAACTGCAATACTTCACACAAATTATAAGGTTTCCTGGAGACAGCTGAGCTACAATGTAAACAAAGTATATTAATGAATGTTACCATCTACCATCATCAAACTTAATAAGTGAACTCTGCCAGTATTCGCAAAAACTGAAATATAAGGAAACCATGCAGATTAACTTCTTCAGCGGTTCGATTATAGAGTAAGCGACGAGTTTGCTAAGATATCTAGCATAAACATTGTGTAGGAACTAAAATTATATGTGATCATCAGCATAGTAAGAAAAACAAATCTAACCTTCTAGTAACGAGTGGGTAGGTATTTCGCCAGCGCGTGGGGAAAAATACTGTAAATCAAAACCAGTTCTTCGCCTTATACAATTCGGTGTTTATTTAATATTTACAAGAAAAAATTAGGAACCAAAAGTAACAACCAAAACGTAAATAACCAAACGAGTCTCCATGACAACCAATCAACAGGAAGAGGCCGCGCGCGCCGATGCGAAATAACTATATACAAACAAAAAAATCATGTTGTCGCGCTGTCTATCTGTAAATTAAAAAATCTTTAAATAAACTAAATAAAAAAGCAATGGTGGCGATGCACCAAAAGTATAAATATTTTGTGTAATTATTATTATTTTATTTTATAATTTTATAATGAAACCACCCACACCGAGACGACGCCGCGGAAGACCCCGTCGCAGGTGGCGAGACGAGCTACATGCCTTTAGCAAAGACTGACACTTGGAGGCCCAGAGTATAACTGGATGAAAAGAGAAGAGGGAGGCCTTTGCCTAGCAGTGGGACGATGTAGGCTAATTAAGATAAGATGACATAATGAAACGCGTAATTACCTGTTCTTATGGTGTCCATGACTGCAAAGCTGGAATGTTGTGCATTAAAAAAGTTTCAAGCCTTTAGCTTTGTATCTAATGCCTCAGTTCCTCAGTTTATCCTGTCCTGTTCAGTAGTTATAGTCTTACGTTTTACGATCACTTTTCAGCTGAATTACTGGTAGAGTTTCTGTCGATTTGCTCAATGATAGTGATAAATTTCAGCTACCCGTTCGGACGGCCGTTGTAGCGTAGTGGTAGTACGACTGCCTGCGGCGCAAAGGTTCCGGGTTCGATTACCACTGGGACACTCATAAATTTGATATTATCACTTTGGTAATTTGTAATTTGTTTACAGTCTAGTTAGAACATTGTGGACCGAACCACCAGATTAAAAAAGATTCTAAAAAAAAGAGAAACTCTGCCAGTACTTAAGTTTATTTGTTACGCACCTAGACTACACTTTGAAGAATCACACATCATATATGAACACATTAAAGTTTAAACATTACAATCTTATTTTTGGTTGTGCTCACACACACACACACACATATATATATCTCACCTATAATCCCTTGCAGGGTAGACAGAGCGTAAACGGCCGCAAAGAACTTACATTTGGGCCACTTGTGACAAATATTTAATGGTCATTCGGAAATTTGTGTATCGCCATAGTGACAGGTTGTCACCCCATCGCCTAAAATTGCAATACACACCCTTGAGTCCCTTAGTTGCCTCTTACGACTCCAACGGGAAAGAAACGGGATGATGCTATTCTAAGCCGGCATCACACTGCAAATTGGTTGGGCAGTCGTGTAAAAAGGAATTGTATGATCAACATCAATATATTCCTTTGTTAAAAAAGTACTTTCAGCAGCATAATTATAAATATAACAAAGCACCAATTTAAACTGGCTTTTGTACAGTTTACAAGAAAAACCAGTAAAGGTTGGTACCCAGCTCCACTAATGGCACAAATTGTACATAATATTTTATAAAATATTCATAATTTATTATAATAATAATGTAATGAATGACTCGTTATGGACGGACGATGGTATTTTTGTCCGCTTATGTTGACGTTTGCGCGCGTTATGGCCGACTAATGTGTGAATGTGTGCGTGTGCACTTGTACGTACAGAGAACTGGCCGACTTTGAGCGACACAGTTTGTTATTAGCCGGATTCTGTCCGTACTTTTTTTTACGTCCATGGTCCCTTCGTATAAAATATGAGCACGCAGGCTAGTCCGCGGGTAACAGCTAGTCTACATTTATGCATATACGAATTTCAAATAGAACCTTCAAGCAATTGATACATTGACCTTCAACGTATAATAAAAGAAAAGATTATCTGTGGTTACTATCTTGCCTTCCCTTCTAGCCTCTGCGTCAAACTGATGCAAGCCGCAATAGGTCTAATACCGTCGCGTCGAGTCGTTATTACCTCTATCGGCCCCCTGTTTCCAGGTGTACGTGGGTCTATCCGAGCTCTGGCGGCGGTTGAAGGACACCGAGCGCGCGGTGGCGTGCGCGGCGCGTGCCTGCGATCTGGGACGAGGTCTACCCTCACGTAAATCCTTTTCGATGTTTTTATACCTCATAAGGCACTTCCTTTCCTGTCTGTGGAGTACCACGTCATTGATGTATCCTGAGCTTAGAGGACTACTATTGCAAACTATTTTACAAGAAAACGGCCAACGGACGTAAATTATACGACGCATACATTTTCACACTCGTGGTGGAGCGAACGCTGCCCGCGGCTGGCGGATAAATATAATTCGACCCAAAAGATGCATGTTTGGTGTTACCATTTCCAACTTATGTTGTTGTAATTTTATGAGTTTTGTATTTTTTTTTATCACAAAGTGATATTACACAGAAATAGCAGAATAAGTATTTATGTACAGGAATAGGTATTTTCGTACAGCATGTTATGAGAATATTGATGATGACATGTCAATGTATGATCCGTGCTTAACTTATCAATGATTTTTAACAACTTTTAATTACGGGCAATAACGCAGAAAATCTTAGTATAGTATCTGCCGTGTGATGCTGGCTTGGAATAGAATCACCCTATTTCTTTCCCGTGGGAAAAGTGTAAGAGGCGACTAAGGGACTCGAGGGTATGGGCTGACAACGTCACTAGGGTGATACCCGCTCAAATATTTGTCAGACGTGGCGTAAACGTTTTTTTGCCACCATTTACGCTCTGCCTAGTCCGGAAGGGAATATAGGCTTGATCTGTGTATGTATGTATCTTAGTATAAAGTGCGTAAAGGCGGTCTAATCGCTAAAAGCAATCACTTCCAGACTCCCTAACCTGGTAATGCTTGTTCTTTTGCAGGACCACGTGCCACCGACTTGAACACTCGCCATCACCGTACTGCGTTATTGCAAATGGCGGCCGCATTGCGGGCGAAAGGGGAGCTGGGTGATGCGCATGATTACTGCAATGTGAGTCTTCTTCTTGTCGTGTGGGACACCGAGTCCACAAACGACCCGCGAAACCTAGAGCAAAGTTTATTTTTTTTTGAATTTGCGAAGTTTTCAGATGGTATGGTATGGTAGTTTTTCGTTTTTTTTTAGTGTTAAATGTTTTTCAACCGCTTACTAACTTACCTACAGGGAGTAACAAGCCGAAAGGAGGTCAAGGTACTAATGATTCTGAACAACTTTCCTCATCGAACATGGCTAGAAATAAATAAAAAATGGATCTCCCATATAAAATTGCCGACCGTCAATTTACGATGGGAGGTCCAATTTTTTTGTTTTATTTCAACTTATGTTTCAAGAGGAAAATAGTCAAGTTAACGATTGCCATCTAACTAAGTAATCATAGACAGCAACCGTGACTGACGACTTCATGTGCCTTCCAAAGCACGAAACATCAATAATCAGCGTAGCTTGTTTCCTTCGTAAATATAGCAAGGGACCTCTGCACGCTAGACCCCGTTACAATCTGAAAGACTTAACAAAACTATAATGTAGCCATTTAAATAGCATGGTGTGATAACCATCACCGCTTCTATGAACAGCCAGAAAGTGTCTGATAAGGCCCGACTGGCTGTGCATAGAGGGGTGTTAGTTCCGACAGTTATGTATGGGAGTGAAAGTTGGGTATGGCAGAAAAAGCATGAAAGTAGAATAAATGCAGTACAAATGAGAGCGTTAAGAAGTATGATTGACGTAAAATTGAGTGACAGGATAAGGAATAGCGTGATAAGGGAACGTTGTGGTATAAAAGAAGACGTAGTGACTGGTGTAGAAAAGGGTATGCTTAGATGGTTTGGTCATGTAGAGAGAATGAATGAAAGAATATTAACGAAACAGGTGTATATGGCAAGTGTGGATGGGAACGTCGGAAGGGGAAGACCTCGACGAACGTACCTCGATCAAATCGGGGACGTGCTAAAGAAAGGTCAGGTCAAGAGTACCCTAAACCGACGAGCATGCATGAAGAGATTGATGAATGTAGAGGAGGCGAAAGAAGTATGCCAGGATCCTAGTAAGTGGAAGGAAGTAGTCTCTGCCTACCCCTCCGGGAAAGAGGCGTGATTTATGTATGTATGTATGTGTGATAACCAAAAAATTAAACTTATTCCAGGAGGCATTAAGGCTTGCAGCGGTGGCCGGTGACCAGGGTTGCTACGCGCGAGCAATGAGGATAGCGGGAGACGTGTACAGGGGCAAATGTGATATTGGGAAAGCACTTAGGTAAATATAAATTGTTCTTTTTGCATATCAGTCTGCTCTTGCAGTGTGGTGCAATCCTAAAATAGCATCACGCCTATTCTACTCGTGGAAGTCGTAAAAAGCGACTAAGAAATAATCATCCTGGGTATGGGCAGCAGCGACCCTGTTAATGCAACAGCTTGCACTGCGCTCTCTAATCCGCCTGCCAAGCGAAGTGAGTATGGCAATACCCAATAGGGGGAGGAACAGATCCAGCAGTGGACTGTTGTGGCTGTTAATGTAATGTTGGTGTTGATAAGTCTGGGCCAGATAAGGCAGAGACATAATATTCGGAAATGGAGTGAATTCATTCAGTATTTTACGTCTCCACCCACACAACGACATAAAGCTTGAATAATATTTGTTTTAGGGCCGCCGGTGGCCAGTTCGCTCGTCGCAAGTTTACAAAGAAACGTTTGCTTGCGGCGGGCGGACGCATATAATTCGATGCATTTTGTAAAATTGTAAAGGAACGGCCTAATCGACAGGGGCCGGCGGACTAATATAATTTGGATTGAACACAGCAACAAATTAGACGTAAGAATCGATGGAATGATTGTTGCATTACGGATTCCACAAGTGCTTTGCTTTTCAGGCAGACGTCAGAGAGTAGGTACTTTGTATATTATTGAAGGGGCAGGCGTAACTAAACTAGTCTTAGGCTAAGTATTTAATATCTTCTTTCAGGCATTACGAGGTAGCAATGGGAGCTGGGCAGGCGCTCGGTGACCGTTTAGCGCAAATGGAAGCCATGGACGGCGCCGCGAGGTGTCTTGAGGCGTTGCGGTTGCAGGGGAGGATCTGCAACTGTAGACCTCTAGAGTTCAACACCAGACTTCTGGAGGTGGCTACTAATGTTGGCTCTAAGGTACGTAACTATTAGAAGTCGAGAATAGGGGGTAGAATTATATTGAGCGACTCGACCTCTGCGACGCTAACGCGGCGAGGACGTTTGTCGCGAATTTATTTTTCTTGCAACGAATTATACTTCGTATCATATATTAATATACTCAATTCATTCGTATAATTACTTACAAACATTTCCTTGTAATATAACGAGAAACGGTCTTCTGCCTCCGCGCCGCAGCGGCCAAGGCGCTAATTATCTAATTTGACCCTAAAGGAGGTGTATCAAGGCGTTAAAGTGGCAGGCCAGGATTTTTTGGAAACAACAGGCTTCGTAACAAATTATTTATGAAGTGGCATAAGCTTGCCGTGATAATCAACCTTCAGAAAACTGAAAGAACCTTTAGAAAGTATTCACTTGTATAATGTTGAAAATAAAACCAAAAACTACAATATAGCGGCGGCTACCGGGCTGGCTGCTGGCACACAGAACAATGGGCGGGCGGGCGGTCTTTACTCTGTGGGCGGCTTGTCTACAACTACCAAAGGCTTTAAGGTTGCAGGCATAGATGGCATGGCTGGTTGTGTGTGGCGGGTGGAGCTGAGACGTGGAAAGGCTGGCTGGCTTTTCGCCGTCCGATTTGGCAATGGTCTTACATTTGTTCCCCAGATGCTGGTCCGTCGCGTGCGACTACGGCTGGCTGAGATCTACACAGCATTAGGCGACAACAACGCTGCGACGAGACAGAAACGAGCCGCAGCGGCCTGGGCTCCTCCTACTTGCGCCAGGTGTAGGGAGCCATTAGCTGAACAGCCCGAACCACTGGCTTCGTTACCTTGTGCCCATATTGTTCATCATGCGTAAGTAGAAGACTAGAGCATATTTCTTCTAAGTCGGTGCACTCTTAGCACAGTGATCGTGGTCGCTGTTGGTGACACGCTTCACCAGTCACCGCCACTCATCTCAGACGGCCGCTTTTTTCGTACACTCATGTAAGAGGCCACTATGCTAGTATATAGAGGAGGTTTTAGCTCTGTTTTATTGTAGAAAAGCAAAAGAAAGGTACCGGGATAGCAGAAACACGCGGCTTCAAATACTGATGCAGGTGTAGGGAGCTATTGGCTGAACAACCCGAACCGCTGGCTTCGATAGCAGATACCAGCGGCGTTCAAAACTTGCGCCAGATGCCGAGTCATTGGCTGAACAGCCTGTGCCACTGACTTCGTTACCTCGCGCCCATATAGTTCATCATGCGCAAGTAGAATACTGAATACCCTTAGGAAGCAAAAGATAGAGACAATTCTAGATGTACTTTAAGGTACACAAGCTAGCAGTAACGCGCCGCACTTACGTGTACGTGCACGTGCTAGATGTAGAACCATTGACTCAACAACTCGAGCCGCTGGCTTCGCTACCTTGAGCTCATATCGCCAAACAGGGCAACGACTTTACTGAAAGCACTAAGTTTAACACGTTAACTATCCCCATAAAAAAATGGTAACCTGTACATTTTATGAAACTACAGGCTACAAGTCTACAGGTGAAAATTTTAGTACCTACATTGCGTAGCCGGGTTAAGTTCCTGGAATCAAAATGGCTAACCGACTACGCAATGAACATAGAATTTCATTGGTAAAATTGTAGCCTGTAATTTATTAAATTGGGCACTGGCAAATATAAATCAAGACTTTTAAACAAATTTCGTATTTTAAAACTGATGCCGTAATTTGTGTGTGTGTGTGTGTGTGTGTGTGTGTGTGTGTGTGTGTGTGTGTTTGTGTGTGTGTGTGTGTGTGTGGTGTGTGTGTGTGTATGTGTGTGTGTGTGTGTGTGTACGTATTCTACAAGCAACACTAAGATTAGGTTTACAAGAAAATAATACAAACTGTTTTTAACTTAATATAAAATTTTATTCATATCGTAGAATAAATTACAATGGGCTGTTTATCTTTGTACTTGTACATAATTAAGTGTGATTTAATACATTTTTAAACATATAAAATAGTTTAAAATAATGATATTATTTAAAGTAGCTTGTAAGACAGAACGATGGTCAAACTTAAGAAAAATAATTCATCTAATAATAAAAGAAAATAAGTAGGTAACTACTTGTAAAATTTTTGCCATTGAGCAAAATGAGGTAGATGAAAAAAGATTACGCAGCCATTGATTTTAGAATAAAACAGCAATATAATTAAACATAAAAGTAACAAATACTATGCAAAAAGCATTTTAGTTAATCCCTAATGATGATAGATGGCGCTATAAGTTTTAAGAACTCGCTATTTAATCAAGTTGCGAGTCAAAAAATAGTACCCAACACCAAAACATTTGTCTTTTTTATAACTTTATCCCTTTTCTTTGTTTTTGTTTCGACAGTTATACTTCAACCTTATTTTTAATTCAAAAAATTGGTAATCATAATAATTCATTACTTTTCCCCCTTTCGTACACTTAACTTAATTCCAACCAACCACCAGACAAAACACCGAAAGTAAACTATAATTTCGCCTTCCTATCTAGCCCTTCGAGGCCATATTTCAAAAACTGAACAACAAATATGGCTACCCTATCCGGATGCACCACGTGGACATCATGACCCCCTGATACAAACCTGACTCTATAATTCCCATAGTCTTTTAGCATGAAACTAGTAGGTCGGTATAAGTCGTGATTGACAGTGTCTTGGGCTAAAATGGCTAAAGTGGGTGTGGGTAGGGATTCGTATAATTCTTTAACTTGTTCGGGTGTGAATGGTGGGACTAGGTAGGATTTTGAGCGTTGGTCGTATGTGAACCTGAAAGGAAAGAAACATAATAAGTAGATACATAGAATCATAATAGCACGTTCACACTATGCACCTTATCCTGCCGCTGTCGCGAATATTGCTCGAAATACTTCCGCGGAAGTATGTACGCAAGTGAGTGTTCACACACTGCCGTCATACTCTTCTCGGACCAATATGAATGAGCGAGATAGCAATTCCACACGCGTTCGTGCTCCCGCTCTATTGACTTGCGCACGAAAACCCGACAATCGAGGGAGCACGGGAAGTGGCAGCGGCATGACGAGTAGCAGCGCGAGTAACCTGGTTACATGCTCGCGCTGCCCACTTCCCTTACTATTTCCCTGCCTATATTGGCATCGCGTGAACGTGCTGTAATATTTACTACCTGACTGGATGGCGAAAACGAGAGATCGTGCCCTGTGGCGTAGCCTGGGAAAGGCCTACGTCCAGCAGTGGACTGCGAAAGTGTTACAATAAGGATAGGAGGATACCTACCTACCTTATGTTAAATCTTAGGTACATAATTTGTACAAAAAAATATGACACTCAAATATTTGAAAGTCGCGTGGCGTAAATGTCCGTTTTTGCGGCTGTTTACGCTCTATCTACATCACGCCTATATTAAAGGCGTGATGTATGTAAACAATGAGTGTCTTACATGACAAATTAGTGAATTGAAGTAAGATTTAAACACTTAGCGCTTAGATCCCCAGACCTCAGAAAATCAGGACGTCCCGCGCAAATCGGGAAACCTGGCAGCACTACTCATAGCCTTTTGGTAGCAGGGAAGGCATACCTGTTGTAGAAATGATATGATGCAAATCCAAACCGGCATAAATACATACATATATCTCACCTTCATCCCTTGCGGGGTAGGCAAAACGTGAACGGCCGCAAAAAACGAACATTTTCGCCACGTCTGACAAACGTTTGAGGGTCATTCAGATAATTGTGTATCGCCATAGTGACAGGTTGTCTGCCCATCGCCTAAAATTGCAATACACACCCTCGAGTCCCTTCGTCGCCTTTTACGACACCCACTGGAAATAAATGGGGTGATGCTACTCTAAACTGGCATCACACGGCTAAATAGTAAATACAGTTTCAAATGATACCTGATCTGATCCTTCCCGGCGGACTCTGACCAGCGTTCGATGGTAGCTCGCGCTGTTTCTGGCGTCAGACCACGTAGCTTCACCACTTTTCTTATCGCCTACAAATATTGATAAAATATGAAACGCTATACTCCTATTAAGAAGACTCACTACCTGCGTCTGTGTTTCCAAACGCATACAACCCTAATCTCTTCAAAGTAAGAGTGAACAGGCTTCTTCTGGGTGAGCTCGCTCCATCTTAGACTCTGTCTCTGTCCTATGACCTAGACTAGAGTCAAGAGCAAACCCATCATTAATAAAAAAAAAGAAAAAAAAATGACTAATCATGTAAACAAACTTTGTATGTAACTGACAGTTGCGAGCTGTCTGACAAAAGTTTGAGGGTCAATCAGATAGCTGTGTATCACTGAAGTGACAGGTTGTCAGCCCATCGCCTAAAATTGCAATACACACCCTCGAGCCCCTTAATCGCCTCTTACGACTCCCTCGGGAAAGAAATGGGGCGATGTTATTCTAAGCCGGCATCACACGGCAGCCGGCTTAAATTACATTATAATTAAAAAACCTACCTCCTCCCATGAGTAAGCAGGTCCTTCTTCTTTGGGCGCGTTCAGTTTAGAATAATTGTCAAAATATTTCGTGTAATTTCTGTCGTACCTGTAAATAACATTAGTTAGAAAAAGCTAAGAATGTTTATACCGGGTGGCCCGAATAGTGACGTCCAAAGACAAAACTTAAATGCACTGGGAGGTATCTGAATGACCCCCATAGATATTTTTTTCTTATTCTTCGTGATATACCTAGTATACACTTTAGTCTTTTCTATAATTCTCATTTCCCATAATTCAGATTAAACTAGTGTGGGAATTTGATAGCATTTAAATAGTAGCCTGAGAACTACAAAAAAAAACTTCAATATGTAGTCGGCACGAGGTTGCTCACACTCGAAATAGGTTCACTGGGGGCGATACAGCGGTTATTGTTAAGGGCTACTGCATGATTTTCAGCCGATTTTAATGTATGTTATGTAGGTTAAATAAATATTTTTGTATTTGTATTTATCATCCTTATGTATATATATATAGTTTGGCTTCAGACGTTACTATACGGGCCACCCTGTATACAGGATGTGGAAATATTTTAGCATGAAATTCAGCCCATGAAAGAGACCAACTTTCTCCAAGAAATATAAAGTCCAAAAGTACGAAGTCAAAAAATCATTTAAATTTCAAAAATATCATAGAACCCATAAATTCAAAAAATCCGAAAGTTTACACAGATACTGGATGCGGAAACCGTACAAAATAGTTCTATCGTGATGAGTAATAGTTGTCCAAACTCAGGAACCGAAAATATTAAGTAGATATTATAACAGCTTAAGCCAAGTAGCTTGCTGCGTTCCGTCAGTGTGTGGGAGTGCCAGTGCCTTAACAGGCTTCTACTGGGTGAGCTCGCTCCATCTTAGACTCTGTCTCTGTCCTATGACCTAGACTAGAGTCAAGAGCAAACCCATCATTAATAAAAAAAAAAAAAAAAAAGCTTACCATGACGCGAAATCGTCAATTTCGCTCGGGAATCCAAACTTAATGGGATCGAATTCAATGACCCGATTAAGTACTCCCGGGTGTGTCGCATTATACAGCCTACCTGTCAAATTAAGAGGATTCTTATGAGGTATTTTTTATCATTAATACTATTTTGGGAATAGATAATTTTCCATGTGATGTCGGCTTAGAATAGCACTACCCCATTTCTTTCCCGTGGGAGTCATAAGAGGCGACTAAGGGACTCGGGGGTGTGTATTGCAATTTTAGACGATGGGCTGACGACCTGTCAATATGGCGACGCACAATTTTCTGAATAACCCTTAAATGTTTGTCACACGTGGCGTAAATGTTCATTTTATATGACCGTTTACGGCCGGGTTGCCTACCTCGCAAGGCATGTAGGCGTGATATATTATGTATGTATGGAATAGATAATTTAAGTCTCAGTTTTAGTAACTGACTTAAATCAAAACCTGGATGACCGAGACTTGCTCAAGCTTTTTGTTCTTGTTAAGCGTTATTTTTTTTGGAAAATTAAACTTAGCTAGACCGATTTTTCGCCCCCGGATCGTTCGTCGATAAAGTGTCCCACACAAAAAGATCGCTTCCCAAAAAAAACCTTAGTACATACAAATTTAATAGAAATTGTAGGAGCCGTTTCCAAAACACCGACTATAAATAAATAAAAAGGTATCACAGGTTACAAGTAATCAGAATAAGTAACAAAATCAGTTCTAGATTTTAGGCATTTTCTCATAGCCAGGTCTGGCCACGCGTAAAAAATGGCGACCTAACGCACCAGGAAATGGCGCCACAATCATGACCTTTTTAAAAAACCTTTGAATCAGTGGATAAGTCCCAAACCACTATACCGTGGAGGCATTTAGTTAGCACTTACCAATAATGCAAGCGTAGGAATGTGCCATATACCCGAACTCTGTCCACCGGAAGTGACGTCTGACATGCTCTATGACATACACGAGGTCCCAGGCGGATATACCCAGGCCGGGTGGGTACGGGTCAGACTTCCCTTGCCCGGGAAACTCTATGCCTGTAAAAAAATTACACCATAGTTGTTATTCTACAGTGTGTTAGGGAATTGAGTTTATATACACTCGTCTCATAATGTTCGAATTATGAATTCGAAAACAGATGCATAATGACCTACTTTATGCATTCTGCCTATAAAAACTAGGGTTTACTATAAATTACAGAAGCGTAATGACTTAATGACAAAACTCTTAATGCGATAAAGTTGAGAAATGAAACGAAGTTTTTTTTTCCAATACTCAAATCGCTATCTTCCGCCGCACCTGACAGTTGTTGTTGTACGGTAATTTTTCGGATGTTGTTCAGTTGTTTTAATAGGTTTTTGTTCTGTTGTTGTTCAGATGTTGATTAGTTGTGGTTCAGATGTTATTCCGATGTTGTTCAGTTGTTGTACAGATGTTGTTCAGTTGTTGTTTCGATGTTGTTCAGTTGTTGTTCAGATGTTGTTCAGTTGTTGTTCAGATGTTGTTCAGTTGTTTAGTTAAGTTATTGTTAAGACTCCACATCTAAACAACTGCTGAAGTATAGATTTTTAAAAATTCATATCAAGCCATATTACGTTCTCGTATTGAATTTGTCCTTGTATCGGGCCTTGCAATGGCCGGTGCGTACGTTTAGAAAAGTGTTTCTGAGTTTTTTTGGAGAGTGTAGATAAAATAGTGTATGCAACTGCTATAATTAGGCATTAGAATGCTCGTGTCAAACTATTATCACACTCGGCTGCGCCTCGTGTGATAAACAGACACTCGCATTCTAATGACCCCCATTATACGACAGTTGCATAATAGTAGTTTATTTTATCTACACTCAAAAAAATTTACTTAGTTGAACACTTTTCCAAACGTCCGCACCGGCGATTGCAAGGTCCGATACATGGTCAAATTCAATACGAGAACGTAATATGGCTTGATATGAATTTTTGAAGATTCTTTACTAACAGTTGTTTAGATGTCGAGTCTCAACAGCAAATAACTAAACAACTGAACAACACTGAACAACAACTGAACAACAACTGAACAACACGGAACAACATCGGAATAACATCTGAACAACAACTAAACAACATCTGAACAACAACTGAACAACATCTGAACAACATCTGAACAACATCTGAACAACATCTGAACAACATCTGAACAACATCTCAACAACAACAGAACAAAAACCTATTAAAACAACTGAACATCATCCGAAAAATTACCGTACAACAACAACTGTCAGGTCCGGCGGAAGATAGCGATTTGAGTATTGGAAAAAAAAAACTTCGTTTCATTTCTCAACTTTATCGTATTAAGCGTTTTCTCATTAAGTCATTACGCTTCTGTAATTTATAGTAAACCCTAGTTTTTATAGGCAGAATGCATAAAGTAGGTCATTATGCATCTGTTTTTGAATTCATAATTCGAACATTATGAGACGAGTGTAGATAAACTACTATTACACACTTTCAAAGCGTGTTGTAGACGTGAAACTGAACAACATTAAATATGTAATTTTATCAAAGAAGTGAAATTGAACAACTTTTCATAGTAACATTTTATCAAAATATGATAAAAATATTCAATTTTCCAAATTACCCTCAAATATTTGTCAGACGTGACGTAAATGTCCGTTTTTACGGCCTATGACGCTGTGCCTACTAGGGATTACAGGCGTGATATATGTGTGTGTGAAAAATATTCAGTCCTCCCATACAACATTTTGTTGCTGCTCGAGTGATTATGTATGGAAAAACCAATCTATATCGTATTTCGAAAAAAATACTTAGGTGAGTTGTTTAGTTTCACGTCTAGAACACATCCTGACAATTTGTACAGACATTACACTTTGTATACAAGAAAGAAAATTAACCTTATAGAAACTTAAGCCAGCACAAAAAGTCATGAAAAATTAAACCAGTTTTTTTATTTATTAATGATGTGTTTGCTCTTGACTCTAGTCTAGGTCATAGGACAGAGACAGGGTCTAAGATGGAGCGACCTCACCCAGAAAAGCCTGTTCACTCTTACTTTGAAGAGATTAGGGTTGTATGCGTTTGGACACAGACGCAGGTAGTGAGTTCCACTCTTTAGCAGTGCGCATTATAAATGATGACTGGAAGCGCTTAGTCCGAATTGGTGGAATGACAACCAGGTACGGATGGTATCCGGCGGTGCGTCTGGATGTCCGATGGTAGAAGGGAGCTGGTGGAACAAGGTCGTGAAGCTCTTGAGCACACTCTCCGAAGTACAATCTGTAAAAAACCGACAAGCAGGCAACCTTGCGGCGATGTGCCAGGCTATGTAGCTTGGTGTCTACCAGTTTTATGTCGCCTATGAGCCTCTTGGCCCTGCGTTCCACCGAGTCAAGAGCGGCAAGTTGGTATTTGGCTGAGCCATCCCAAAGGTGACTGCAATACTCCATGCAGGATCGGAATTGTGCTTTGTAAAGAGTTAAAAGCTGTCCAGGCGTAAAGTATCGCGTCACTCTACGCAGGATGCCCAGCTTTTTAGCCGCCGTTTGAGCCTTGTACTCGATGGTCGCGCCGAAGTTTAGATTTGATGTCAACTCCATGCCTAGAAGCTCAAGCCTGTCAGGGACAGGGACAGAGCTACCCCGAAAAGTAGGTGTCCAGTCTAAAGGTTTTTTTTGCAGTGAAAAGACGCGCCTGTGTTTTGGTGGCGTTGAATGAGACCAGATTGTCGTCGTCCCATTGGGAGACAAGACTTAAGGTCAGATCTGTTCGCTCTACCATGGCCTTTCTACTACGTATAAAATAAAGAATGGATTAGGTCCTGACTCCTGCCCCCAGATCTTTTTTTTTAAATTACGGTTCATGACATCAATAAGTGATAAATTGATAATACTATCCTACATTGAATAAAGAATTTCAATTTCAATTTGAAAGCGATTTTTAATCGCTCAATTTGTTTACGGTACGGTATTCCACAGGTCCCGACTTCAAGCCCCTGCCAACGTATTTTTTCTCAGTTTCTTATTTTCATTTATGTAGATTTTTAAATAGACTACAGATTTTCTTGTTTCATTATTAGTTATAAAATTACATACAATTGGTTGTACTAATAAATATAAATAAATCAATATCCCATGCGGGATAGTCAGAGCGTTAACGGCCCCAAAAAGAAGGACATTTACGTCACGTCTGGCAACTCAGAGGGTTCAGATAATTGTGTTTCGCTATAGTGACAGTTGTCAGCAGGGTTGGAAAAAAAACATGTTTTTTTTAAAAGATCAAAACATTTTGTTTTATTTCAAATATAAAAAAAACATGTTTTAAATCAAAGTTTAATTTTAATTTCAAAGTTATTGTTTAAAACTGTTTTAAACATGTTTAAAACAGTTTTAAACAATAACTTTGAAATTAAAATTTTCGATTTAAAACATGATCATACCCAAGAACAAACATAGGTAGGTGTACCATACCAAGCTAAGCTCACATAACATAAAATAAACATTAAACTCTTGTTATAACGAATTTTTTTTCAAAATTCTGACTTTTCATATTTACGTATTCACAAGAGTCAAGAGCTCACGACGAAATGCGGACAACTGAACTACTGCCGAACAAAACCATTCCAAAGGGAAACTCCCGCGTGTTGGGTTGCTAAAAATTTATATTTTATAAAAACTTGTGAATAAAAGACCATTAAAACGGGTCTGTTTTATTTTGATGTTTTAAACGTGTTTAAAACAAAACATGTTTTAATCTGTTTTAAACAAACGTGTTTTTTTTTAGGTGTTTTAAACACTGTTTTAAACTTATGTTTTAAACGAATGTTTTAAACATTGCCAACCCTGGTTGTCAGCCCATCATTATCAGAATGTTAATAGATTACTTACAATAATTTCCAGCTGATGTAATAATTAGGACATGTCACTGGAATTTTTAATTGTTTCAAATTGCTAGGAACAATAAAAAGTAGTTATTAAAATAATGATGTAACCAAGCGGCTGTATATTAATTAAAGTAAGTTTATTTCAGTAAGTATTTGTGCCGTGTGATGCCGGCTTAGAATAGCATCACCCCATTTCTTTTCCTTCGGAGTCGTGAGAGGCGACTAAGGGACTCGAGGGTGTGTATTGCAATTTAAGGCGATAGTCTGACAGCCTGTTACTATGGCGATACACAATTTTCTGAATGACCCTCAAATATTTGTCAGACGTGACGTAAAAGTGCGTTTTTTGCGGCCGTTTGGGCGCTGCCTACTCCGCAAGGGATTAAAGGCGTGATATGTGTATGTTTGTATTTGTGTAGGTGTATTTTAGGAATGATTATGTATGTTATCTATTTATTTAGTAGTTAGTTTAGTAATGTTCCAATATTATGATTTCACACCCAATTGCACCTGTCTTGTTTCTCTCTGTTTACCCTCTGGTTGGCCGGTAGAGAATGCCGCGTGGCATAAGGCCCTCCTTTTGTACTATGTGCAATAAAGTATAAAGCTTCTGGGTGAGCTCGCTCCATCTTAGACTCTGTCTCTGTCCTATGACCTAGACTAGAGTCAAGAGCAAACCCATCATTAATAAAAAATGAATGAAAAATTAATTAAAAAATTAATATGACTCACTCTTATAATTACTATGATTCTTGACATGTATATTTTTCTATATTTTATTTTGACTGTAACTTATTGTATTTTAATTTGATTGTATTTCAAAGGCACAACACGCTTGCACATTTCTAGTTTTATGCACACCTTTGTTGTACCGTGGTTCTCCACAAATAAATAATATTTGATTTTGATTTGAAAAAAAAGGAAGTAAAATAAAATAAGCAGCTAAACACATACCTACATAATAGAAGTTTCCGGGTAGATACTTCATGACTGGTTTAAAGCTGGCGGTGGAGTCTCGTTCACCATGGCAGACCAGGATTGGAGGGTCCAGGCAGTTGCCCCATGCTACAACTGGAATTAGAAGATTGAATACCAAATTTTAAAACACTTCCCGTGTTAGGTATACAATTTTTAAAAACTTGCAAAAGTTTCAAGCGCGGGCAGGATTTGAACCTGCGACTTTCGCATTACTAGTGGTGACGCCTCTTATTTATAATACTAGTTGTAAAACTAACCCGGTAGATAGAGCCATGCCACGCGTTACTGGCATTAAAATACACTTGTAAAATTGGCGGGCAAGGAACGAGCTGCGGTAGCCCAGATGGAAGAGGCGTCGCCACTAGTAATGCGAAAGTGACAGGCTCAAATCCTGCCCGTGCTTGAAAATTTTGCAAGTTTTCCAAAATTGGAATATGAAGTTATTTCCATGGAGTTTGAAGTTTTTTTTTTTTTGGATTGTTTAATTTTAGCCCCGGGGGCTTTAAAACCTACACCTGACTGGTGATACACCTGGGGAGTAGTGCACTGAAAACTAAGAAAGCTTTTTCCAAAGAACGTGGGAATATAAAGTAATTCTGAAGACCTCTCATTAAATTACCAATTAATTTGTTTCATGTGACACTTAATTGACGAATGACCAGATGAACCGTGGTGTCAGAGTTTTTCAACTGACTTCTACTACTAGGCCTCTGACATGGTTAAATGACCATGGGCAAATAAGTGATTTAGTAGAGACAGTGCAAAAAAATACCTCATTTCTCTTATATGCATTTGAAAATGTTGTTCAAGTTTATTTATTTTTTATACTTGTTTTTTTATACTGTGGTAGTTTTCCAATACAACAAAGTTGAATAACTCAGAAACTACAAAAAGTTAAAGAACAAATGTTGGGATGATTCCGATACCCTTTAGTAGTACAAGGCAAGGCCGGATGATTGTCCAAGGGGGCCAAATTTTGAAATGCATTGTGTTGGCTGGGCTTGGTATGAGGCATTTAAATTATTTCTCTTGCATGTCACTGTATGGTCCACCATATATAACGGCCAGAGGAGCGTATCTATATTTTCAAAAATGTTGTTATTGTTTTTATTACATTTGATATGGGTTATTGCTTAGGAGTTGCCTTTAGGAAATGGTGGGTGGGACAGTTAAGAGCTACTTCTCTCCTCCTAGTAGGGGGAAGCGCTGAGAGGAGGGAGCTATTAGAACTGTAAATTGAAATTGAAATTGAAATTCTTTATTCAATGTAGGATAGTATTATCATATCACTTATTGACGTCATGAACCGTCATTGTAAAAAAAAGAAATTTGTATCACACAATTATCTTTTTTTTATAGCAATTTTGTAATGTCCTAATAGAAAACTGGCTCGGGCGGGATAAAAAAATAAAAATCAAAGCACTGCCACGGGGCTGGCCAGGTTAAAGGATCTCTTTTCCCATCAACATTCAATGCATATTCAGTAACTATTTATCTCACAAATCATACATGCTCAGCTGATTAGGTAAATAACTGTTTGATAACATAGAAATTAAAACAAAATCGTGGTCTAAAGTTCGTTTTTTTGCCAATACAGACTGATATCATATCAGACAAACATTTCTTATCAGATAATACTTAAATTTAGCAGTACAAAGTTCAAAAACCAACTTTCTTAGGTTACCTAAAGAAAGTAAACTTTTTTTTAAGGAATGGTAGTCTTACTTACTGCAAATTCTACCCCAGGGTGCTTTTATAAACCATTCTTTCTCCTGCTGTATGACTGGCTCTTCTTTTTGCCAAACAACTGACACCCTTTTCTCTGCATTTGACTCCAATTCCATTTTTTATAAATACTTAATCAGAAAGTCCTTGAATTATGGCTGCAGCTTTCAAAATTGTAATGAAGAACAATTTAAAGATATCTAACAAATCAAACTTATAAGATTATTATGAATTTACACACAAATCACTTTACTTCCAGGTATTTTTACGATAGATTTTTCGAAACAATCAACAAAGAAATAAAGTCTAAAATCGCCTGAACTGTATGAGAGATACGTCTAGACAAGACAAACGTTTTGACAGTTCTGTGTTCGTTCAGAAATAACTTGACATATTTGTGCATGTTTGTGGTCAAGTGCTATAGTGTCGTAAGTCAAAATACTACAAAAAATTAAGCTATCTCCACTCGGAGTTAGTCGACCAATAATTAAGTGAGATTATTAAACAAACTTTCGTAAACAGAATGTAAAAATATTATCTGCAAATATTTTAAAGGGTGTCCCAGTCCATGAAACTTTATAATTTTTTTCTAGGAACATAGGTCAAAATATGAAAATAGTTAGCTCTCATACAAATCTTCATATTTTGACCATTGAGCTGTTTCATGGGCTAGCTCGCTTGCTCTTAAAATATTTGAAGATGTTTTTTTTTATACCGTGTATTAATGGGAAGACCCCGTCGCAAGTGGCGCGAAGAGCTAGATGCCTTTAGCAAAACTTGCACTTGGAAGACCAGAGTCCGAGAGAGAAGACAGGATAGAAAAGGAAGAGGGAGGCCTTTGTCTCGCAGTGGGACGATGTAGACTAAGTAAGATAAGAAGATAAGATAATATAAGTAGAATATTTTTTTCAGGTGCATGCCAGAGTCATGGTCTCGTAGATCTACTCGAGGTCAAGGGGAGCTGCAATGTGCAGAATGTGCATCACCACGAGCACCTCGCGCTCCACCTCCTGCTCCGCCTGCACCATTACCTCGACCTATGCCTGCGGTAAGTTTCAAAAGACCTCTATATGTCTTTCTTCTTATGTGAGCGGGATTTTTAAAGGTACTACTTGACCTATAGATCAAAACTGAGGCCAAGTACCTACTCAAGTAAAATTCTCAGCAAAAGTCCTCTTAATCTTGAGTTTCATCAGCCACCTCACTTTATATCTATGTGTATTATCGTTGCATTCGTATTGATGTCCTGATTAAGGATCTTGATTCGTAAATAAATTGTGTTATGAAGGGGGAAAAGTGGGGGGGATTAAATATGGTGGAATGCAGTTTTTCTTTACCTTTTCTGTGAGTGTGCGGGTATCAAATAAAAGTGTCAATATGGTTGATTTTCGTAACTTGCAATAAAAACAATGTCTCAAACTTTAAAAGTAGTCAAAACATGCCAAGTTTGGGTTCATTTTGGGGTCAGTTTGGGGTCAGTTTGAATGTGCTGCAATGCACCTAGGAAACTAATGTACTGACGTGTAATATGACCTTTCATATCAGCCGCTTGGTCACAATCACAAATTATCGGATTGGACATGTATCTATTTTCCCTCACTGTAAATAAATAAATATCTTAAACATCACACAGTGCCATCTTGCTCCAAGCTCCATAACATATATAATACATGAATACTTTTTTGTAAATAAATACATACAATACATAGAAAACATCCAGACTCAACACAAATATTTGAAAAGTAACTTACAAATACTTGTGATGTGCTGTGTAGGGATCGAACCCACAACTAGTTAGTTGGTTAGTCAGTCTTTCCATCTTACAATAACACATGCTGAAGCACTAATATTAGAATAATAGAATATTTTTTTCAGGACTTCCCATTCGGGATTGCCTCCCCACCGACTATGCGAGGAATCCCACCATTTGACTCTCCATGCAACTCGGTTCCTGGTTCAGACAGCAGCCAACAAGCTACGTCAAGTGTTTAGAGAAAACTCGTCGTTCATTATTATGTTAACTCATTCATTTGAGGTAATAATTAATAAGCGAACAAAAAAGCCACAGCGTTATTTCAAAATTTTGTAACTTATCAGCCACTCACTGTTAATAATAGAACTGCCGCGCCGTTTGATTTTTTTAGTATAGCTATGTCATGTGTTGTGACATTTTCAAATAGTACCCTTAACTGATGTATAGCTAAATAATAATTGGTAAAGCCTAATCATAATGGTAATAATAAAGTTAATTATTTATTGTTATGCATTCATAAAAAAGGACGACTACAAACTTTGCGTCAAAACAGACATGGTTTATCGAGAAAACTATTCAATGTGCTGAACTGAAAAAACTGAAGGCAAAAAAAAAACGTCAAAAGTGGCAAAAACTATGGGGCGTTTTTTGAAGAGACTGTACTGCAGGATGGCGTTAAACGCTGCTATAGATATTGCCGAATTAGCTGTAAAAACATTACAGTTATTTTGACTTAGTCTTTAGCGGCTTACAACGCTATATTGCGGATTCGTTTCTCCAAAAAATGCCTATTATCAAATATACTTTATCGAGTTAGGAATGATGTGGAATGAAATGAATGACTAAACGAAAATGCAGAATCGAGTAACAAAACGAATGTCCATATCTTTCTTATTATAACTTATATTCTTGACCACATAAACAAGTTATATAAATAGATAACTTCTTTTTAATCATTTCGATTTTTTAAAATTAAATATTTGCGATGCGTTCAGTAGGATTGATTTGTGCAATTATATGTTTTATTTCGATGTTCTGTAATAGAAGTTAGATAGCTAATTGTTATTTAGAAATTGATAATATGAACAGCATTTTAAATCGTAAGTAAATAACTTATTTATGTGGTTTAGTAGATTACTTTAAGATAATACGCTTTATTATGTAAACTTTTTCCTTTTATACGAATTTAAAGAGTAAATATATAAATAAATATAAACAATGTCGATACCTTCTCTTATTGATATACCTACATTCATTACATTTAATGATTTAGTTATAAAATAGTACAAAAATCTAAGTAAAATATAACTACTTTTTTCTAATCATTCGATGATTAGATGGTCTCTAACAATAAGGGTATCTTATGTTGCATAAATTCAGATTTATTTTTACGTTATATGAAATGTTACATACGTACCTATCTACAATATTTATTATAAAGATACATAATATTTATTTACGTGTAAATATAAATGTTATAAATAAAAGATATCTATACATTAACTCAAAAATAAATTGAGTTTTAAAGTTTTACATTGAGATAAAGTATATTTTATTATAGTCAATTACATAATAACAATACACCGCACAGAAAAAGACTTGGTTTGATAACTGTCTGATCTAGTCTCGTTCTATGCCAAAAAAACCTGTCTTATGCGTGAACCAGCCTAGATTGATAGTTGTTATCGAGCCAACTAGTTGACCTTCGTTTAAATAAAAACAACTTTATAAAAAATATATAAAATATTTTATAGTCGAACACTAGTTTAGAAAAGAAGCACTAAAAATGAAAGAGCAGTGATCAATGATAGGTAAAATATTTGAGTCATTACTTATCTATATTTTGATGTTATTTGTAGTTTTAAAATTATATATATCGACTAATAGAGCGTCACTATGTCTATGATTATCAGATTATTAAACAAATACACTTCACTGTTTATTCTTAGTCAATCCTCACTTTTCACTGCTCCATATAATTTCTTTAACACTGTTAAACTAAATTGAAAATCTATAATAACGTTAAATAACTAGAGATATTTAAACAACGTGCTGTATAATATAATGTTATTATAATAAAAAATATTTATTAACTATCTATTTGGATGTAATAACAAACATTACTTGATGTATAGTTATTTTAAAATTATTTATATCATAATACAATAGTTATGTTTATCATAATATTTTAGTTTAAATAAATTAGAGATATATTTACTTTATTCCAAAAGTTAGAGTTACCGAATAAAATAAAGCCTAGAAATAGAAAGTAGTATGAGTTATGTGCTGATAACATGCTGATAATTAGTTACGATGTAAAAAACCAAATTCATTCACTTAAAAAAAACATTAAATATAAGAAAATAAAAAATAGACTCATTGCCATATAGGTATTATCGTTATTAAAATACTAAACAGAACACTTTTAATCAGAAGTTAAATGAACAAGTAATACACACACCACTGATTGTAAGATAGTTTAAAGAATAAATTCAAATTTATTTACACGAGACAACTTATGTTTTTTCAAGCTTTTGTTACACTGAAATGTGTTTATATTTTTGTTATATCTTGGAAAATCGATATACATTTAAAAATAATGAAATATCTCGTATCTTTCTCACACTTTCTGACTAGCTGTTGTAGATGCACATAAATTCTTAAAGTAGTATTACATGTCATAATAAAATATTATAATAAATTTTATTTAATAAACCGAGTACTTTATATTACTTAGTAATTTTAAAGAAACCACAACTTTTTTCATTAAAATAACGCTGCTGTCGTTCCTATTTAAATTACTACAAATAAATTAATAAGCAATAATTTATATGCGTTATTTGTGACTGTGTCTTATTTATAATACCTACTTATTAGAATAAATCCCAACAAAAAGGCAACGATATATTTTTTTGTATACTAAGAATAATTAATTGTAATGTACACAAATATGAGATACTACGTTTCTATACTCGGTAAGTAACTTACTGGGTAGGTAGTTAGCTGAAAATATTATCTAAATGAATGAGACTAGGGAAAGTGGTATGTTAGGTATATCTACAAATTAACCATATGTAGACTATATCATAAAAATATATCGTTGTGTGTGGGGCCGATTACGTTACTTACTTTTAAGAAAAAATACTCCAAATGTCCGTACCCTGGAATATTTATTGTTAAAAACTTGTAGTTGTGAAATTGGCGTTGTGTTTCAGTCATGTAGATAAAATTGAAGATACGATATGACTGTTAAAATTAAGATTTTAATTGAAATATATTGATTTAAACATTATCATTTGCAAGTTTTATTAATATTAACTAATTTGAGTTTACCCACTTTTGACCATTTTATTTAATGATGTTTGATTGAAAACTTTTAAAACTCGCGCACTTTTTTGCCATTGGCCAACACTCTCCGCTGACACTTTCGTTTAGAAACTGAAATTTTGACAAAAATCAAGCATTTTTTTTTTTTTTTTTTTTTTTTTCATATTAAGTGGCTAACATGCGATCGGTCATCAGACCATAAGCAGTTTTTTTGAGTGGTATAATGGCTGGTAGGCGCGCCCTCCCAATGTTAGGCTGCCTTTATTTCCGTGCTTGTTTATTTTTATAATGGCGAGGTTTAGGTGTTGTCCCAGGTATGTAGCCGTTTTAGGCGTCTTGTTTGCAAAGGGGCGCTGAGGCACTGGGCGAGCCTGTTTTGGTGGTGTGTAATTTTGTTTTGGTAGCTTTTTGATGCATTGGCTACTTCTTCTTTGATGGTTGGGATTTTTAAGTAGTTGTGGATTTCATCCATTCTGGTAAACCATGGAGCATCTACAATAGCTTTGAGCACCCCATTCTGGAACCTCTGCAGTATTTCTGTGTTTGATGTTTTAGCTGTTCCCCATAGTTGGATGCCGTAGGTCCATATAGGTTTTAGGATGGTCTTGTAGATTAGCATCTTGTTTTCAACAGATAATCTGGATTTTCGTCCTATTAGCCACTCCAGAGATCTAAATTTGTGGTTAAGTTCGTCACGTTTTTTTTGGATGTGAGTTTTCCATATCTGTTTGCGATCCAGGTGGAAGCCAAGGTATTTTACAGAAGTGTTGTGGGGTAGGATATCTTGCCCAAGTTTCACAGTTGGGCAGTCTTTTTTTCTGAGAGTAAACGTTATATGGTTTGACTTAGGGGCACTTGCTTTGATCCTCCAGGATTTCATCCACACATGAACTTTATCTAGATGCGCTTGTAGGGTGCTTGAGGCTACATCAGGATCCACATCAGATGCTAGTACTGCAGTATCATCCGCAAAAGTAGCTGTCATTACAGTGTCCGACTCAGGTACGTCCGCTGTAAATATGATGTACAGTGCTGGTCCCAATACCGAACCCTGCGGGACTCCTGCTTTTATTTCATAAAAATTTGAAGTCGCGTCATTGACTTTGACATAGAAGATGCGGTTTTCAATGTAGGACTTCAGTAAAAGATACATATTGTGGGGTAGCAGCTTCTTCAACTTGTACAACAAGCCATCGTGCCATACCTTATCAAAGGCCTGCTGCACATCTAGAAATACTCCTGAACAATATTTTTTGGTCTCTAAAGCATCTCTTATGTGTTCACACACCCTATGAACTTGTTCAACAGTTCCATGACTTGTTCGAAACCCGAATTGATGGTCAGGAATTATTTTATCATGTTTAAGATGATCATTCAAGCGACTCTTGATGATTTTCTCAAGGATCTTCGAAAGTACTGGGAGGAGGCTGATTGGTCTGTATGATGATGTCAGGTGTTGTGGCTTTCCAGGTTTTGGGATCATTTTAATTTCTGATACTTTCCAAGGACTTGGGTAATACGCAGTTCTTAAGATAGCATTATACAGCGACGTTATAAAAACTATACCCTTTTTGGGGAGATTTCTTAGAACCTCGGCTGTTATAAGGTCGAAGCCCGGAGCTTTTTTCAGATCTAGTTGCATGATAGTTCGTCGTACTTCGGCAGGTGTGCAGCATTGCAGAGGAGGGCTGAGTTGGAGATCACTTTCCAGGAATAACCTTACTTCAAGATCTGTGCTATCAGTACCAAGATCATTGTTAGGCGTAAACACATCCTGGAGAAAGCATCCGTAGGCCTCTGCCTTTTCAGCATCTGTTTTAGCCCAATGTCCATTTTCACCTTTAAGTGGGTGTTTAGCTTGCAGAGGCTTATCACGAGATTTAGCTGTTTTCCACAAGGAATTTTCAGCTTTCGCTGGAGCTGATGGCGTCAGGTTTTGCAAATGAACTTGCAGTGTCTCATTCTCTATGTCTAACAAAAATTGTTTCAATTCTGCAGCAGCTTTATTAAAATCTCTTTTATCAGCAGGGTGGCGACTACAGTGCCATACCCGCCTTAGCCGTCTCTTTTCTAGCACTTTATGTTTTACAATTTCTGGCAAGTTGTAGTGGTTAGTTGATGCTTGGTTGCACCTACTAGGTGGGGTGCTGAGCCAAGCCGCTGTTTGTATGGTTTTAGTAATGAGTTCGGTGGCGTTGTCGATGTCTTCTCCACTTTTAAGTCTAATATTTAGGTCTATGTTTTCTTCTAAGTGCTGCTGGAACGTCAGCCAGTCTGTGAATTTGTTATATAGGAACGGCTTTGTTGGGCATTTAATTATTGTTTCACTCATGGTCGCTATAACGGGTGTATGGTCAGAGGAGGAATCGTTGCAGCTCTCTATTTGAAGAAAATACGATGGTATGCCTTTGTATATATAGAAGTCGAGCAAATCTGGTAGTCTCTTGTTATCTGTGGGCCAGTATGTTGGTTCACAGGTAGTTAGGGTACTCAGGTGATTGGCGTCAATGCTCTTTCTTAGGTGTCGGCCTCTGGTTGTTGTAAGGCGTGAACCCCATTGCATGTGTTTAGCATTCCAGTCTCCGCCGGCTATATATCGATTTCCTAGTGTTTTGAAAAAAGTATTGAAATCGTTTTCAGTTGTTTCTGGCTTTCTCTTTTGTTTGGGTGGGCAGTATATAGATGAGACAGTGATGGTGCTTTGTTTACCATAAACTAAAACTGAGGTAGCTTGTATTTTAGCCGTTCTGTGTTCAGGAATTAAGTGGTGCTTTATATTTCTTTTTATAATAATTGCAGTACCAGCATGCGCTGTATTATCGGGGTGACAAGTTGCGTAGGTATTATATCCATCTATATGCAGGGATGTGCCCTCAGTGAGGTGTGCCTCCGAGATTAATAGTATATCAAGATTTTGCATTTTTAGAAAGACTTCAACTTCGTGTTTCTTGCCTATCAGGCCGTTTATGTTCCATGTTGCAATTTTGAAACCCATGTTACCGAACAAGTTTTGTAACGATTGTTGTTAATAGTCCCATAAGGGTACCCATTTGGTCAAGAAGTCGGTCTAGCTTTTCAGCTTGTTTTGATAGGATTATTTCTAGGTTTGTCATCGATCCCGCTGTGACTTGTGCGTATGTTGGAGTTGACTGTTTATTTGGTTCTGTTGGTTTATATGATTCTTTTGTATTATCATCATCTTCCTGATTTAGGTTGATAGGTCTGTCTTGGTTTGGTTGCTTAAATGACTGATGTCTAGAGAACTTGCGGTCTCGTATTTCTTTAAATACCTTGCAACCCTTGTAGTTGGCTGCATGATCTCCTAAGCATAGAGCACATTTAGCAGGTGATTTCCTATCTTTTTTAGGACAGTCTGCTGTATTATGATTTTCTGCGCACTTTACACATCTGTATGGCCGCATACAGTAGTTTCGTGTATGACCGTATTGTTGGCATCTTTTACATTGTGGAATAGATTTTTGCCTTTTGGGATCTTCTATCTTTACTGAAGTATGATAAATATATTTCAGAGATTTTACTGCTTCATTGTTTGGACCAGGTTCAAGGTTCACAAACCAGGTTGACAGAGGAGTCTTTGTAGACCCGTGTTTTGCATTTATGATTTCACCTTTGACAACATTTCCAGTGCCTTCCACGGCCTCTTTAATAGCCTCAAGGGGTGTACTTGGGTGTAGATTCTTGATAACAATTCTATATGGTCGCTCGCTTTTCTGTATAAATGTGTGGCCTATCAGGTTTTTGTCACGGACTAATATCATCAACCTCTTATAGGCTTCGATAGTATCAGTAGTCACACGTAGTTGGTTCTTGGTTACAATTTTGAATGAGTATTCTGATTTATTCAATATTTCCTCTAGGCATTCTCGAAGTTTGGTGACATTTGTAATTCCATACAATACAACTGGAGGAGGTTTGTTAACTTTTTCTTTAACAGTAGGGAGTTTTTCATCTTCCTCATCAACATTTAATTTGGAGAACCGGTTATTTGTTGGTACATCTTGTTCCGGTGAAGGTGTATCACTGTTTCTCATGCGCTTGTATGCTCTTGACCCTCTTGGTTTATATTGGCTGAGTATTGGTATAGTTTGCCAATCATTATCATCACTTTCATCTTGGTTGTAGGGATCTAAGTTAATTTTGGTATTTTTGCCAGTAGCATTTTGACTTCCGGAAGCCTGGGTATCCACTTCCGGTTGTTTATTATTCACTGGGGAGTTTATTTTGCTGTTATGGCAACACTATCTAAGATGACAAATGTCATAATGAAGTATACTGAGATGTGAACAAATATGTGGGTAGGCAAATATTTTTCTGTCCATGTATGTCACTCGCGGGTTTTAATTGACTGTTTTATGGTTGAAAAACAGTTTTCCACGCCTAGATAACACTATCACAGTTTTCACAGGTGTTTATTTGCACTTTAAAAGTGTTTATAGCTATGAATATCACTATTTATGCACAAAACTGAATAAATCTTCGGGAGCAGGTTAGCTTCCATTGACAGTTGACAGCCTATAGTTATTAACTATCTATTTGGATGTAATAACAAACATTACTTGATGTATAGTTATTTTAAAATTATTTATATCATAATACAATAGTTATGTTTATCATAATATTTTAGTTTAAATAAATTAGAGATATATTTACTTTATTCCAAAAGTTAGAGTTACCGAATAAAATAAAGCCTAGAAATAGAAAGTAGTATGAGTTATGTGCTGATAACATGCTGATAATTAGTTACGATGTAAAAAACCAAATTCATTCACTTAAAAAAAACATTAAATATAAGAAAATAAAAAATAGACTCATTGCCATATAGGTATTATCGTTATTAAAATACTAAACAGAACACTTTTAATCAGAAGTTAAATGAACAAGTAATACACACACCACTGATTGTAAGATAGTTTAAAGAATAAATTCAAATTTATTTACACGAGACAACTTATGTTTTTTCAAGCTTTTGTTACACTGAAATGTGTTTATATTTTTGTTATATCTTGGAAAATCGATATACATTTAAAAATAATGAAATATCTCGTATCTTTCTCACACTTTCTGACTAGCTGTTGTAGATGCACATAAATTCTTAAAGTAGTATTACATGTCATAATAAAATATTATAATAAATTTTATTTAATAAACCGAGTACTTTATATTACTTAGTAATTTTAAAGAAACCACAACTTTTTTCATTAAAATAACGCTGCTGTCGTTCCTATTTAAATTACTACAAATAAATTAATAAGCAATAATTTATATGCGTTATTTGTGACTGTGTCTTATTTATAATACCTACTTATTAGAATAAATCCCAACAAAAAGGCAACGATATATTTTTTTGTATACTAAGAATAATTAATTGTAATGTACACAAATATGAGATACTACGTTTCTATACTCGGTAAGTAACTTACTGGGTAGGTAGTTAGCTGAAAATATTATCTAAATGAATGAGACTAGGGAAAGTGGTATGTTAGGTATATCTACAAATTAACCATATGTAGACTATATCATAAAAATATATCGTTGTGTGTGGGGCCGATTACGTTACTTACTTTTAAGAAAAAATACTCCAAATGTCCGTACCCTGGAATATTTATTGTTAAAAACTTGTAGTTGTGAAATTGGCGTTGTGTTTCAGTCATGTAGATAAAATTGAAGATACGATATGACTGTTAAAATTAAGATTTTAATTGAAATATATTGATTTAAACATTATCATTTGCAAGTTTTATTAATATTAACTAATTTGAGTTTACCCACTTTTGACCATTTTATTTAATGATGTTTGATTGAAAACTTTTAAAACTCGCGCACTTTTTTGCCATTGGCCAACACTCTCCGCTGACACTTTCGTTTAGAAACTGAAATTTTGACAAAAATCAAGCATAGTACGAATACATTTTATAAAAGAGACAAAGTACGGTTGTTTTGTCTCTTGCTACCACAACAGTTGTGGCTGCATAGTTGTTATGGCTGTATGGTTGCGATACCTGTGCATTGAAAAACAATGGAAGTTGTTTGAAAAAAAAGTTCATTTGTATTGATTTTCTGTCGCTCTATCCCGGATTTTCTCGTGAAAATTCCAGGAATCATCACTGGAACAAAGCTATACATTCGCAAAAAGATATAAAAAGTGTACAGATTTTAGCAAACGGACGAGTTGCAGTCGCAACGGTGCGCTGTAAAATTGTGTTTAGCGAGCCGTGAATAGAATTTCGAAAATTAGCATTTTGACCGTGTTTTACGGTATTTTGTTGCAATATGAGCCCGTTTACGCAGCAGGAGTCATTTGTAAAGGAGAGTTTATTTCAATTCATCAAGAATAACGTTCCCACTGCGAATTTAAATGCAATTGACGAATTTGTTTTGTCCTATGTAACTTCTATTCTGGAAGAGGCTTCTCAGGACTCCTGCTTCGACGTCGAAGGTAAGACATTGTTCTTTTTTGAATTATTTTAGTCTTTACTAGCTGAGCTAAGATTTAAAATAGTAGAAAATAACCAGACAATAAAAAAGCTGACTCTACAACAGGCTTCATGGGCCTCTCCTTTATTAAAGGGGAGTAATTGCCATACTCACTACGCTTGGGAGGCGGTTTGGCGAGCGCAGTACAAGATGTTGCATTCACAAGGAATGCTGCTGCCCATTCCCTGGATGAATTTATCCCTCGTGTACGAGGATGAGATTTCATGACATCCACTAGTAGAACTGGGGCAATGCACTTTTCCACATTTTCATTTATTAAGGGTAGGGTTTATTAGCAACAAGATTCTGATGCAAAGGTTGCCTGGTAGAATTTGCTAATAATGATGCCTACATTTAACTAATGTCTCTTGTTTTTTTTTCTGCATTATTTCTGTGGTTTTCATACAACTACAAATAAGGAATGAATGAATCAATTAATTTATTATTCAGTAAAGTATACTTAAAACTAATACACAGCCATGCTTAGATCATTAACACCGTCAATGGTGGAGTGGTAGTGTGACTGCCTGCGAGGCAAAGGCGCGGGTTTGATTCTCAGTAGGGCACTCAAAAAAGTTGATGTTTATCACTTTCCGAATTTGTTCCTAGTCTGGTTAGGACGTTGCAGGTTGAATCACCAGATTGTGCAACAAGAAAGATGGTTCCATGCTTCAGAGGGCATGTTAAGCCATTGGTCCCAGTTACTCCCTATGATTACTTAGACAGCAGTTGTTACACAACCATGTCACAAACCTACTACTAGTAGTAGGCGGTTGAGAATCTCTTACCCCAGGGTTCATCCGGTTGTGGGACAACTTGGTGTCCCTCAGGAAAAGAATTTTCAATGTGCAATAGACTTTGATGTAGTTTTCTTAATAAAGAAAGTGATTCAATGAAGTTTTGCAGTAGCAGCGGATAAAACCCTTGTATTGGTCGCTAGTTTCTTATAAGACCGAAACTCGCTAACTGCACAGCAGTCTTTTTAAGACCCTATATAGTTTATTATTATTATTGTTGGCCTTGGGACAACAGGGGCTCTTAAATAAAAATAAAAAATAAAATAATTAGCAGGCAGGCAGTTGAGAGAACTGTGTGTTGCCAGTTATCCATTGTTGGTTTTAGGTTTACCAAGTTTGTTTTTAAATTGGTTTGTGGTTTTAGCATTTACAATGTCTTCTGGAAATTTATTTAAAGCCTCCACCTCAAAAAGTGCTTTCTTTGGTTGTTATTTCCTCTCGTCTGGGAAAGTTTAAAAAGAATTGACACCCCTTAAACATGCATTTTGAGTTGGTTCAAATATTTTCTCAAACTTCTGTATGTCATAGTGGCCATTCAAAATTTTAAATGTTTCAATTTTGTCTCTACCTACACTGTCTGAGTCTTCAAGAGTAGTAAGTTTCAGTTTTAATGGGTGTATATTTCATCACTCAAGGTATTCAAGCCCAAATAGTGATTCAGAACAATTGTAGTATTATAGTTGAACAATAGCAAAGAAACTTGTTTTGTTTATATGTACCCTACAACATCATAATAAGTATCTAGATAAATGCACTGGATTATAATTACACTTGCAAATTTCTTTTATGTGTGTGTCGTAAGACGCGACTACGAATATTCACAATAATTGTTTTTGAAAATGATCCCACAAATTTTTATCCGACATATTTTTACGACCGTAGGTATATGCTCTATCCTCCCCACAAGGTTTAAAGGCACAGTGTATATTTGTATTTATTGTACGAATATTCAGCGGTTTGCGAAATAGTATGAGCTAGTTGCGAATATAAAAAGTTTTCTCAACATCATCATCAAAATAGTATAAAATGAAGTATTTTCCCGTGTCCCTATGTGTGCTTAGATCTTTAAAAGTACGCAATGGATTTTGATGCGGTTTTCTTTAGTAGATAGATTTATTCAAGAAAAAGGTTTTTATGTATAATTTATGCCGTGCCGTGTGATGTCGGCTTAGAATAGCATCACCCCATTTCTTGCCCGTGGGAGTCGTAAGAAGCGTCTAAGGGACTCGAAGGTGATAGTGACAACTATGGCGATACACAATTTTCCGGATGACCCTCAAATGTTTGTCAGACGTGGCGTAAATGTCCGTTCTATGCGGCCGTTTACGCTCTGCCTACCCCGCAAGGGATTATAGGCGTGATATGTGTATGTATGTATGTTTATGCCGGGAAAAGGTCATTTTCTCCTGGTAAAACGGTTAGCATTTGATAAAATCGCTGGGCTGCTAGTCTCTGAATAATCGCAATTTCACTGACTTTGCGCGTCACTCTAAAGATAGACACAACACGGAGACATTATCGATCACCTTCCCAGGACTTGTACAGCTAAATATAGGTCGTGTTTCTGCGAACCCTGCTTTGTAAACATACTGGGGACGATTCTGACGGACGCATTCTTTCATCCATTTTCCTTGTTTCGTGATGGTTCCGGGTTTCAGGATGTTGAGGCGGTTCCTATTGCTGTCTATGATTACTTAGACGGCTGTCGTTACAATTACAAAAGCCTACTTCTAGTAGACTTGTGATAAAAATGACAATAGAGTTCATAGGGTCGTCGTAGACTCGGTGTACCGTACAACCTCATCAAAACGGCGAGTTAGAGAGGTTGAACGGTCTATGGTCTGTACTCTACTGTAACTTCACATCTCGTCATCGTTACGCGTGATCAGGGCGCAAGGAATGTGACCGCGAGAATCTCCACCATAGGTCCTACCGGTGCACAGGAGCCCTGGATGACCTGACCTCATTTCATGACCTGAACGCATGTAACCTGTGACCTATTGAAGGATGTTGCAGGATGAACATTTGGTGGTTTAATGCAAGGTAGACTTGTTGCGTTTCGCCTTTATACATATAACGGGATGTTTTTAGCCAATCTGTTTTAATTAATGAAATAGACATGTTTTAATATGAATACAGATACGAATTCACTCCTTTTTCACAAGGGATTGTGGGGTAGTGAAAAGTAATTTTCGTTACATCTTTAGCAATTGATCGGAACCTACGTGTTCCTTAATCGTCCCTTACGACACCCGATAGAAAGAAATAGGGTGATGCTATTCTAATCGCGCATCACACAGCAATTTCAATTTAATATTTTTTTCTTTCTTGATTAGTGATTACTTACACGACAACTTCTGATTTCTTTGTCAAACAAGGGTGTAGGTACGTCAGTTGCCTTAATTTAGGTTCACACACACACACACATCACGCTTTCATCCCGTGCGGGGTAGGCATAGCGTTAACGGCCGTACGAAATGATTCGTTACCGCCACGTCTGACAAATATTTGAGGGCCGTTTCAGAAAATCGAGTATCACTAAAGTGTCGCTACTTACTAACTTGTCGGCCTATGTGGCGCAGTGGTAGTGCGACTGCCTGCTACGCAAAGGTTCCGGGTTCGATTCGTGGTGGGACACTCACAAAGTTGATATTTATTTGACATTGCAAAATGAACTAACTGATTGTCCGAAAATAAATGGTTTCGTGCTTCGGAGGGCACGTTAAGCCGTCGGTCCCGGTTGCTGTCTATGATTACTTAGACGGCGGTCGTTACACAACCATGTCAGAGGCCTACTAGTGTTAGTAGGTGGTTGAAAAACTCTGACACCAGGGTTCATCGGGTCGTTGGACGACTCGGTATCCCACACAAAAATAAAGAGAAAAAGACAAAAGTGACAGGTTGTCAGTCTGTCGCCTAAAATGACGATTATTTAGGTAACTAGAGTGCATAAACCGAGAACATTACCTCCGCTCCGGTCGGTTGAGGCGAGTATACTCGTGAACGACCTCGACAGTGGCGCCACTTTACAAAAATAAACCTCTTTATACAAACGATCTATCAGAATGTCCGTTGTTCAAGTTTTTAGTATTATCCTGAAGTAAAATTAGAACCTGTAAACTCAATAAAATATTCGCTGTAAGTTATTACAGTTATGGTAATTAATACCAAAAGTGGCCGTTTTTAGGCACTTTTTTTCATAACTTTAATTGTAGTGATTATTTCATTGACTTTGCAGGTTCTAATTTTACTAAAGGATAATAACTAAAAACTTGGGCATTGGACATTTTGATAGATTGTTAATATAAAGAGAAAACCTTTTTTTTAAAGTGGTGCTACGGTCGAGGTCGTTGGCGGCTACACTCGCCTTAACCGACCGAATGAGCAATCACCATTCGCTAAGCGAGCAACCGGTAATTTTAGTCGCTTTATCTGCCTGGTGATGTAGCTAGGCCGTCTCTTCTCTTTTCGTATGGGACACCATGTCGTCCAACGACCCGATGAACCCTGCTGTCGGAGTTTTTCAGCCGCCTACTACCATTAGTAGACCTCTGACATGGTTGTGTTATGACCGCCGTCTAAGTAATCATAGACAGCAACCGGGACCGACGTCTTAACGTGCCCTCCGAAGCACGGAACCATTTCTTTTCGGACAATCAGTTGGTTCACCCTGCAATGTCCTGACCAGACCGGGAACAAATTCACAAAGTGATAAATATCAACTTTGAGAGTGTCCCGCCGAGAATCGAACCCGGAACCTTTGCGCCGCAGGCACTGCCACTGCGCCACATCGGCCGTCGATAGGTAGGCCGTGTGATACCGGCTTAAAATAACATCACCCCATCGTGGGTATTGTAAAAAGAGACTAAACGACTCGAGGGTTACATGTGTATTGCAATTTTAGGCGATGAATTGACATCATGTATCTATGGTGATACACACACGAAGACCCTTATATGTTTGTCAGACGTGGGGTAAATGCCTATTTCTTACGGACATTTAGCACTCTGCCTACCCAGGAAGGTATATAGGCGTGATTTATGCATGTATGTATGCTGTTGGTTTACATGGCATCACCACATTTCTACATGTGTGTTTCGTTAGAAGCTATGACAGGAAAGAAGCAGGGAATAGGCAGCTGCGTTCCCTGTGAAATACTGTGAATACAATATCTTGCAATACACAAAGATCTTTGTGCACGTGTCTGGTTTCATCATTCAAAATCCGGCCGGGAATCGAACTCACGACCTTGTAAGGACGTATGATAAGTGGAAGCTAGTCAGTAGGCTCAATGCTGCATAATGGATAAGGGGAATTCCCACCGAGCGAGGTGTTCAGTTCGGTTACCGCAGCCCGACTGGTTTAAAAAAAAAAAAGTTTTGGACCTTATGATTTTAGCCCCGGGGCTTTTTAAATCTACACCTGACTGTATGGTGGGGAGCAGGAGCTCACCCGGAAAAGTTGGTCGGTTGTTCAAACAACCAGCTTAATCGCGCAATGGGCGCGGGCGCGATTGGGCTTACGAGTTGTTCTGGGAAGAACGTATTGGACTGAATCTACCCGGCAAGTGCCGGTAGTTCCCAAAATGGGGAACAAATAAGGGACCTCCGCGCCCCCGCCGGCGGGTAGGACGTATTTATGCTAAGTTTACGACAAACTTCGTAACCGCGTTTTAGGCCTTGACTTCTGATTGGCTTATTTCTATGACGAGTATGACGTATCGTGTTTACATTGTGCAGGCAGCGTTGTCGTTGTCGCCTCGTCAGCAGTAGATGCGTCCAGCGAAGTCAGCATTCTGTGTGCGGCGCGCGCTTTAAATGTTTTTGCAATCCACACCACTACAACTTTTACGCCAAAGGCTGAAACTGCGCCAAATAGGACGTCACAGATTTGCAGTTATACAAACAAAATATATTCATTTTCACACCACAAACCTGTTAGAAGAACGTTACCGCTACGCTTTCCGACGCGTAACGCCACTCCAGTAGCTTTTGAAACTCGTGTATTTTTTCAGGGTTCATCGAAATGATGTCAGCTTACGTGCCAGAGTTCGCCCATATGGACCCTGGTGCTGTATGCCAGTGGGTCTTACAACTTGGAGCCGAGATGTCTCGCCCCGACGGAGCTGAAAACGACTCTCTGTCTCATATTGGTAACTATAGCCATACTTCTTTTTATCGCGTAAGTCACCGAGTCAACAAACGACTCGAATTATTCCTGATATCTGACTTTTCAAATCGCCTACTGCTACTACTACGCCTTTGACATTTTAAAGATATCCCTACTCACGTGATTAACACTTTGTGTTGTGATTTCTTGATGGAACTCCATAGTATTCTAAGTAATAAAACACTTTTTTACACTAGTTCCACTATATATAAAATAAAACAAAAAAATATATAAAATAAATAAAAACTAGTGTAAAAAAGTGTTGTATTTCTTAATATACTCAAGTGTTTAACATGCATAAGGTGCGGCCATAAGCCTAATGTGTGTCCTTAAGATTACGACTCCTAGTGCTTTAGTTGCATAAAGGTAGGTCATTACGGAAGCAAGTGTATCGGTGCATGAAGTTTGCAAGAGATGTAAATAGTGAGGCTATTAAAGATCTCTTTGTACATGAAGTTTGCTTAAGTTGTTAATAGTGAGGCTATTGAATATATCCTTGTGAGTGGGTTTTACAACATGAAACTGCAATATCCCGATATCTTGGTAGACTTTAATACAATCCTGATCCATAACAATAAGTAATCTTTATTCTCGCAACAATATTTTTCTTTACAGATGACTCGGTTACCTTAGACAGGAGTGACAAAGTAAGCCTCACTCTGCAGAGCCTGGCTGAGATGCTGCCATCAGTCCAGCCTAACAAGCACAACCGGTGAGTAATGAAAAAGAAACAGTCTAAAACAAACACGTCTTAATAAACAAGGAGGATGATATTTTCATGAGTTTGCACAACTATTACTCATCATACATACATACATACATGTAACATAAATCACGCCTATATCCCTTACGGGGTAGGCAGAGCCACGTCTGACAAAAGTTAGAGGGTCAATCAGATAACTGCGTATCACTATAGTGACAGGCTGTCAGCTCGACGCCTAAAATTGCAATACACACCCTCGAGTCCCTTAGTCGCCTCTGTCGTTTTGCCGTGTGATGCCGGCTTAGAATAGCATCACCCCATTTCTTACCCATGGGTGTCGTAAGAGGCGACTAAGGGACTCGAGGGTGTGTATTACTCATCATCATCACATTAAAACAATTTTAAATGGATTTAAGTTGTGTTTATTTTGGATTTTACAATTCCTACGTTTTGAGATCTTTACAGATACAAATACAAATACAGAGCCCGTGGTCACGGTCGTTATTGAAACAAGAAGGATTTTGTTTAAGTGTAATATTGCGCTCAATTCGGGATATAAACACTCTTTACTTACCTTAAATAAGTGCTTTCACTTTCCATCAAATAGGTTTAGAAAATGATAGGAGATATCTAAGTCCTGTCATGTTTAAAAATGACAACAGGTTCTTCGCAATTTCTAGTCGATTTAATCGCCATTCTTTCCATCGTCGCCTTATTTTGTCAGCAAGTATCTTGCGTCAAATAATAAGACATGACATGACTTAAATATATCCTATCCTTTTCCAAATCTATTTGACGGAAAGTGACAGCACTAATTTAAGGTAAGTTAAGAGAATTTATATCCCGAATTGAGGCCATTATGTAAGTTAGTTTAAGGCAGGCATAGGTATAAGTTGTGCCTTAGTATAAATAAATAAATATCCAGGACAATTCACACAGCGCCGTCTAGCCCCAAACTAAACAAAGCTTGTACTATGAGAACTACATAGCTGATATTAATACTTTTATACTTTTTTGAAAATAAATACATATTTTACATTGAAAACACCCAGACTAAACAGAAATATCTGAAAATTTTACTTTACAAATATTTGTGTCTTGTGGGGATCGAACCCACGACCCTCGGCGTAGCAGGCAGTGGTTCTATCCGCTACGCCATCGGGCCAGTCAAATACTGATTAACACTTTGGCGAAATGTTATTTAATTTTAACATACATACATAAATTACGCCTATATCCCTTACGGTGTTGTCAGAGCGTTAACGGCCGTAAAAAGTATATTAACACCACGTCTGACAAAAGCTTGAGGGTCAATCAGATAACTGTGTATCACTATAGTGACAGGTTGTCAGCCTGTCGCCTAAAATTGCAATACACATCCCTCGAGCCCCTTAGTCGCCTCTTACGACACCCATGGGTAAGAATTGGGGTGATGCTATTCTTAGCCGGCATCACACGGCGTATTTAATTTTAACAGTTGAGTTTAATGCCGTTTATAAATAAAAATAAATATCAATTGTCAGTTATCCGACTTAGTCTATGCCGGCGATCAGCGCTATCCCTCGGATTCGTTTTTTTTTAAGGATGGGTTTGCTCTTGACTCTAGTCTAGGTCATAGGACAGAGACAGAGTCTAAGATAGAGTGAGCTCACCCAGAAGAAGCCTGTTTACTCTTACTTTGAAGAGATAGGGTTGTATGCATTTGGAAAAACAGACGCAGGTAGTGAGTTCCACTCTTTAGCAATGCGCATTATAAATGATGACTGGAAGCGCTTAGTCCGAATTGGTGGAATGGTAACCAGGTACGGATGGTATCCGGCGGTGCGTCTGGATGTCCGATGGTAGAAGGGAGCTGGTGGAACAAGGTCGTGAAGCTCTTGAGCACACTCTCCAAAGTACAATCTGTAAAAAACCGACAAGCAGGCAACCTTGCGGCGATGTGCCAGGCTATGTAGCTTGGTGTCCACCAGTTTTATGTCGCCTATGAGCCTCTTGGCCGTGCGTTTCACCGAGTCAAGAGCGGCAAGTTGGTATTTGGCTGAGCCATCCCAAAGGTGACTGCAATACTCCATGCAGGATCGGACTTGTGCTTTGTAAAGAGTTAAAAGCTGTCCAGGCGTAAAGTATCGCTTCACTCTATTCAGGATGCCGAGCTTCTTAGCCGCTGTTGCAGACTTTTTTTCTGCAGCTTCTTGCTACTGGCCGGTTGGTACACTATGACAGACAGACAAGACAGACGGGATTTTGACGGACTGGAAAAAGACGATCGACTGAGGGAATTTTGCTATAATTTTTTGATATAATATATTATATTTCACTACCGTATAATTTCTTTCTTTTCGTCGTTAATAGCCGCCGTTTGAGATGTTCGATGGTAGAAGGGAGCTGGTGGAACAAGGTCGTGAAGGTTTATTGTCTCTTATTGTCCACAGCTCCCACTCCAACTCTGAGAGTTCTGAGCCGGATGCCGCGACGCGCCGCGCGATGCTTGACGCTGACGAGTACTCCGAGCAGTGTGCCGTGCTTAATGAGATGTTCCCCAACACCCCCACTATGGAGGTTAGTACTGTGTTTTTTATTTATTTATTATACATACACAGAAAGTACAAAGGGCGGGCCTAATGCCACGCGTCATTCTCTACCGGCCAACCAAAAGATAAACAGAAAGAGTCAAAGCGGGTGCCCAGCAAAAAAAAACGAAATAACCTTTAATTGTATGCCTACCTTTTGTGCTAACTTTAAGTAAGATTATATACTTAAAGTTCGCACTAAAGGTAGGTATACAATACATAAGCAGGAATAACCAAAAATACTATACTTAATAATTTAACAAAATAAAATAAAAATACATAAACCTACATAAAATAAATACATGCATACATAAATAAATAAGACTGTGTTGTCTTGCCCCTACAGTTATAACACGACGATAAACAGAAATAAAATGTTGGTTTATGCTATGAAACTTTGATTTATGCCAATAAAACTTTAGCTTAAGCCAGTAAAACGATGACTTACGCTAATAAAACATTGACTTATTTTTGAAAACTTGCAATATTTTCAAGCACGGGCAGATTTTGAACCTACGACTTTCGCATTACAAGTGGCGACGCCTTTTCCATCTGGGCTACCGTAGCTGATTACTTGCCCGCCAATTTTGCAAGTATGTCTTAATGCCAGTAACGCGTGGTAAAAATTTAGCAAGTTTTCAAAAATTGTGTACCTAACACGGGAAGTGTTTTAAAATTTGGTATTCAACGTTGACTTATGCTAATGAAAGTACCTCTATGATACCAAATGTAAATAGTTGAATAACTCTATTAAATTTTTAACTTGCTTTAATAAAGCTTGGAGTAACACTTAATAAATTTTGATTAGCTCCAAAAACAGTGGCATTCTTAATAAAACTTAACCTACTTAAGTAAAACATGCGCTAATAACACGTAGACTTACGCGAATAAAACGTTTATTAACGTAAATAAAACGTTGACTCACCTACACTTCTAAACGAACTATAAAAATATCAAAGAAATTGTAAATTTTGTGTATTTTCACTACAGATAAAGCACTGCGTGTCCATCGCTCGCGGTGATGTCGAGCACGCGGCTGCCACTTTGCTGCATCGCCGCGAGCATGGCCAGGCGTTGTCTGCGGCCACGTTGCACACGGCCACGGCTGCCACGCGGGCCCCTGTGTGCGACGACTCTGAACTCAAGAACCGCATCATCGCCAGGTATGTGTAATTGTTTAAAATTGTATTAGTTTACTTTATTCAGCTATGCGAGTGTATTCAAATGTTTGTCAGATATAAAAGTTCGTTTCAATTCTCGATTTTCTCGTTTAATGCGATCCGTTATGAAGATTGAAGTAATTTTACGATTCAGATTTGGTAAAAGATGTTGAGATGCGTGGTCTTTGTACAACTATTTTTTTTTTTATTATTAATGATGGGTTTGCTCTTGACTCTAGTCTAGGTTATAGGACAGAGACAGAGTCTAAGATGGAGCGAGCTCACCCAGAAGAAGCCTGTTTACTCTTACTTTGAAGAGATTAGGGTTGTATGCGTTTGGAAACACAGACGCAGGTAGTGATTACTATGTAATGATAATGAGATAATAAGTATTCCAAATTGCCCAGATAAGATAAGATAAGATAATTCTTTATTAAAATAAACTTAATCATAAATAGGTACACATATATGAAATAATTATGAGGCTTAGCCATTTCCTAAACTAAGAATTGGAATTCCTGTATCTTAGATACTCGTACGTGGACAAGAACTCTGAGACCAAGGAGCATCGCCCGCTCGCGCCCAAGTTCGAGCCGAAGAAGATGGTGCGCTACAGGGACAACAAGATCGTGTCGCTCAAGGGGGAGCGCTACACTGAGGTCAGTTTTGTATATCCACAGGTCTTGTACATCTTCGCAAGATGGCCGGCAAAACTACTTTTCATGTGGGGCACCGAGTTTAAAAATGACCCGATTAACCCTGGTGTCAGAGATTTTCAATCGCCTACTTATAGTAGTAGGCCTCTGACATGGTTGTGTAACGACCTAGACAGTAACCAGGACCGACGGCTTATCGTGCCTTGCGAAGCACGGAACTTCTCTTATCGGACAATCAGGTGGCTCAGCCTTTAATGTCTTAATCAGACTGGAAACAAATTCACAAAGTGATAAATATCAACTTTGTGGTTCCACCGAGAATCGAACACGGAACCTTTTGCAGTCACTCGCACTACTTCTATGACTTGCGATTAAAAAGGGCTATCTCCAGCAGTAGACCATCGAAGGGGGACAATGATGATGATTCCACAGATCTGCCTAAAAACAGTAGCACTGTGATTTCCAAATTCAAAAAATTTCAAAAGCTCTCTGAGCATTAAATATATTTAAATAAATAAAGCTTAAATAAAAGATTGACTAGTCCCAATATAATTTTGATTTCTAAAAACAAAGCTGTGTCTAGGCGTGATATATGAATGTATGTTTATGTCTGATCCTACTTATACTTCATTTGGCTTGGCTATCCAAATAAAATATAGTCTTCTGAAAATAAAGCGTCGACTTATCGAAATATTACCTTCACGATAGCTAATTAAATGTTAACTTAATGAAATAAAACTTGAACTTACAAGCATAATGGTACTTTGAAGTCTTATGTTGTTGTAAGCATGTTAAAAAAATGTTTCCAGGTACCAAAATCCGGAATCGACGAGGAGCACTTAAAGAAGCCGAAGAAACAGCATTGCCCTTAACCATTAGATTCACGTCAGTACGGAGAGTTAGCGTGTACGCTACCCGCACTATTGGTGTCCCCCGTAGTACCCCCGCCACGCCCCGCTAGTCTTATCCTATCTAACGTAACTCTTATTCTAGTTAATGTAATTTTTGTCGCGATTAACACGCGTAAAACGTTTATTACTGCGAATAAAACGTTTACTTACGCGAATAAACAGTTGACTTACGCGTTTAAAACGTTTACTTACGTGTTGAAAGCGTTTATTGACGCGTTTAAAACGTTTACTGACGAGTTTAAAACTATTATTAAATCAATTTTGACTTACGCGACAAATTTATTGAATCGCGTTTTAAACGTATTGTTGTACACAAGCGAAGCTTTCAGTACCTTGTGTACGAATTTGAGAATGAAATTCGATTTTTTAACTTATATATTTGAATACGCGCGTAACTTTGTTTGCATATTTGCAATTTCGTATATTAAAAATTCTAACTACGACAATTTGTATTCTAAAAAGAATAAAAATCCTAAAAACGTTAATATGATTATAAATAATGTAATTTTCGCGTGTGTTGAAACACGTAATGAATTGAAAAGAAATGTTAAAGTTTCAAGCGTAATATTAAACGAAGTAGTCAAAGACTCTACTAGTGCATTAAAAATATTGCCATACTCTATTAATACTTTGACTAATGCCAGTAAAACGTTGATTTACGCAAATAAACCGTCAACCAACGTGAATAAAATGCTAACTTACGTAAATAAACAGTTTAATTACGCGAATAAAACGTTGACTTGCGCGAATAAACATTTGACTTTCTCGTGTGGTCGATCCTACTCGACTCATACATTCTTAGATGTAATTTTATGTCGTAAGTGTGTAACTTATTCCAATTTTAGAACGGGGCGTGCGTTCGTGATTCCTCGTGTCCGTAGATGTAACGTAAACGTAGGTTTAGGAGCGAATTCGCACTTTATTTTGAAGGCGGCGTTTCCTTTCTGTACTGATTTGTTTGGGCCACAGTGTCCGTCACAATTAAACGTAGATAGTTTTAAGTCCAATTTGATTTTATTTATTATTAGTTTAATTAATTTTAAGCTCTCTTTAAGGCAGCTATACAGTATTATTTTCGACTCATCGGATATGCAAGGATGTGTTCAGAGTGATGTAAGTAAAGATGACTTAGTGTCGTCTCGTAGGAAGCCGACGGCGCTGGATACCAACAGCCGTCTAGTTGTAAGCATAAAGATCTGTCTACCTGTGATTTTTATTAATTATTATTATAATTTTATTAAAAATGTGATTCCTATAGTTTTACCGTTTTTATACACATCTGTGATTGTGATGCCATTTTATATTATAGTTTACCCTGTAAGTGGTTTAAGTTTAGGACTTTTAACATTATTATTTATTATTATTGACAATGTTTTTTATTTTGCATTTTATGTTTTGTGATCGACATTTTATTTAGTTCTGAAAAGGGTTGTGGTAGTGATTCAATCGAGGTTTGAGGAAAGCGAAATGTTGACATTTTGACACTCTATGACTACAAGGTTATGATGACTGATTTAGAAAATAAATAAAAACAGACTGATTGAACATAAGATCTGAAATAGCTAAACTATCTCCGTTATTTGGAGATGTGGGCAAATAATTACATACTACGATGAGTAGTAATTTTAAGTAAAAGACTGACACTAGTATTACTGTGGGATAATCTCATTCCCACAGGAAAATAATGAACTCCAGTAAGACGCGGGGCTGAAAATAAAGTTACGTAAGTTTAGCAGGCAGGCGTTTGGTTGGATAGTAAGACTACCACGCCTTGTTTTCGTAGTTTTATAATTTGTACAGAAATTTTCCCAACCACAAGTTATAAATCTAATCTCATGGTTGTTAACTATCGCTTAAATGTTTCAAATCTACCTCAAATTATGTCGAAAATATCAGATATCTTCCATTTCACTATATTCATTTCTAGTTCGTTATAGTATTCTAATGAATTTAGTCAGACGATTCTAACTGAACCTCAGTAACATTCCTAAGTAAAATAAATCCTAAAGTGTATTATATTTATTGATTATTATATTGAATCACTAGTACAACTCTTGACCAATGAATTTTATACAATTTCTCGTATAGACTGAAATCTATTTAATTGAATAGTGATCTCATTTGATGGGGATGTTTTATATTATTTTTATCTTATTATTTACATGGCTTTACAAATTAATAGTTTACGTACTGAAGCACGTGGCCGAATTCTAGGCACGCAAAATTTAACAAGATTGTAATCTACAAGAAGAGGAAACACACAGCTTTTGGTGAAAATTCGTCAAAATGGCTGGCGATCTAAATGTCATCAAAAATGACCAATTTGCATGATCAATACAGGGTTATATTTTATTCACCTCCGAAATTTTACAGGGCGATTCTACTCATAATTTTGAACAACTTTTATTATGGGGTCACCTGCGAAATCGCGAAAAAAAAGCAGTTGTTCCATACATTTTGTTCGAGTTGGTATGAATTTTTCTATGGAGCAGCTGTTTTTTTTTTCGCGATTTCGCAGGTGACCCCATTATAAAAGTTGTTCAGAATCATGAGTAGAATCAACCTGTAAAATTTCCCGGGGAATAAAAATAACCCTGTATACTATGATACCTAAATATAACTTGTGAGAGGTAGTGGTATTCACAAATTGAGCGTTGTTACTTTATAGGTATGACAAATTGTAAATGTTGGACATTGTTGGAAACTTAGTTACATATTTTGCATTGTTGATAATCTAAAACCGAACGGGGTTAGAAAGTTTCATAGTTTCAGTGGCACATTAACCATGAACTGTGAAGCTGGAAATCTATATTTCTAAAGTAATATTCACTTTATTTAAAGCAATAGCTTCAGTACGTATTCATCATGCATTTGTTAACTTGCATAGCAAAGCTATATAAATCTTTGTCCCTTTTTACCTTTGTCTTTGAAATCTACAGTTTATGTTTATAAAAAAAATTAAATATATTGTTTTGTTTTTAAATGTTAATTTTTAATGGTAAAGTTGAATAAAATGTCCAAAAATGTACTTCGTGCATTATAAACGTTTATAACGCGAAAAACGTTAATTATAATATTTGCCAATAAAACATTGACTTACCAAAAACGTTGACTTACCAATAAAACGTTGACTTAACTCATGCCAATAAAACTTTGACTAAAGCTAATAAACGGTTGATATACGTTAACAACTTACAAAAATAAACTGATATTATTGAAATAAATATTTATTGGTGTATAATCGTATTCTGTAGATTTCACAGACAATTATTGTTATAACTCTTCTTGCCATCTTGTTAATTATTTTATTAAAAAGTGCATTTTATTTTGCCAAATTCGGTGCTTTAATTGTTCGGAATTGCCAAAATACGTTAGACATACATACATACATAAATCACGCCTATATCCCTTACGGGGTAGGCAGAGTGTTAACGGCCGTTCAACGGATATTAACACCACGTCTGACAAAAGTTTGAGGGTCAATCAGATAACTGTGTATCACTATAGTGACAGGTTGTCAGCCCGTCGCCTAAAATTGCAATACACACCCTCGAGTCCCTTAGTCGCCTCTTACGACACCCATGGGTAAGATATGGGGTGACGCTATTCTAAGCCGGCATCACACGGCACTCTAAGCCGGCATCACACGGCAAATACGTTAGATATTTGATTAAATTACAGTTATTTGCAGAAACTAGTATTACTTTTATTATAATTTTGATATATTTTAACAGCACTTGTTGGATTTCAGTTTAAAAAGTTTGGATGAATATAATTTTTAAATTGAAATTGAAATATTGAATTTGTGCGGTCCCTGGTGACATTTGACGCGAACATGCAGCTTTTTCCATACAATACAAATGACTCTGGAATGTTGCCAGACAAAGCTGTATTAATAAGAATAATAATCATAAAAAGAATAGTCAAGATATAGCACATGAGCCAGTGGCTGCGCCTTTTTTAAATAATAATAATTATAATAAAAGTTATATTCGTGTCTGCAAACAACGTAACTTACTAAAGAAAGTATTACGCTGTTGAATGTACCTGTTTCTATAAATTCTACGTTTTATATTATTTTTTCTTCTTAACGCTTTTTATCAATCCTGGCGCCAAAGCTCTATACAGTAGTGTGACCAGAAATCGATTTTATTTTTACTAAGTTTTGTTTTCGTTTAGGACATAAAGTCGTCCTAAGACCTGATGAACTCTGATGTCAAAGTATTCCATTTACATAATATCTTCCAAGCTAATCAAAACTAAAACTATGCAACCGCTATAAGAATGATTTGCATTTCTAGTCTTTTTTTATATTTCTGGTCTTGCTACTTGATACATACATTCCTTTTTTATTTTATATACTCACATAATTATACAGGATTTCGAATTGTTCCACCTTGTATTCTGATTGCAATATTATTTTTTATTGAAGACTATACATAAACTAAGGACAGATTTTGAGTTGACAGACATTTTAGATAGCCAATGCACAAGAAAAATATAAAAAAACAACTAATTGAAACATTTTTTAAATGTTTTTAAGCTGAAAGTTGCATGAAAATAACAAACATGTTTTTTGTGATGTTATCATTTATGAATGAGAACATGTTGTGCTATCTATAAATGTATAATCCTATTTCTGTCAATGTCTCTTAGTCTACAAATATTGGCTGCTGGCGTCAAAATCACAGATGAGTAAATTAAGAAACAAGTTTTTATTAAAAGCCGCATTTATTTTCTATTCTTCGTATTATTACATTGTAATATTATTTATGATTTATAATTATTATTAATTTAATATTTGTGACATTGTAAGTTAAAATTGATGTAAGATAAGGGCTTGTTCACACGGGCGGTTTTTCCGCTATATTTACAAGCGGCCGAAATCGCTTTGCAACTAACCGCTGCGGTTATGATGTCTGTGTGAATAGGCTCTATCGAGGACAAAAAATGTATTCAATAAATCGTTAAATACCCCTACTGTCTGTATTTTTTTACCCCTACCCTCTGCCTTTGCATAATCACGATTCACGAATCTGACAGCTGTCAAAATAGCCATACTGTAAAAGCATTGTTCTACACCCCAGTTCCCATAACCTACGTTCTACAAAATACTTCATAGACGTCTGATTTAGGGGATGGAAACCAGAATATTGAAAAACCGGAATCGGAACGATTTTTCCGATATTTCAATTCCAGCATTATAGTCGATTAAACCGGTTGTGGAAAACATATCACGTCTATAATTCTTTAACGGGCAGGCAGAACCAATGGTAAATCAATGGCCTGAATTCGGTAAATAAATGATCTTAACTTACCTTTTATTAGCACTGTCACTTTCCGTCAAATAAATTTAGAAAAGCATAGGAGATACCTACGTAAGTTAATTCATGTCTTATAATTTGACGCAAAATAAGCGTTATTTGTCAAAATAAGGCAACGATGAAAACAATACATTCTTAGTCATGCCTTTATTTCTTGCGGGGTAGAAAGAGCGCAAACGGACGCACAAAACGTATATTTACGCCACGTCAGACAAAAATTTGAGGGTCATTCGGAAAATTGTGTATCAATAGTGACATACAGCCCATCGTCTAAAATTACAATAGGTACACACCCGCGAGTCCCTTAGTCGCCTCTTACGATACGACACCCGCGAGAAAGAAATGGGGTGATGCATTTCATCTATGCATGCATTATGCTTACCTAGGCAATTTTTTTGGGGCATCACCATTGTACATTTTTTAAACCCTGCAAAATTTTCAAGCGCGGGCAGCATTTGAACTTGCGACTTTCGCCATTACTAGTGGCGACGTCTTTTTCATCTGGTTTTACAAGTTTTCAAAATTTGCATACCTGTCACGGGGAAGTGTTTTAATATTTGGTATTCAACCATTGAAAACGATGTAGTTTGCTACCAACGCACCGGCACCCTCAATGCCACGCAAATACCTAAGAATGGAAAATTTTCTAGAGATTCTCGAGTGTCATGTAGAGGGCGCTTAGCTTAATTGAAAAAACGTTCTATTACATGAAAATGTGTACCACTTTACAAAATATTATTTATTTTGTATTTATGTAATCTTTCTAAATTTCTTATAGATTTTTTGTTTGCTTACATGAATGACACTCAATATAATAGCAAGACGACAAGTAAATTTTGTAGAAAATCAAACTAAAAGAAATAAATTAGTAACGAACACAACGTGAAACGGAACCTGAGACAAAACTATGGCTGCCGCCAGCCATATTGAAACGTCAAATTTTCAGTTTAGCACAGTGCCCTCTGGTTTGACTTTCAGAACTATTAACAGACAAATTCCTATTGCTCACGACCGCGAAAACATGTTGATCCGAAATATTTATGTTTATTATATTATACATACATACATACATACATAAATCACGCCTATATCCCTTACGAGGTAGGCAGAGCGTTAAAGGGTAAAACGGATATTAACACCACGTCTGACAAAAGTTCGAGGGTCAATCAGATAACTGTGTATCACTATAGTGACAGGTTGTCAGCCCATCGCCTAAAATTGCAATGGCATTACCCTCGAATCCCTTAGTCGCCCCTTACGAGACACCCATGGATAAGAAATAGGGTGATGCTATTCTAAGCCGGCTCACACGGCAATATATAGCTATTATATTATATGTCTAATTCCAAGCTAAACTCGCGCAGTGGAAGCGATTTACACAGGTAAATTTCTAGTAAAATACCAGGAGTTCAACTGGAGGCAGACAATGGCCGCGTTACGCAGCGCTAAACAACACACGCTGCACAATATAGCAGCGCATACTATGAATTAAACGTGAACCTAAATCTATTTAACCTAATTAACTAAGTTGAGTGAAATTGGCAAATGATGTGTTCCAACCTTTACATAACTCAAGTCGGTAGTAAATACCGTCTGCCGATCTGGCGTTACGTCACACGTATTAGCACTAGATTATAAGTAAGTACCTCCAAATTATATCACCCCACGAATTCCGCAATTCGTACTAAGGAGTCACAATGATATGGTACAACAAATATGAATAAAGGGAACACACCATAAACAGTTTTATACTAAAACAACTAGATTTATCACTTACAGTTAACGCCGGTCCAAATGCATAAAATACCCAACGGAGAAAGGAAGTTCAGGGAATGGATCAAATAGGAATTCCGTGGGTACTTACAGGGCTGGGTGGAAAAGATATCGACACCCAGCATTCCACTACAGCCTTGGCGCGTTATTCACTTCAAACCACTCACAGCTTCTGTTCGTATTTCACTTTGATATTAGTCATTACGCGTGACCCAACACGAATTAGGGCCGTACAAAACGCGAGCCGATATGGCCACTTGATGCCTATTCAACGCGACGCTCACGTGGAAGACGTCGAGACATCCAACAATCACTAAGCCTGGTATTCTAGTATAACCCAGGAGAACCGCAATAATACGATGCATCAACACGCGCGATCTCAAATTGAATCGTCCATTACACGCGGCATCACAAAACGCGTGGCGGGAAATCCGTACAAAACACAATACGTTCTCGTCCGAACGGTTTTGAGTGACTGACTGCGGTGCAGAAATCACCGCTTGGCGCCGTCAGGCGGTCTGCGCGCACGTCGCCAGTCTCGCCCTGCGAGTGAGAAAGGGACAACACACGCCCAGAGCGACGCGTGCGATCGAGCACCGCGCCGCATTCATAGACCGTCATTAATACCTAACTCACCCCAGCATAGCAACGCTAAATTAAACATTATAACTTACGTAAATCGGAATTAAAACCAGAATTCTGCTCTAATATAAAAACTCAAAACTAGTTGTGAGAACTGAGAAACTAGGTTGAGATTGAGATTTAACATGCCCTACTCTGACTGGAAAACTAACAAAAAAAATTAAGCAAGATGATGAGTTCATTTGACACTTGTAATCTTTAAATAATCTCCAACAACATATTATAAATATTATTTTCCCACTTTTTCTACTTTTCTTTGGAATAGGCTGCCTTCAGAGTACGACCAATATCGACTGCAAAAAAAACAGAATGAAAAAAAAAACTATACAGGAACATATTAAGTCGAAATATGAAAAAGAATTGGTCCTTCCATACAAATTGGAACCCGGTCGGCTGGAACTTTTTGTATGTGAGGTCCAAATTCTTTTTCATATTTCGGCCTATGTTTCTTAAGGAAAGTTGTTCAGTATCATGGGTTGGTCCACCTCCTTAAAATATGCAGCTAATATTTTTACACCCAATTTATAAAAAATAAATACAGGGCATTAGAGACAAAAATATCTTTGAACAACTTTTAATCAACCACTTTTCGAGAAGTGCCAAAAAATCAAGGTGTTTATCCATACAGGGAGTAAGGGACAGCCCTCCGAATATTGATAGGGTGTATGCAGACCATGAATCTGAACAACTTTCCCCTAGAAATATATGTCAGGAAACGACAAATAAATTGACCTCTTATACAAAATCAAGATCGGCTGACTGCAATTACTATGGGAAGTTAAAACATTTTTTGGCGTTTCCTGAAATATTTTTCATGGGCAGTTGTTCAGTTTCATGGTCTGAATGCACCCTATAAGTATTTAGAGGGCTGTCCCTTACACCCTGTATATAGTTCATTCTCATAGCTCACAAGACTATCGTCACGATGCGAAAATCTGGTAACAACGTCACACTGACATTTTGAGACGTGACATTATGCGCCGAGGGGTCTGTTTGAGTAGTGTGATGATTCTGTGCTTCGAAAGGCTTTTTTAAAAGTTAGCTCTAGGGTAAAACAATAACAAAATAGTTAATACTTACGTTTTGTTTTTAATTTAACAACTTTATGTCTACAATACCACAATTTTACTAGAAACTTAGGTTCTATGAAGTATTGAAACTACAATAATATAATATTATAGCGGTTTATTTCCAACTTTTACAGTCTATTTATAAATAAATAAATAACATGGATGGTGACAAAACAACACGATGAGAAACTTTAAATTATATACCGGTGTAAAAAAACTACTTTTTACATTTCTAGTGAATAAGAAAATTGGTTGACAATAATCGTACCTTGGGTGATGCTTCCTTGAAAAAATACATTACTGATTATTTTCTGTAATTTTCTACAGATGATGAGAATTATGAAGAAATACTTTAAACTGATCTCTTAGTACAAATACAATACTGTGTTATAAGTTTTTGCTTAAAATTAAATGACATAGATTCCATGAATGAAATAATAATGAACAAAAAAGTGGTCATTTTGATGCTTTTGATTTTGGCAACACTTAGATGTATTGCCAGATGTAGTTTACGGAATCGATCTTAATTTTTTTGATTAATCGTATATTTTTTCTACTTACAGGCAAAATAGTTGCCAACTACAATTTACAATAAAATATACAATCATTTATGTTTTTATTGCAATAAGCAAAAATTAAACTCATATTGGTAACATTGAAATTGGGAATTAAATTCCTACGGGAATCTGCATAATGCTACGAAGTTATTTATAAAGGACAATATCCTTAAATAATAAATACTATCTCACTGATTGAATGATTAAAAGACTTGATAAAGCCAATAAATTTAAACTAAAAATACTTTATCTGATTTCATTTTAGATTGACGTCCGCTAGATAGCAACATTAAAAACAAGTAAGAAAAACTATTTGTCGTTTTAAAATCGATCAAAAAAAATACAGTTTTACAAAAAAGCGTTACTTAATTTACCATTTCATTCTTAGACATTACAAAAACACTGCCATCTAGCGGACGTAAGTGTACAACATATGTCTCTAGATTACGTATGTTCTACAAGTTATCTATACAGTGGGTGATTGTATATGGTGAGTTTATTCGCGGCCAATGTTACCTATGATCGCGTCTACCACCTCCGTAGATGTGGCCGTGCCGCCGATATCGGTGGTCAGGATCCTGAAAATAAATACAAAATGTTCAAAAAATTATAATTTGCCTATATTGTATGCGACGAATGAGGCCCGCTTGGAAGTGGGACTATATGAGAATGTGCCGAATTAGGAATGGGACGAATAAGCAGTGCCGATTTAGGAATATGACAAATAAGGAATAGGACAAATCAAAAATGAGACGAATCTGTAATGGGAATATATGAGAATGTGCCGAATTAGGAATGGGCCGAATAAGCAGTGCCGAATTTGGAATGGGACGAATAAGCAGTGACGAATAAGCAGTGCCGAATTAGGAATGTGACGAATAAGGAATAGGACGAATCAGAAATGAGATGAAACTGTAATGGGACTATATGACAATGTGCCGATTTAGGAATAGGACGAATCAGAAATGATACGAAACAGTAATAGGGCGAAATGAGAATGTGCCGAATTAGGAATGTGACGAATTAGTAATGCGACGAATAAGCAGTGCCGAATTAGGAATGTGACGAATAAGGAACAACGCACTAAACGCACTAACCTGTCCATATTGATGGTCCTGTGCACGGCGCGGCGGATCAGGTTCGCGTGTGCCGAATTAGGAATGTGACGAACAAGGAATAACGCACTAACCTGTCCATATTGATGGTCCTGTGCACGGCGCGGCGGATCAGGTTCGCGTGTGCCGAATTAGGAATGTGACGAACAAGGAATAACGCACTAACCTGTCCATATTGATGGTCTTGTGCACGGCGCGGCGGATCAGGTTCGCGTGTGCCGAATTAGGAATGTGACGAACAAGGAATAACGCACTAACCTGTCCATATTGATGGTCCTGTGCACGGCGCGGCGGATCAGGTTCGCGTGTGCCGAATTAGGAATGTGACGAACAAGGAATAACGCACTAACCTGTCCATATTGATGGTCCTGTGCACGGCGCGGCGGATCAGGTTCGCGTGTGCCGAATTAGGAATGTGACGAACAAGGAATAACGCACTAACCTGTCCATATTGATGGTCCTGTGCACGGCGCGGCGGATCAGGTTCGCGTGTGCCGAATTAGGAATGTGACGAACAAGGAATAACGCACTAACCTGTCCATATTGATGGTCCTGTGCACGGCGCGGCGGATCAGGTTCGCGTGTGCCGAATTAGGAATGTGACGAACAAGGAATAACGCACTAACCTGTCCATATTGATGGTCCTGTGCACGGCGCGGCGGATCAGGTTCGCGTGTGCCGAATTAGGAATGTGACGAACAAGGAATAACGCACTAACCTGTCCATATTGATGGTCCTGTGCACGGCGCGGCGGATCAGGTTCGCGTGTGCCGAATTAGGAATGTGACGAACAAGGAATAACGCACTAACCTGTCCATATTGATGGTCTTGTGCACGGCGGGGCGAATGAGGCCCGCTTGGAAGTAGTAAAAATTGAGAATGGAACGAATCCGTAATGGGACGATTAAGGAATAACGCACTAACCTGTCCATATTGATGGTCCTGTGCACGGCGCGGCGGATCAGGTTCGCGTGGAAGTGGTGGCCGAGATGCTCGAGCATGTCCACGGACGCGTTTATCATCGCCACGGGATTCGCGACGTTCTTGCCCGCGATAGCCGTGCCTGCGGGAGACCATATTTAAAGCTAGTTTACATCTGGTACGCCGTGTGTACCGGTGTAAAAACAAAAGAACCTTACCTCACTCACTTCAAATTCAATACAAAAAAAATACTGCAAATATTTGAAGGGGTGAACCTGTTCTTGAAACTGAACAACTTTTTCCAAGGAACATAGGTCGAAATAAGAAAAAAAATATTGGCCCTTCCACACTAAGTGTGTTAGCCGGCCGGTTTATTTTGTATGGGAGAACCAATTTTTAGCATTATTTTTTCATATTTCGACCTAAGTTTCATGGGGTAAGTTTTTCAGTTTCATTGGCTAATTCATTCCTTGAAAGGAACGCAGAACTTTTCCTTACACCTATATAGGGTGAAATTTTACAAGTGACCGATAGCGTAAACTCTATATGAGCTGGTGATAAGGAACAACTTTCCCTAATGAATATAATAATATGTCAAAATAGTAAATAATATATTAATTAATAAATTTATATTTTTACCAATAAAATTATATGATATGATATGATATTAACTCTCATAAAAAAATCCCAATCACCTGATTTGGATAACTATGGAAGCTTATAATAATTTTCTCAAATTTTGACCTATGTTCCTTTGGGAAAGTTGTTCCTTATCACCAGCCCGTCCTTTGTTTTCGGGTAACATTTCACCCTATATAGCACACCTATATCCCTTGCGAGGTAGGCTGAGCGGAAACGGGCGTAAACACGAACATATAATGAATGTTTGCAGTTGTTTAGTTTCATGGTCTAATCATGCCTGTATAGTTTACGATACACTGTCCCTTATACAGGCTATTTATGGCGTTTCTCAGGGTCTTAGGTCCTCTCCTATTCCTAGTGTCATACCTCAGGGAAGCATGTTAGGTCCACTGCTATTTCTAGCTTAATACCTTAGGGAAGCATATTAGTTCCACTCTTATTCCTAGTCGATAAACTTACCGGTGTTCCTGGTGCCTGGCTCGAAGACGGCGTAGTGGTCGCCGTAGTTTCTACCAGACAGTAACCCAGCCCCTCCAATGAGGCCACACACCACGTTGGATACGATGGAGCCGTATAAGTTCGTCATCAGCATCACGTCGAATTGGTGAGGTCTAAGATAAGAAAAAAATATGCTTTTAATGGAGGGCCTTGAAACTAGAGCTTCGTTTGTTCACATTTTGCGTCTGGTATAACTAACATTTGATATTATAGAGCTCATAATATTTTTGTCAATGGCTACCAAAGCTCCATTGTATACTAACAAATACAATACAAAAAGATACTGAATATAATTCAAGTGGGTCAAATTTAACAACTTTCTTCAAGGAACAGAGGTAGATATATGAAAATAAATTGCACATCCACGCAAAATAACTATTGATATAATTATGAATGGGAGGTCCTAAATTTCGACTTATAATTTCTGTTTTCATAAGCAGATTCACAATTACAATTTTAAAATTGACTTCTTCTTTTCGTGTGGGACACCAAGTCGTTCAACGAATCGATTAATCCTGGTGTAAGAGTTTTTCAACCGCCTACTACCAGTAGTAGGCCTCTGACATGGTTGTGTAACGACCGCCATCTAAGTAATCGTAGACAGCAACCGGGACCGACGGCTTAACATGCCCTCCGAAGCACGGAAACAGCTATATTTTCGGACAATCAGGCAGTTCAGCCTGCAATGTCCTAACCAGACTGGGAACAAATTCACAAAGTGATAAATATCAACTTTGTGAGTTTCGAACCCGGAACCTTTGCGTCGCAGGCAGTCGCACTACCACTGCGCCACATCGGCCATCGAAATTGACTTACTTGGCAACAAGTTGCATGCAGCAGTTGTCAATGATCATATTGTCGTGCTCAATCTCCGGGTACTCCTTGGCCATTCTTGTGGCGGTGTCGAGGAAAAGACCATCGGATAGTTTCATAATATTCGCCTTGTGGACTGTGGTCACCTGGAGAAAATGAAAAGAAAAGACCATCGGATAGTTTCATAATATTCGCCTTGTGGACTGTGGTCACCTGGAGAAAATGAAAAAGGAAATCAACTTTACTAAGAGAAAAAAAAGAGAATTGTCTAGATAGCAGTGACATAAGTACCTAGCAATATTTGTTAAATACATACATACATACATAAATCACGCCTATATCCCTTACGGGGTAGGCAGAGCGTTAACGGCCGTTCAACGGATATTAACACCACGTCTGACAAAAGCTTGAGGGTCAATCAGATACCTGTGTATCACTGTAGTGACAGGTTGTCAGCCCATCGCCTTAAAATGCAATACACACCCTCGAGTCCCTTAGACGCTTCTTACGACTCCCACGGGCAAGAAATGGGGTGATGCTATTCTAAGCCGGCATCACACGGCACACCTAAATATTTGCATGCTTATCACTGACATTGAAACAAATGTTGTATACAGATGGTGGTGGCGTAAAGTAACATGCCGTGTGATTAACCTGGCGAACCCCGAGGCAGTGCCTTTATTTTTTTTATCTCATCTGAGCCGGTATTCTATTCTTATTCTAAAGAAAGAAAATTGTGTTATACAAATTATTTTTTTCTGCAATGACGGATCATGACGTCAATAAGTGATAATACTATCCTACATTGAATAATTTCATTTTCATACTATTCGTCTTTCGTACTATTTTACCAGTTTAGCGTAAGAACTGAACTAATCAACATTATATAACAACATATATTTAGTGTCAATTTTACTTTTCTTTTTTTTGCAACTACCTCGTACCATAGTTTACCTGCGCACACCATGTCCTCTGGATTTCTCAAAGGTTGACTGGGAGAGATCCCTTAATGGGTTAAGTCCACCTATGTGCCTTACCTTTTCTGTTATACATACATATATCACGCGTATATTCCTTTGCTGGGTAGGCAGAGCGTAAACGCCACACCATTTACGCCACGTTGACAAATATTTGAGGGTCATTCGGAGAATTATGTATTGCCGTAGTGACAGGTTGTTAGCCCATCGCCTAAAATTGCAATACAGACCCTCGAGTCCCTTAGTTGCCTCGTAAGACTCCCACAGGAAAGAAATGGGGTGATACTATTCTAAGGCCATCACACGGCAATACATACATACATAAAATGTATATATAATATATTTTTATATTAATAGGTATATAAGTATTTTAACGTAAAGGTATTTAAGTATTGTCGTATTCGTATATATACAGTACTTTTTGCTATTGTGCACGTCATATCAGCGTCTCGAATTATGGAATATTTGCTGTAAGTAATTTCTTTTTAGAAATTAGTAAACCTGTTGTGTCTTGTCTCATTGTAAATTGTTTCTGTGTATGGTTTTGTATACAATAAATGGTTAATAAATAAATAATAAAAATGATTATTGAAAACATGCAAAATTTTCAAGCGCGGGCAGGATGATGAACCTGCGACTTTCGCATTACTAGTGGCGGCGATTCAATCTGTAAAGATAGAATTAGTCGCCGGGTATTAGTTGCAAAACTAACCCGGTAGATGGATCCGTGCCACGCGTTACTGGCATCAAAATACACTTGCATAATTGGCGGGCAAGGAATGAGCTGCGGTAGATGGAAGAGGCGTCGCCACTAGTAATGCGAAAGTCGCAGGTTCAAATCCTGCCCGCGCTTGAAAATTTTGCAAGTTTTCAAAAATTTTATACCTAACACTGTTTGAAAAAATTTTGGTATTCAAAAAATGTTAGTTCACTTTTCTCCTACGCCTATTCTCTTTCCGCTGTGAGTGTAAGGTTAGGTGTTGCGTACCTTCTTGCGTCCGGTCCTCTTGGCGAATTCGAAGGCGAACCTTGCCACGCGGTCAGAGTTGCTGGCTGTCACCACCTGGAAAATTTATACATCTTTTGCTTAAGTTATGATCTGGACTTAAAACTAAATTCACCTGATCGGTACTCAAACGTGATCTGAGTTGCGTCTTAAAATACGGGCCAAAAGGCCGGTTTACATTGTCTTAGGCCCGTATTTTAAGACGCAACTCAGATCACGTTTGAGTGCCGATCAGGCGAATTTAGATTTAGGTCCAGATCATAACTTAAGCGGTGATCTTATTTTAGAACCTATCTTAAGTTCTACTCAGCTGAATCGAATCTCAAGTTCTGATTTTACCGCCATTTGACGTCAAGTACAGATTTATTATTTAATCTGTGGTTTAAGAATGATTGAAGGCAAACTTTTGGCTTGATTGACAATATTTTTCTGTTTTACGCAATCACTTACGCCAAAATTTGTTTTTCAATACCAAATTTTATATGTAACGGAACGTTTATTCTGATTTGCTTCTGTTATTCTGTGCTTGTGCGCTTGTGATTTGACAGCTAATTTACCGCTTGAAATTTTTCACAATATTCAATTGAAAATATTTCAATAGTTTGTTTGTGCAATGTCGTGTGGGAGCCGAAAAACTTCACGACTCAGGTATGTATAAACTTCATACATAAGCACATTAGTTTTTCTCAGTTATTCTTGCAATGGTTACCATTTCTAGCAGCGATTTTATCGTTCATTAACATCATCTGCCTTACCATATTGCAGTTTACAGTTTATTTTAAGACGGCTCAACATGCCACTGAAACGTTCATGTACCAAGAATTTAGCTTTGTTTTGCAACCGGCCACCTACCTGACCTTAACCCTCATTGGAAATGCTTTGTTCAGTGGATTCACTATAATTTACAGGCTCACCACAATAAACAGATCAATAATGCCGCCTCTGGAGCAAGTTAAAAACCTGGCAACGGAATGCTATTCCCATACAGAGGCAAATAGATTGGCAAAAGGCGGCATAAAGCCATGTCCTGATGCTGATATTGAATTCAGATGTTGCTAAAATTGCACCAGCTCTCCAAGTGGAAATACTGGATGTATTTGACTCGGATTTCATAGGTAAGCAAATAAATGGTTCCAACTATACTATAATTCATAGTTCATAACTAATACTCTTACAAGTAAATAATACCTACACAGGAGGAACTGTATGTATCATGCCTGTCCTTGTCCAGTTTTTGTTAAGATTTTTATTCATAATAATTAATTCAACCATCATAATAAACAAGACATTTGCATCCCATTGTTGTATACATAAATAACTTAAAAAAGTAAATGCTCTGTATATGTCTCTGTTACAGTTAATATCACCACCTACAGCCCCTGAACAAATGGATGATAGATAAGACAATATATTTTGCCATCCACATTTAAAACTACAACCTGTGAAATGTTCATGCAATGTTATCAAAGCCAGGTTTGGTTGGCTCATGCCTACTAGGCAGTCCTCACAGGCAGGACAGATACCCAGAAGAACAGTAGAGATATCAAGTGGAGGCCATGTTCCTGCAGGTGCAGGGTAGGAAGGAGGCACCCCGGCGAGATTGACAGACAATCAGATCAAGTCCGCTTTGAAACAATGAATGCAAGCAGCTTCCAATCAGTCCAGAAATCTGGGAGGCTTTATATTAGCAGTGCATAATATGATGATGATGCTGCCCATTGGACCTATTTTTGAACATCAATGTGAACAATATTTTGCATGCAAATCATTAATTTCTTCCCTTTAAATGATCTTATGTTTAGTCTTTAAGTAGGTTGTCCTTACATGGTTGCTTCAATGTATTATTTATGTTGTAATGGGTCCATAATTAAAATTTTTATATTAAAATATGTTTTGTTTACTTTAATACTACACATTCTTTGAGATGTCAAAGAATAACACTAATTTTATAATAGGCCCTACCCTACCTATTAGCAAAAAGTAGGGGTTGGTTTTCGTCTGTGATGAGCTGAAAAATATGCCTATGCTCATCCTTAGAGCATGTTGCATTGCAAATGCAAAAAGGGCTGTGCCGCTGGGTTGGGACGTCTGCGGCCGCAGACGGGTGATCAGCTCCGCTTGGTGCGAGCTATTTCACTCAGCAGTGTGCAACTAAGTAGGTAGGACCCTATAGTGCCTTTACAAGGTGCCGCGCCGTGCAGCGCTACCGTACTATTGCCGCGCCACTCCGACACCGTGCTGCGCTAACTTACTACTCTACTTGTTATTGAAGACTGTCGTAAACCATCGACAAAAGTAGCTTCTTCTTCTGTCGTGTTTTACACGAGTCGGCGGACGACCCGATGAACCCTGGCTTCAGTTTTTAAACCGCTCATTACTGGTAGGCCTCTGATAAGGTTGTGTAACGAGCGCCGTTAGGTACCTACATAGACAGCAACCGGGATCGACGGCTTCATAGGGCATATTAAAACACGGAACCATCTTTCTTCCGAAAAATCAAGTGGTTCAGCCTGAAATATCCTGATAACACTGGGAACAAATTCAACAATTGATGCAAATTATGTCGTTGTAGGTAGCCGTCGGAAATATCCACACAGAACATTATTACTATCCTTGGCCGGAGAATATCTTGAAATATCTTTTTTTTGCAAATATCATTCAATTTCTTGATATTATGGCGTTTTCTTTTAAAAAATTATCAGCTCCTAACTTCAAACAAACTTATCAACATAACCTCCAAAGCCTTCAAATCTCTTCTCAAGTCAGGTATCGACCTAACTTACGTAAACGATGATCAAATCTGTAAAGATCGCGACTTGAGTTAGGATTGTTACTTGAAAATCCTTCTGGAATAAGATTTTACTCAGGTGAGTTTTGATTATTGAATCTTGTCTCAAGCAACGTTCTAAAATCAAAACTCTACTTAAAACTAGTTTTAAGTCTAGATCAGCGCTTGAGATGTGTTCTAAAATACGGGCCCTAGTGTTTAGTCGAGTGCTTTAGTTCAAGTTGAAAGGCAAGTTCTTTAGTGCAGCCCGGTTTACATTGTCTTAGTGTTTAGTCGAGTGCTTTGGTTCAAGTTGAAAGGCAAGTTCTTTAGTGCAGCCCGGTTTACATTGTCTTAGTGTTTAGTCGAGTGCTTTAGTACAAGTTGAAAGGCAAGTTCAATTCAAGTAGAACTGTACTAAAATGTACAAAAGCAAGTAGCGTTTACACGCTTCAACTAAAGTACTATCCTAAAGCACTCGACTAAACACTAAGACAATGTAAACCGGGCTTTACTGTCCACGACGCACGATTGTGGAACAAGGTTCCGACGGACGTTCGGAAAAGCAAAAATATCGGAACATTCAAGACGAACATAAGAAAACTTTGGGGTATTAACTTAAATGACTCTTGACGATTTAAAGGGCTTGTATATATATTTCATTATATTATGCATACATACATACATACATACATCACGCCTATATCCCTTACGGGGTAGGCAGAGCGTTAACGGCCGTAAAACGGTTATTAACACCACGTCTGACAAAAGTTTGAGGGTCAATCAGATAAATGCGTATCACTATAGTGACAAGTTGTCAGCCCGTCGCCTAAAATTGCAATACACACCCTCTAGTCCCTTAGTCGCCTCTTACGACACCCATGGGTAAGAAATGGGGTGATGCTTTTCTAAGCCGGCATCACACGGCATTGTATATTTCTATATCGATAGGTATTTAATTATTTAAGTAGGATTGTATGTACAGTCGGTTATAGCACATAAGGTACCAGGGGTACTCCAAAAGAAATGAGTTATTTTTATCCCCAATTAATACATAATAAAAATTTGAACTTATACATACATACATATATCACGCCTTTATCCATTGCGGGGTAGGCAGAGCGAAAACGGCGACAAAAAACGAACATTTACGCCACGTCTACAAATACGTCTTTTACTGTCCACGACGCACGATTGTGGAACAAGGTTCCGACGGACGTTCGGAAAAGCAAAAATATCGGAACATTCAAGACGAACTTAAGAAAACTTTGGGGTATTAACTTGAATAACTCTTGACGATTTAAAGGGCTTGTATTTATATTTCATTATATTATGTATATTTCTATATCGATAGGTATTTAATTATTTAAGTAGGATTGTATGTACAGTCGGTTATAGCACATATGGTACCAGGGGTACTCCAAAAGAACTGGGTTATTTTTAGCCCCAATTAATACATAATAACATTTTAAACTTGTTCTTATAAAAGAAGTCATTTTCTACTAATACATATTCATGTCAAGAAAAAAATCTTGCTGGGGACAAATATTATTCAGTTCTTTTGGAGTAGCCCTGGTACCTGCTACAACTGACTGTACATTAATTACAAGCTTTGCTTAGTTTGGGACTAGATGTCGGCATACATTAAATTTGTATTGTATTTGTTTACCTACAATCTTAAAAGTGTGTTCTGTGCAAAGTGACCGGAAATATTAGATAATTATTACATTAACTATAAAGCTTTTTTTTTAAATAGCTTTTCGTTCACCTTTTCATTCTAGTGTGGCGCCGTGTGATGCCGGCTTAGAATAGCATCACCCCATTTCTTTCCCGTGGGAGTCGTAAGAGGCGACGATGGGACTCGAGGGTGTGTATTGCATTTTTAGGCGATGGGCTGACAACCTGTCACTATGGCGATACACAATTTTCCGAGTAACCCTCAAATATTTGTCAGACGTGGAGTAAATGGTCGTTTTTTGCGGCTGTTTGCGCTCTGCCTACCCCGCAAGGGATTATGGGCGTGATATGTGTATGTATGTGTATGTTTTCATTCTAGTTTAGCAGTTTAGCAAGCTTACATCGTAGAGTTTCTCAAGGGTTGACTGGAAAAGATACCTTAATGGGATAAGTTCGCCTTTGTGTCATTTCTTGTTTTTGATTTAATATGTGTTTTCTGTATTAGTTTTAAGAATGCACAATAAAGAGATTATACATACATACATTTACCCTGTTTCTCGTGTAAGACTGTAAATTATTTCTTGAATGAGGAAATAAAAAGTCTTTAAACCTAAACTGCGGTTCGCACACATACCTTCATGCTTTCAATGACCCCGTGGACGGACTCGTGTTCCAACATGGCGTACTCCCCTTCAGTGTTTTGCCTGTATTAAAAAAAAACACATTTATTTTACTGTCCATTGTACAAAATTTTAGGCGATAGGCTGACAACCTGTCACTATGGTGATTATTAGTGTACTATATACATTATCTGAATGGCCCTCAAATGTTAATCAGACGTGGCGAAAATGCCCGTTTTTTTACGGCCGTTTACGCTCTCTCTGCTAACCTGCAAGGGATATATATGTATTTGTGTAATATAAATAACAATATTCACACTTTTCATATTTGGAACCCTGGTATCTGGCAACACCAAAAAGAAGATGTAAAAGAATAATGATTTGTTTCAGTATTTTCTTTTTATTATTATTATTTATCGGCCGTAAACAAAGGACATTTACCCCGCGTCTAACAAACATTTGAAGGTCATTCAGAAAATTGTGTATCATCATAGAGACAGGTTGTCAGCCAATCGCCTACAATTGCAATACACACCCTCGAGTCCCTTAGTCGCCTCTTACGACTGCTACGGGAAAGAAATAGGGTTATGCTATTTTAAACCCACATCAAATTTTCTTTATGATAGAAACAAAATGTGTAAACAGATTTGATAAAAAACAAAAATCCTTTAAAAAAAATCCTATGGCATATTTGTTCAACAACAAATATTTCACATACCTGACAATGACAATGTCAATATCCTTATGCCTGGTCTGAACACCGGGGAAGGACTTGCAGTTCATCACGTAAGCGTACATGTCCAATTCATTACGGAGAGCCACATTGCGGGACGTGACATATGAGGCTTCTGATTTTGTTTCAATGTTGCCCTAAAAGATTGAGAAATTAGTGCCACAAGCATAATAAATTAAAAACATTTGAAACACAACTGCTTTCTGAGATGAAGCCTAGCCTATGACACTCAGGATAATGTAAGGATTCCCCCGATACAATTCCCATTTGAATCTGTTCAGTGGTTAACGAGTTTCAGTCCTATAAAGAATTGCACACATACAAGGTGTAAAAAAATTAGCTGAGAATATTTAAAGGGGTAAACCAGTTCGTGAAACTGAACAACTTTCCCCGAGGAACATAGGTCGAAATATGAAAAAAAATTGGCCCTCCCATACAAATTATCCCGGCCGGGTAACACACTAAGTATGGGAGGGTCAAATTATTTTTTCATATATCGTCCTATGTTCCTGGGGGAAAGTTGTTCAGTTTCACGAACTGGTTCACCCCTTAAAATATTCTCAGCTAATTTTTTTCCACCTTGTATACATACATATATCCATACATGAACTCTAAAAACATAACACTTCTTTTTAGTTGGGCAGTCATGTAAAAATTCAATGATTCAATGTTTAAACCACTAGATAGTCTGAACATATAAAACATATGTCTGAGTTCATCCTTTAGGGTACTGAGTGAGAAACACACGGGAAAAAAACATAAAATATATTTAAAAAATTAAGTGTTTTTAAGTTTTTGTTGCTATCCATTTAAGGCGAGTGTTGAGGTCGTTGACGGCTACACTCGCCTGAAGAATAATACTAAAAACTTAGGCAAAGGATATTCTGATAGATTGTTTATTTGAAGAAAATAATATTTTTTGGGAAGTGTGGGAAGTTGAGGTCATTGATGGCTACACTCGCCTTAAGTGTAGAGATAAAGCCATTTTAATAAAGGCTAGGGCTTAAACAATATACCCAGACATATCAAAGCCAACTAGCCAGCTAACTTTACAATTTTGTTCAGTTTAATGCAGAATTGTAAAAGACAAATTACTAATCAGATATTTTAATTTAATTTTTGTGGCTGCTGAGCGGAAATTTTATACCAAATGGGCCTTAAGTTCTAAATCAAAGTCCACACAAAAAAGAAAATGTTCTAATTTTTGATTATGACAAGATGACCTTTTTATTTAAACAAATGTACACAGACAATAAAAATTCAAGACAAACTTAAAATATATACATATTACAGTTCCTTCGTTCGTTTCGTTTCGGTTCGTTTGTATTTACTTTTATAATGCCCGTGGTCAGGTATAATATAAGTATATTTATGTATTAGTGTATTATTTATATATATGAATATTTATATATGATAGATGTATATGTGTAGTATTTATTGTATATTGCTGTTGTTATTATACATATGTATATATTACTGTGTTATATATATTCAAGCCTTTCTTTAATTTTTTTTTGGTTAATGCACCTGCTTTGACCCTTTCCACATGCCCTAAGGTAGACTGGGAGATAACGCCTTTGGCGTTAAGTCCGCCCGTGTACATTTTTGTGCATAAAGTTAAATAAATAAATAAAAAAATTACAAAAGCTAGAAGTCCTGTTGTGTCATCATTCTTTGTATATTATGTATCCTGTAATGTTTCTTGTGTGCAATAAATGGTTAAAAATAATAACATTCCAACTTTCAACTTACTTTCAGAGCAAGACCGTTCCTCTTAATTGTAGTGATAGCGTACTGCACATCTTCATTATTCTCAATATTGGGGTCAATGTCCACCACTTCAAAGTCTACAGGAGCGCCAATGTATCTAAAATTGTGTAAATATTTCATAGATAGTTCAAGTTGTATTTGTATTTGTAAGTGACCATAAAAAAGCTTGTTTTGATGCCATTCTTACTTTGTCCATAAACATGTGTCGAAATATATTTTATTTATGGTTGCTTTATGCATCCTAGAATAGGCTTTGAAATAGAAAACTTTGCATTGGATTAGAAAATTCTGATGTTTGTCTAGATTATAAAATAAGTAGTGATAAAAATTTACAACTCATATCAGAACACTGAACATCAATAGAATCAGCTGACACATATTGAGGACACTGAATTAAATTTATCAAAGGTAATTTGTTTTAAGGGAGGCTCTTTACAGCTCTCTGGGGTTCTACGAGTTTTATAAGTTGAAGCTAACAGCTGGTATTCAAACGACACACACATTCTAACCAAAAATAGTCTTAAAATATGTTCACACAAAACTTACTTGAATATGTCCCTGACGTAGCCCATGCACTCAGGGCCGATCCCACCGCCAGGGAGCATCGTCACAGCATGCCTTCCACCGTACTGTGCCTTCGGGATCAACTTCTGTTTCCTGATAACTGGTGTTTTGTGCTGCAAGTCGAAGTCCGACAGAGTTGGGGCTGCTGCCGCCGCGCTGGAGTATGAAACTCCCCTCAGCTTGGGCAGCGTCCTCAGTTTTAACATTAACCTTACAGCCATGGCGATATTTTCACTGAAACACCCTGAAACCCCACAAAATCCCCTGAAAGATGTTGGATAATCACAGGAAGTGGAAGACGAGAAAAATGTGACAGCTGCAAGAAACTATATTTGTAAGGTGGCGCTGATGTCTTAGAAGTACCATGCCAGATACCAAGATGGCAGCACAAAAAATTATAAAGCAAGTCTAGATGTTGCCAATAAAAAACGTACTTTTCATCGTATAAAATTTAATATTTGATTATTTAAAATGTTATATACTTCATTAATTATAAATTTGCAATGCTAAGTAAAAAATATCAATGTTTAATTTTAACTTATTGTATTTATATAAAAAGTTGGTCAAATGTTTCAAAAAAATTGTTTCACATGGCAACATTTTCAACTGTCAAATTATTGGATCTACATATGCAGCTAATCTGTGTCCTCTCCTCGACGAGCAACCGGAGAACGGGCGTCCATTTTGCTGCGCCATATTGAATTTGGTCGGACATCTTTGGACGCCATGTTTAGTCGGACATATTTTATAAACATTTTCGCGTAAATTTCAAATATTTTTGAGCCTAAATATCGAAGTTTTTTTCACTGAAGCTTGGTGCATTGTTTGCAGTAAATATTACGGTGGAAAAGTCTGTGCTTACGACGCAGTCCAAACTGGTGTCCGGGAGGCCGTTCCGCTTTTGTTAGAAGATAAATAAAGGTAAACTATTTCTAAAAACATTCGTACTTTTGACACTTGGTAACAAGTGTTTCCTATTTTCTGTGAAATTACTTGTTCGCTCGAGACTTTTTGTACTGGTAAATAGAGGTCATGTAAAGGGGGTTCGGTATGACGAAGCATTGGCGTGGTCGTTTTATAATTATCTAAAAAATCGAGTGGTATGCCCGGCCGGCAAGCCCGCCCGACCGAGTGTCGCTGGCCGCAGAGAGGTCTGTTTTTCTTCCCCTACTCCTCATTTGACTTGCAACACTTGCGGCGACTGGTCGCCTATACCTTCCTGTATGTTAATTATATGCATTGATACGGTTAGCTGACGTTGATATACATTTACTAGTAATTTTGAGTTGACAAACAACTCCCTGGTTCACAATAACAATGATATCAATTTCATTTTAATTGTTCTACTCTACTTTCTATGTGATTAGCGGCTGAGTGCTCAAATAGGATAAAATACTAAATTCAACATAACACATTTATTTACAAGTTCTAAATGCCACAGCAGCATAAAAATTATTTTCTCCTTTCTATGTTGTGGCTCCAACCAATTAGTACATATACATCTAATTATTTAGTACCTATTAGATAATTACTTGTAATTATTAATAAGTCACTTAATTAGCTAAGAAACATTTAACGGAACTACAATTTACTTGTTCTATTTGATATTCATTGTGTAGACTGCTAGCGATTAAAATATTAGTTTAAGTATCAGAGCATTCGACAACACAACTACATTAAATTTTATAAAATGACACAGCACCTTGGTCGTCCAGCAGTTACACCTGTCAATGTTATATAATAAGATACACCTTTTGAAGGATGTTTGAATGAGCAGCATTCCCATAGATTGTAAACATTAGGCAGGCAGCTAAAGCAACATGATTGTGGCAAAACTACATGAATTTAGATAGATGCATTGAAAATAATGATGATGATGATAAAATAAAAACATTACCATTTGTTTTCCTTGTGGAAAATAGTTAATTTTCATCAATTAGTCTTTAGACCTTGACAAATTTACTGCAAGTTTTGTTACTCCAAGTATAAAGCAAAATAATAAGATTTGCCTTCATAGGTACTTACTGAGCATGAGGGAATGAGATACTCAGTTATTTATAAGCTTCTTCTTTCTTTTTCTTCCTCGGGTTGGGACGTCTGCGGAGCTCGCAGACGGGTGATCAGCTCCACTAGGCTGGAACCATTTCACCCAATTCCCAAGTTTGGGGCACTGGGTTCACTGGTGCTCCGGCAGCGTCACCTCCTCGAATCTTCTTCTTGCCCTGCAGAAATGCAGGACATCTTTTAGAGATATGTTGGTTAAATCCCTTTCTTCAAGTTTGTCATTACCTAGATATTCCCATCTTGGCAGCAAGTAGCTTGGACATTCCGCTAAGTAGTGGAAACTACTTTCTTCCTGTCCGCACTTGGGGCAAGATGGGTTGTCTTTTAGTTTCACAGTATATAGGTGTTTGTTGAGATTGCAGTGTCCCGTCAATAAACCTATAATCAGCCTTGTATTTTTCCTGCTTCGTTGCAGAAAGTTGCGCGTCCTTTTGGGATCCATGCTCTTAATAAAGAGTTTGGATCGACGGCATGTTTGCAACTCTCTCCATCTTTCGTTGCTTTCATTTTTGATTTTGATGCTGATGACACCTTTTGTTGACTGTCCTGGGATAGGTAGGCGGGGTTCAGGTCCAAGTCAGGGCCAGTTCGTCTGCTGCTTCATTGCCTAAGTTGCATTGGTGTCCTGGGACCCATGCAACTGTATTTATAAGCTGATAATATATATATATCCTTTATTGTAACGAAACAAGTAAACATACAGTTGAAACTTAAAATTAAAACAACAGGCGATAATACAGAGTGTAAGGGATACTAATCAACTTTCCCCTGGGAACATATGTCAGGAAACAACAAAATATTTGGCCTCGCATACAAAATCACAATTTACTGACTGCAATTAACATTGCTAAAATTGATCCTCATTTAGGTAGAACATTTTCTTAGCAAATTTTCAGCTTCTCTTGTAATTATCATAAAAACACAATAGAAAAAAATGTAGGAAAGAAATAATTTTTGTTTTATTTTTTACCTATAGAATTTAAATAGAACATCCTTATGTAAAATCTTAGTTTTTTGGTATAGAATAGCACATAAAAACTGATTTTTGATTTCTTTAATAATAATTTTAGTAAAATGTAGAGTCTTAGCAGGGAGAATAGAATAATTTTTTTGCAAAGGCAGCTACATTTCTCATACTAAGGCACAGAGGCACCTTGAACTTCCAAGCCTATTTATTCTCTTTCTGCACAGACTTTATCTGGGTTTATAAAAAACCCAAATATCAGGATAGTATGCAAAGATTATTGAGTTGTTTCTTAGCTCATTTACGAAAGCTTTTAATTTGCTTGTATAGCAAAGCTTAAATGTCATGTCAGAATCAAAATTATACGTTCTTTAGTACAAGTTCTATACTTTCATCCAAGACTTGATGTTTTATAATTTTTCCACCAGGCGGGGGTTCAGCGGTTCAATATGATGAACCAGGAGATAATGTGCGAGGTGGAGATCGGCACGCACGGCTCCATAGTCGAGATGGACGACGACCAAGTGGGGGTAAAGGTATGTTTGGGGAGCGAATTTGGGGATGTAGGTTGGGTTGCATTTGGGATGGTAGGTTGGAAGAGTGAATTTGGGATGGTAGGTTGGGAGAGCGAATTTGGGGACATAGGTTGGGGAAGTGAATTTAGGATGGTGAGTTGGAAAGTGAATTTCGGATGGAAGGTTGGGAGAGTGATTTGGGGAGGTAGTTTGGGGAGTGAATTTGGAGAGGTAGTTTGGGGGAGTGAATTTAGGCTGGTAGGTTGGAAGAGTGAATTTGGGGAGGTGGTTTGGGGAAGTGAATTTGGGGAGGAAGTTTGGGAAGTGAATTTAGGATGGTAGGTTGGGAGAGGGAATTTGGGGAGGTAGTTTGGGGAAGTGAATTTAGGATGGTAGGTTGGAAGTTTGAATTTATGGAGGTAGTTTGGGGAGTGAATTGATGATGGTAGGTGAGGGAAATGGGTAGTTTGGGATAGGAAGATGTGGGCCAGTGGACAGGATAAGGCGCCAGAAAGGTAAGGTAGCCAGATTGGGGTAGTGAATGTGGATGGGAAGGTTGATTAAGGACTCAAGGTTTAAAGGAAGTAGTCTAAGGAACATACATTTGTGTGTGTATGACCCTGCAATGGCAGTCTAAAGCAGAAAATAGATTCAAATAACCTGTTTTGAAAAAAGTAATTCTTCTTTTACAGTATGAGGAGATAGAAACAGGCCACTATGAGGAGTACATCACCGATGACCAGTACGAAGAGGTTGAGGAGCAGGTCATCGGTGGAATGCAGCATCTAGAGGAAGGTGAGGAATCCGTACTTAATATTATAAATCCGAGAGTTTGTTTGTATGTATGTTTGTTACCTCTTCACACTCAAACGGCTTGAGCGATTTAGATGTTATTTGGAACACAGGTAGAGTATAACCTGGAATAACACATAGGCTACTTTTTACCGCGGGAAAATGAGTGGCAGCGGGTGAAACCGCTGGGCAGGAATCTAGTATCACATAAATCACTCATTTTATATTTTAACTACTATTTGGAATTGCGTCCAGAAATGCTGGTTTTATAAGTGTCTTGACGACAATTTAAAATATGAGTTTCGTCATACATACCTCAGCTTATTGTCACCTCCTCAATAAGATACAGTAAGTCTACCGCCGTGTGATGCCGGCTTAGAATAGCATCACCCCATTCTTTCCCGTGGGAGTCGTAAGAGGCAACTAACGGACTTGAGGGTGTATAATGAAATTTTAGGTGATGGACAACCTGTCACTATGGCGATACACAATTTTCCGAAAGACCCTCAAATATATGTCAGACGTGGCGTAAGTGTCCGTTTTTGCGGCTGTTTACGCTCTGCCTACCCCGCAAGGGATAATAGGCGTGATATGTGTATGTATGTATGTAAGTCTACATTAAAAAGAGTCAAGCTCAGGCTGGGCTTTGTTATTTTTCGACCTAGTTTCATAGAAACCACAACAAGTCTAGTTGTATGTGAGGTCTAATATTTTTTTTCATATATCGGTCTTTGTTCCTTAAGGAAAGTTTTTCAGTTTCTAGGGCTGGTTCATCCCTTAAAAGGAACTCAGTTTTTTTCCTTACATCCTGTATAAAGGAACGTTGTAATTTCCAGTGGGCAGTGAAGAGGTGATCTTACCGGGGATCTCGGGTGAAGAGGTACTCTCAGCAGCCGATAGTCCGTATGACCCTGTTTACCCTGTCACTGTGCCATCGTCCACTGGCAGGTGAGTATACACAACTGACGCATACAACCCTAATCTCTTCAAAGTAAGAGTGAACAGGCTTCTTCTGGGCGAGCTCGCTCCATCTTAGACTCTGCCTCTGTCCTATGACCTCGACTAGAGTCAAGAGCAAACCCATACTTAATAAAAAAAATAAAAAGAACTGACATTTTCAATCCATCTGATAAACCTTCGAGTCAGAAGTTTACTAAACCACAGATAAACACTAGATAGATGAATACTTTATTGCTTACAACATACACAACAGAAACAAAACAATACAGAAAAATTAAGACTAAAAGTAAGCAAAGGCCGCCTTATCGCTTGCAGCGATCTCTTCCAGGAAAACATTACATTGAAATAGGGACAAAAAAAGAAAAGATTTGCAAAGTAGTTGCATAAGCAAATTAGCAGTAAAATTATTACATTACATTACATTTAAATAAAATACACTTATGTAGTAAGTACACTTACAATCATACATACAAATATATACAAATATCATAAAAATAATTATATATTTCAATTAAATATGTAAGTATAATATAAAATACATAACTATATAAAAATTTATAAATACACATGATATAGGACATTTAAATACTTACTTTAGAGTGACGGATTTCAGACGGCAATATATTCCACAAATGAGAAGCTTTGGAGACAAACGATTCCCTGGATCACTCATTTATTCACAGCCCTCTGACGTAAATGTGTAACGATAGCAATCTAAGTAATACATACATATACGCAGTCCCGGTTACTATCTATGAATACTTAGATAATAGGTTGACAACTTACAGCGATACACAACTTTCTCAAATTGCTCTCTAGTCCGACATTGAAATGACTTATAAATATTTGTCAGACCTTGGGAGACGTTTGCGCTCTGCCTTACCCGCAAGGGATAAAAGGCGTGATATGTGTGTGTGATAAGTTCATTCCTTGCAAGTTCTTATTTTTATTTTTTAGGAGGGGTCGTGGGCGACCTCGTAACAACCAAAGCAACTCGAATAATATTCACCACCTCATGCCTATTGGTAAGTTTATTTTATTACTATAAATTTTTTACTTTTTACGCCGCAAACAGAATCCGCCGTAGAAAATTTTGCAAGTTCTCTAAGTACACCAATTTGTTTCCCACAGGTGAAGTGCCCCAAGGTCTAATGGAAGGTGTTGGCGGTTCCCGTGGCGCGGCCAGACGGTGGGAACAGAAACAAGTCCAGATCAAAACCATGGAGGGGGAGTTTTCTGTTACCATGTGGGCCACGGGGGAGGACGATGGTAAGTCGTCAATAACAACTCACTACCTGCGTCTGTGTTCCCAAACGCATACAACCCTAATCTCTTCAAAGTAAGAGTGAACAGGCTTCTTCTGGGTGAGCTCGCTCCATCTTAGACACTGTCTCTGTCCTATGACATATACTAGAGTCAAGAGCAAACCCATCCTTAATAAAAAAAAAATCTTTGAAAATACTCTTTGTCCATTTACAAGCTATATGTTTAGGTCCAAATGTAAACTTAAACTTACAAGTTGAAATATACACTTGTTGAAATGTAAATTTACAAGTCTGAATTGGTACTTACAAGTGTGAATGTGAACGTTCAAGTCCTATTGTGAAGTTACAAGCCCGACTGTGAATGTAAAGTCCGGATTTGAACTTATTAGTCTGAATGTGAACTTATGAGTCCGAATGTGAGCTTACAAGTCTGAATGAGAACTTACAAATCGGAATGTGAACATATAAGTATGAATATGAAGTAACAAGTCCGAATGGTAACTTACAAGTCGGAATGTAAATTTCTTGTTTTTTTCTTTGCGTGTCGCAGCGAATATAATTTGATTTAATTAGGTACACAGACCTTATATTACTTGTTTTATAATAACAATAATAATAAAATGCCTTTATTGTACATAAAATCTCTGAAGAGTAAAAAACGTGAGCATGTAAATATAATTATGTATCAAAAGGTATTGGCGTAAGCGTGTGTTTGATTGGCGTTAAACACACGATAATGCCTGGTTTTCTGGTCTCGCTAACAAAAGGCAAAAACGTCATCTAAACATGCATGTGCCAGTCTCAAATTCCACCTTCACTTGTAGAGCGTGCGGAAAACTATGCCGCTCCCGTATCGGCTTATACAGCCATGAAAAGTCTTGCCTCAGACACTGATTAAATCGTCTGTCACAGACGTGTGAGGCCATTGATGATGTATAATACTTTTCAAGTATTGTCAAAGCGGAGTGTTGCCCTTATATTTTGACTAAAGAAGTATTCATTGTTGTTTATTTCAGACGAGGGCTCGAACCCGGAGCCGGACCCCGACTACACGGAGTACATGACCGGCAAGAAGAACATACTAGCTGATAACATGCCTGGTAAGTAGGCGACCAAAAACTTTCAAAAAATTGTGGCTTTTGGGAATTATTAAGTTTATACTTTGATCACAAGCAATGTATACTGGGAGTAATAAAAAGCGTCAAGCTGAAAGGAGGTTAAGGTACTCGTGACACTGAACAACTTTCATGGGCCTATTAAGAGAAATACTTACATACATACAGTACTGATTTTCTGGTTAAAATAATGAAACTAAACAACTTTCATGGGCCTATTAAGAAAAATACTTCACATACAAAATTACTGATTTGCTGGTTAAAATAATGAAACTGAACAACTTTCATGGGCCTATTAAGAAAAATACTTCACATACAAAATTACTGATTTGCTGGTTAAAATAATGAAACTGAACAACTTTCATGGGCCTATTAAGAAAAATACTTCACATACAAAACTAAACAACTTTTCCCATAAAATATGGGTCTATTTAAAAAAAACCTCCCATACAAAAGTACTGATTTGCTGGTTAATTTACTATGAGAGGTCCAATTTTTTCACAATAAAACAAGTAAAGTTGCGCAAACTCAAGTTTTTTTTTTTTAATATTTAGACCTATGTTACTTCTTGTAGATTAGCAAGATAGTTGGTCTCTGCAAAGAGGTAGCAAAGTGGGGAACTAATATCAATAAATGTTATATGCCGTGAGGTTGACCTGGCTAGCCCATATTTCATTTACCTGTACTTCGATTTTGTAGTAGGTTTAAAGATATAAACGTTTTTTTTACTCATTGGCCATCGTATTATTTGCAAATTGTACCTTACTTGAATAAACATTTTTCTATTTTGATGATTTTTATACACACATATTTCACGCCTATATCCTTTGCCAGGTAGGCTGAGCGTAAACGGCCGTAAGAAACGAACATTCTCTAATGAGAATATTTATTAATATATTCCATTGGTGCCTCGTCTGACAATGCCGTGTGATGCCAGCTTAGAATAGCATTACCCCATTTCTTTCCCGTGGGAGTCGTAAGAGGCGACTGAGGGACTCGAGGGTGTGTATTGCAATTTTAGGCGATGAGCTGACAACCTGTCACTATAGTAATACACAATTTTCCGAACGACCCTCAAACATTTGTCAGACGTGGTGTAAATGGCCTTTTTTGCGGCTGTTTACGCTCTGCCTACCCCGCAAGGGATGGTAGGCGTGATATGTGTATGTGTATTCTCTAATGAGAATCTCTATTGATATATTCCATTTGTGGACTCGGTTTCAGGTCTAGACCTCTCCGACCCGAAGCAGTTGGCGGAGTTCGCGCGGCCGGGACACAAGATCCGGCTCAAGAAGCCCTCGCCCGACGGGGTGGACCGGACCATCGGTGAGGAACACCAGCTTTCTACACGGTCAAATGACTTTCGCAAAGCGGCTGTCACTTTAAGCATAAAAACATATGTGCAATATCATACACACACACACACCAATACAAGCTGTTACAAAATAACGCAAAAATAATAATATAATTTATTTTAATTAGTCGATGAAATAATAACAGCACTAGTCTAGGTCAGTATTACACTTCCATTCCAACGAATTTCGATTTGGCATACATTTCTGGTTATCTTCAGTTCATTAAAATGATAACACCCATGAAATAACAAGCAATGTATGTCAAATCTCGCTGCGCCGCGTTGGCAACTTCAGTTAAACTTTAAACTGTCAAAGTAGTGCTGTGATGCAACGATAAATGTTTTGAGTAATTTGATATAAAAATATTATTTCCATAATTTTCAAAATCGACACTACGGCTTTAATTTTTTGTCAATAGACTCTTTACAAGGGTCCCTTTACATCCTCTTTACTTGTTATTTTGTAACACGCGGTATAAGGTGTAAAAAAATTAGCTAAGAATATTTTAAGGGGTATACCAGCCCGTGAAACTGAACAACTCTCCCCAAGGAACATAGGTCGAAATATGAAAAAATAATTTGACCCTCCCATACTTAGTGTGTTGGCCGGGATAATTTGTATGGGAGGGCCAATTTTTTTTTTTCATATTTCGACCTATGTTCCTTGGGGAAAGTTGTTCAGGTTCACGTACTGGTTCATCCCTTAAAATATTCTCAGCTAATTTTTTTACACCATGTATAATACACACACACATACATTACATATTTTTGCGATACACAATTTTCCGAATGACCCTCAAATATTTGTCAGATGTGTCGTAAATGTTCGTTTTTTAGGCCGTTTACGCTCTGCCTACCCCGCAAGGAATTAAGGCGTGATATGTGTATGTATATACACATACATACACAAATCACACCTATATCCCTTACGGGGTAGGCAGAGCGTTAACGACCGTAAAACAGATATTAACACCACTTCTGACAAAAGTTTGAGGGTCAATCAGATAAATGTGCATCACTATAGTGACAAGTTGTCAGCCCATTGCCTAAAATTGTAATAAACACCCTCCAGTCCCTCAGTCGACTCTTACGACACCCATGGGTAAGAAATGGGGTGACGCTATTCTAACACACACACACACACACACAAAGACCTTTTCCCGGCATGAATTATGCATAATAACTTTCCTCTTGAATCAATCTATCTATTAAAGAAAACAGCATCAAAAACAGTTGCGTTGTTTTAAATGACTAAATGGAGAGGGAGAGGGATATATTACGCACAACAAATGACACAACTCATTGTTAATTTAATTCCCTATGAGTACGCAGGCAAAGCCGCGGGTAACAGCTAGTTATACATAAAAACTTACCTTTTAAATCACTCTATCTACTGAAGATCCGCATTAAAAATAGTTGCGTACTTATAAATAAATAAATATCTAAGCATACATAGGGACATTGGGATACAGAAAGCGAATTCACATAGACATATCACGCCTATAGTCCCTTGTGTGGTAGGCAGAGCGTATACGGTCGCAAAATGCGGACATTTACGCTACGCCTGACAAATATTTGAGGGTCATTCGGAAAATTGTGTATCGGGTCACCTGTGAAATCACGAAAAAAAATCCAGCTGTTCCATACATTTTGTTCGAGTAGGTATGAACTTTTCTATGGAGCAGCTGGTTTTTTTTTCGCGATTTCGCAGATGACCCCAAAATAAAAGTTGTTCAGAATCATGAGTAGAATCGCCTAAAATTTCCGGGGTGAATAAAAAATAACCCTGTATATTATAATTGTGATAAAAAGTGCTCTTTTAACTTTTTCTTGAAAGAATCAATGTTGTATGTTTCAGCGTGCCCGCACAAGGGCTGCACGAAGATGTTCCGCGACAACTCGGCGATGCGCAAACACCTGCACACGCACGGGCCGCGCGTGCACGTCTGCGCGGAGTGCGGTCAGTACCACCACAACTACACCACCGCCGCTCCAATGAGCTGTATTTGACAGCTGCCAGATGCGAGCTTACGCGACCCATTTACCTTTGTTGATATCTCGTTTAGTTCAGCTGTATTTAACAGCAAACACCTGCACACGCACGGGCCGCGCGTGCACGTCTGCGCAGAGTGCGGTCAGTACCACCACAACTACACCACCGCCGCTCCAATGAGCTGTATTTGACAGCTGCCAGATGCGAGCTTACGCGACCCATTTACCTTTGTTGATATCTCGTTTAGTTCAGCTGTATTTAACAGCAAACACCTGCACACGCACGGGCCGCGCGTGCACGTCTGCGCGGAGTGCGGTCAGTACCACCACAACTACACCACCGCCGCTCCAATGAGCTGTATTTGACAGCTGCCAGATGCGAGCTTACGCGACCCATTTACCTTTGTTGATATCTCGTTTAGTTCAGCTGTATTTAACAGCAAACACCTGCACACGCACGGGCCGCGCGTGCACGTCTGCGCAGAGTGCGGTCAGTACCACCACAACTACACCACCGCCGCTCCAATGAGCTGTATTTGACAGCTGCCAGATGCGAGCTTACGCGACCCATTTACCTTTGTTGATATCTCGTTTAGTTCAGCTGTATTTAACAGCAAACACCTGCACACGCACGGGCCGCGCGTGCACGTCTGCGCGGAGTGCGGTCAGTACCACCACAACTACACCACCGCCGCTCCAATGAGCTGTATTTGACAGCTGCCAGATGCGAGCTTACGCGACCCATTTACCTTAGTTGATATCTCGTTTAGTTAAGCTGTATTTAACAGCAAACACCTGCACACGCACGGGCCGCGCGTGCACGTCTGCGCAGAGTGCGGTCAGTACCACCACAACTACACCACCGCCGCCCCAATGAGCTGTATTTGACAGCTGCCAGATGCGAGCTAACGCGACCCATTTACCTTAGTTGATATCTCGTTTAGTTAAGCTGTATTTAACAGCAAACACCTGCACACGCACGGGCCGCGCGTGCACGTCTGCGCAGAGTGCGGTCAGTACCACCACAACTACACCACCGCCGCCCCAATGAGCTGTATTTGACAGCTGCCAGATGCGAGCTAACGCGACCCATTTACCTTAGTTGATATCTCGTTTAGTTAAGCTGTATTTGACAGCAAACACCTGCACACGCACGGGCCGCGCGTGCACGTCTGCGCGGAGTGCGGTCAGTACCACCACAACTACACCACCGCCGCCCCAATGAGCTGTATTTGACAGCTGCCAGATGCGAGCTAACGCGACCCATTTACCTTAGTTGATATCTCGTTTAGTTAAGCTGTATTTGACAGCAAACACCTGCACACGCACGGGCCGCGCGTGCACGTCTGCGCGGAGTGCGGTCAGTACCACCACAACTACACCACCGCCGCCCCAATGAGCTGTATTTGACAGCTGCCAGATGCGAGCTAACGCGACCCATTCACCTTAGTTGATATCTCGTTTAGTTAAGCTGTATTTAACAGCAAACACCTGCACAAGCACGGGCCGCGCGTGCACGTCTGCGCGGAGTGCGGTCAGTACCACCACAACTACACCACCGCCGCTCCAATGAGCTGTATTTGACAGCTGCCAGATGCGTGCTAACGCGACCCATTTACCTTAGTTGATATCTCGTTTAGTTAAGCTGTATTTAACAGCAAACACCTGCACACGCACGGGCCGCGCGTGCACGTCTGCGCAGAGTGCGGTCAGTACCACCACAACTACAGCACAGCCGCTCCAATGAGCTGTATTTGACAGCTGCCAGATGCGAGCTAACGCGACCCATTTACCTTAGTTGATATCTCGTTTAGTTAAGCTGTATTTAACAGCAAACACCTGCACACGCACGGGCCGCGCGTGCACGTCTGCGCAGAGTGCGGTCAGTACCACCACAACTACACCACCGCCGCTCCAATGAGCTGTATTTGACAGCTGCCAGATGCGAGCTAACGCGACCCATTTACCTTTGTTGATATCTCGTTTAGTTAAGCTGTATTTAACAGCAAACACCTGCACACGCACGGGCCGCGCGTGCACGTCTGCGCGGAGTGCGGTCAGTACCACCACAACTACACCACCGCCGCTCCAATGAGCTGTATTTGACAGCTGCCAGATGCGAGCTAACGCGACCCATTTACCTTTGTTGATATCTCGTTTAGTTAAGCTGTATTTAACAGCAAACACCTGCACACGCACGGGCCGCGCGTGCACGTCTGCGCGGAGTGCGGTCAGTACCACCACAACTACAGCACAGCCGCCCCAATGAGCTGTATTTGACAGCTGCCAGATGCGAGCTAACGCGACCCATTTACCTTAGTTGATATCTCGTTTAGTTAAGCTGTATTTAACAGCAAACACCTGCACACGCACGGGCCGCGCGTGCACGTCTGCGCAGAGTGCGGTCAGTACCACCACAACTACACCAGCGTCGCTCCAATGAGCTGTATTTGACAGCTGGCAGATGCGTGCTAACGCGACCCATTTACCTTAGTTGATATCTCGTTTAGTTAAGCTGTATTTAACAGCAAACACCTGCACACGCACGGGCCGCGCGTGCACGTCTGCGCAGAGTGCGGTCAGTACCACCACAACTACAGCACAGCCGCCCCAATGAGCTGTATTTGACAGCTGGCAGATGCGTGCTAACGCGACCCATTCACCTTAGTTGATATCTCGTTTAGTTAAGCTGTATTTAACAGCAAACACCTGCACACGCACGGGCCGCGCGTGCACGTCTGCGCGGAGTGCGGTCAGTACCACCACAACTACACCACCGTCGCTCCAATGAGCTGTATTTGACAGCTGCCAGATGCGAGCTAACGCGACCCATTTACCTTAGTTGATATCTCGTTTAGTTAAGACCTCTTACGACACCCATAGGTAAGAAATGGGGTGATGCTATTCTAGGCCGGCATCACACGGCAACATAAAATATAAAAATATAAAATATATATATCTAACTATATTTGCCGTGTGATGCCAGCTTAGAATAGCATCACCCCATGTCTTTCCCGTGGGAGTCGTAAGAAGCGACTAAGGGACTTGAGGGTATGTATTGCAATTTTAGGCGATCGGCTGACAACCTGTCACTATGGCGATACACAGTTTTCCAGTTTTCCGAATGACCCTCAAAAGTTTTTCAGACGTGGCGTAGATGTCTGTTTTTGCGGCCGTTTGCGCTCTGCCTACCCCGAAAGGGATTGTAGGCGTGATATGTATGTATATATATATTACTGTGCCCTCCGAAGCACGGAACCATATTTCTTATCAGACAATCAGGTGGTTTAGCTTGCAATGTTAAATATACCTTCAGTGAATATTTAGTAGTGACTGATAGCGAAAGCCTTGGACGGGCTGGTGATAGAAACATACGTCAAGATATGAAAGCATGAAAAAACTGACATAGACAGCTATCGGTCACTTTGATTTAAAAAACATTTGTGTTATGCGGGGATCGAACTCACGACCCTCGACGTGGCAGGCGGGCGTACTATCCGCTAAGCTATCGCGCAAGTCAATAGTAAACTTTTTGGGGTGGTATGGGATCTACCTCCTAGCGGTCCACCCCGGGCAACGGCAACACAGGCTTGCCTGTGGATAAGTCCGGCTGAACGATCCCACGTGCGCGGTGGAAGGCTCCGTAAGGGGCCGCCTGGCTCGCGACCACCATCCCACCGAAGTCTGGCGCCAAGTAGCTTGCTGCGTTCCGTCAGTGTGTGGGAGTGCCAGTGCCTTAACAGGCTTCTTCTGGGTGAGCTCGCTCCATCTTAGACTCTGTCTCTGTCCTATGACCTAGACTAGAGTCAAGAGCAAACCCATCATTAATAAAAAAAAAAAAAAAAACTTAATACACAACAGATGGCAGCACTAGTATTTTAAAACGCGCTAACGTTGTGTTGCCCTCTTTTATACACTTTACGATTGCCTGCTTACATTTAAGATGAATTTTACCATTCTTTCGGAAGAAAAATTTTTGGAATCACTTTCCGTTTTGAGAGTGAGTATTATGAAGTTTATCATTATTACTAGCGGCTCTGACGGCCGATGTGGCGCAGTGGTAGTGCGACTGCGTGCGACGCAAAGGTTCCGGGTTCGATTCTCGGTCGGACACTCTAATCACTTTGTGAATTTGTTTCCGGTCTGGTTAGGACATTGCAGGGTGAACCAACTGATTGTCCGAAAAAATATGGTTCCGTGCTTCGGAGGGCACGTTAAGCCGTCGGTCCCGGTTGCTGTCTATGATTACTCAGACGGCGGTCGTAACACAACCATGTCAGAGGCCTACTAGTGGTAGTAGGCGGTTGAAAAATTCTGACACCAGGGTTCATCGGGTCGTTAGACGACTCGGTGTCCCACACGAAAAGAGAAGAAACTAGCGGCTCGCCCATCAGGCTCATCCGCTGATGACCGTTTTCCTGCGGGAAAAACGACCTTTTGCCGGCATGAATCATGCATAAAAACTATCCTCTTGAATCACTCTATTAAAGAAAACCGCATAAAAATTTGTTGCGTACTTTTAAAGATTTAAGCATACATAGGGACACGGAAGCGACTTCATTTTATACTATTTAGTACTTATTACTTATATTAAACTAGATTTCCGCCCAGCGGTTTCACCCGCTGCCACTCATTTTTCCGTGGTAATAGTTGTATTCCCGCGGTAAAAAGTGGCCTATGTGTTATTCCGGGTTATACTCTACCTGTGTTCCAAATTTCATCCAAATCAGTCAAGCCGTTTGAGCGTGAAGAGGTAACAAACATACATACGAACACAGATTTATATTATTAGTACGGATTATATACTAGATAAGAAAAATTTATCAAATAGCTATTTATTTAGTGATGTTGTTAAGTTGCCGTGTGATGCCGGCTTAGAATATTATCACCCCATTCCTTTCCCGTGGGAGTCGTAAGAGGCGACTAAGGGACTCGAGGGTGTGTAGTGCAATTTTAGGCGATGGGCTGACAACCTGTCTCTATGGCGATACACAATTTTCCAAATGACCCTCAAATGTTTGTCGGACGTGTCGTAATGTTCGTTTTTTGCGGCCGTTTACGCTCTGCCGTGATATGTGTGTGTGTGGGGGGCACTTCAGGCTCATAATCCTACTACGTTTGTTTATTACTTCTTCACACAAAAACTACTGAACCGATTGTAATGAAATTTGACACACATATAGAATGTAACATGGATTAACACATAGGATAGTTTTTTATCACCACTTATGCGGGTAACAGCTAGTAAATAAATTTGTTGTTTCAGGCAAAGCGTTCGTGGAGAGTTCGAAGCTAAAACGACACCAGCTCGTCCACACCGGGGAGAAGCCCTTCCAGTGCACCTTCGAGGGCTGTGGGAAGAGGTTTTCACTAGACTTCAACCTTAGGTAAGCTCCTGGATAGGGCATCTCTTTTCGTGTGGGACACCGAGTCGTCCAACGACCCTATGAACCCTGGTGTCAGAGTTTTTCAACCGCCTACTACCACTAGTAGGCCTCTGACATGGTTGTGTTACGACCGCCGTCTAAGTAATCATAGACAGCAACCGGGACCGACGGCTTAACGTGCACTCCGGAGCACGGAACCATTTCTTTTCGGACAATCAGTTGGGTCACCCTGCAATGTCCTAACCAGACCGGGAACAAATTCACAAAGAGATAAATATCAACTTTGTGAGTGTCCCACCGAGAATCGAACCCGGAACCTTTGCGTAGCAGGCAGTCGCACTACCACTGCGCCACATCGGCCGTCGGCGATAGGGCATGCACAGATTGGAATGTTCTCGAAAACCAGTTTTGAGTTTCGATATTAGAACTCAATAAAAATACAATAGTCAACTTATTAACTAAAAATGCCACTCCAGGGCGTTCCCGGTCCAAAGGTGCCCATCACACTACTAAACTTTGAACTCAATTCAAGGTTTGCCGTGTGATGCCGGATTAGAATAGCATCGCCCCATTTCTATCCCGTGGGAGTCGTAAGAGGCGACTAAGGTATTCGAGGGTGTGTATTACCATTTTAGGCGATGGGCTGTCACACACAATTTTCTGAATGACCCTCAAACATTTTTTGACGTGGTGTTAATGGCCGTTTTTTGCGGCTGTTTACGCTCTGCCTACCCCGCAAGGAATTATAGACGTGATATGTGTATGTATGTATTCAATGTTAGTTTAGTTTATAAGCAGTGCAGAATAATCGAAAGTACACTCAGTAAAGTTGTAAAAAAACATTTGTAAATAAAGTCCTCAAGAAACATAATTTTGTAACGCCAATAAAAGTTTTCTTCATTTAATATAGTTCGAGTGGATATAGTGCTGTTATAACTAAGAATCAACAGAATTTACACCAAGACTAAGAAAAATGTATCTTTAACTATTCTATCTTGTTGTCTAGAACAACATTATTCAGTAACCTACATATGTATAAACATTCTCTTTCTCTTTTTGTGTGGGACACCGAGTCGTCCTACGACCCGATGAACCCTGGAGTCAGAGTTTTTCAACCGCCTACTACCACTAGTAGGCCTCTGACATGGTTGTGTTACGACCGCCGTCTAAGTAATCATAGACAGCAACCGGGACCGACGGCTTAACGTGCCCTCCGAAGCACGGAACCATTTCTTTTTCGGACAACCAGTTGGTTCACCCTGCAATGTCTTAACCAGACCGGGAACAAATTCACAAAGTGATAAATATCAACTTTGTGAGTGCCCCACCGAGAATCGAACCCGGAACCTTTGCGTCGCAGGCAGTCGCACTACCACTGCGCCACATCGGCTGTCGTTAAAACATTAATAAATAGAATTAAAAATAGATTTGTTGCGAATTGTACGCACCATTATTAATTGAGTGTTTTACCAATGTTTCCAGGACGCACGTGCGCATCCACACCGGCGACCGACCCTACGTGTGCCCGTTCGACTCCTGCAACAAAAAGTTCGCGCAGAGCACCAACCTCAAGTCGCACATACTCACACACGCCAAGGCCAAGTGAGTCTCAAACTCATATCATAGTGTAGTGTCAAGTTCGCACAGAGCACCAACCTCAAGTCGCACATACTCACACACGCCAAGGCCAAGTGAGTCTCAAACTCATATCATAGTGTAGTGTCAAGTTCGCGCAGAGCACCAACCTCAAGTCGCACATACTCACACACGCCAAGGCCAAGTGAGTCTCAAACTCATATCATAGTGTAGTGTCAAGTTCGCACAGAGCACCAACCTCAAGTCGCACATACTCACACACGCCAAGGCCAAGTGAGTCTCAAACTCATATCATAGTGTAGTGTCCTGGGTAATCAATAAATGATGACACTTGGATACTTTAATTCGGTGTCCAAAAGTAGAATAATTGTCATTCATTGTTTTTGAAAATATGCGAGATAAGATTTATTCCAATGAGAAACAATATAAAAGTTTATATTTTGACGCTATCCTAAATAGTGTATAATGACCTCACGACATCAGTTTATCTTACAAAACATAGTTTTAAACGTCCACTGTTGGCCATAGGCCTACCCAGGGGCTTCTATAAATGTGTCGTAACTCAAGCCAATTGAGTCCCAAGTGAGTGTCGCACACACATACTCTTGTAACTAACAGTGCCAGGTTCGACTCCTGCAACAAGAAGTTCGCACAGAGCACCATCCTCAAGTCGCACATACTCACTCATACCGAGGCCAAGTGAGTCGAGTGATAAGTCAGACCTGTTAAAACACAGAGTGACTTGGCAACAACTGAATGTTTATTTTCATTTCCACATAAACGACCACAGGTGGCGCTAGCAGTATCAAAGTTGTGACGTTACTTTTGTTATACTTTAAAAATAAGTATTTATTTCAACATGACTCACTCAAACCATATCAATATGACACATACTCAAGTCAGACCTAATCAAAGTAGATTCAAGTTACACATACTCTTGTCAGACCTAGTAAAATCATAATCAAGTAGCACATACTGCTGTCAGATCTAATCAAATTATATTCAAGTGACACAAAGTCGTTTCAGATCTAACCAAATTAGATTCAAGTGATTCATACTCAAGTCCAACCGCTCAAATTATACTTCATACTCATGCAAAACCTACACAAAGCATATTCGAGTGACGCAATAATGTTAGACTTACTCAAATCTGACACATACTCCAGTCAGTACAACTTTAATCAATTCCGTTATTAATAAATGTGACTGATTCCAGATCAAGAAACTCCCTGTCCCGGAACGGAGGCAACTCGTACGAATCCGCACGAACTACACCGCAGTTCGTTCAACTCGAGATGTCTCCGGATGACTCCAACCCTCAGCTGATATTCTATACACACGAGTGAACATACACAAGTGACAACGAGGACTTAAAGTGAACATAGTGATATTGTGGACTAAGTGACGTAGTCAAGTGATATCGTCGAGTTAAGTGTGAAGTGGTATCGGCAAGTTTTTGCAACGGTGATGAAAACTATATTGAAATGGACTGTTTTGAATGTGGATAGGGTTGGGAAGTGGATAGATAAAATGAAAAAGAATTTAATTTGAAAATTATTTCTTTTTTTCTGAATTTTGTCCTATTTGGATAATCTTAACAAAATTGTTACTTAAAGGTATTTTATTATTATTTGTTTGTAGTTATTTTTTCTTCTTGTCCCACTGCTGAGAAAGAAAGAACTTCCACTTCTTTATTTTATCTGTCCATTTTTCAAGATGTCTAACGAATTATTTAGATTTGCATAGAAAGTGGTGAAAGACTTAAAAAATGTGAGCAGAAACAGGACCTCTTAAAATAGTGAAAAAACAATTAAATGATTTTGAAGACGAAAAGAAATGTCTGCATGTAGGTAATAATAGTCATTAACGAATTATATTTTGAAATAGTTAACTGGGTGTCAAATGCAATCAAACATTGATGGGGTGAGATTTTGTTACAAAATATACATGGTGTTACAAAATAAGCTTGTAATTAGGTACTAAAACTTCAAAACACAAAAATACCAGGCAATTTTACTGGTATAATGAAATGTTTTTAAACATACATGATTACATCCTATTCAATTTGTTTTAAATATGTTGACGCTGATAATATTTTGTAAGATTTCTAATAAGTTACCCTTTTGCTAATATTTGTACAGTGTGTAACAACAACCCTGTCTAATCTGAAACATAATTGTATTAGTTTTGAGTTGCTTTTGTCATATTCACATACTTTTGATCTCCACATTTATCATTGTATGGGGTGTACAAAAATGAACTGGAAATATTTGAAGGTTTTTTTAGTCCATAAAACCAAACAACTTTCCTCAAGGAACATAGATTGAAATAGGAAAAATATATTTAAACTTTAAATACAATGTGTACCAACCGAACAGAGTAGATTTGTATGGGAGGTCCAAAAGAGTAAAAATGTAGTTTTTTACATTTTTACTTTCGTACCTTGGGGAAAGTTGTTCAGTTTAATGTACTTAAAATATAAAATATTTGCAACTAGTTTGCAGTCAGGCGTGAGAAGACTAGTTGGAATTGCTATGTTTATTTTTGATTTAAAAGCTTAAAACAAAGAATAAAACACGCTGCTTTTAAATATAATTAGATAAAATGGTACAATTTGCAGCATTTTAGTAGCTTTTATTGTAAAAATCTTTTATTAAGGACTAATTTCTTTGAAGTTTTCTTTTTTAACTTTAGTCACTTAAGTATTGATTTCAAAATTAATTTAAAAAATTACAAAAGTGAACACTAGGAGAGGAGAGATGAGGCAGTTGAGTGCTGTCTGGAAATTACGCTTCATAATATTATTCCTAACAAAGTTTTCTGTTATACTATGTTGCTATAGGTTATCTACACAGAAGAAGAGAAGAACATCATTAAGGCGAGTGTAGTCATGAACGACCTCGACAGTGGCGCCACTACACAAAAAAAATACTTTCTCTTTATACAAACAATCTATCAGAATGTCCTTTGCTCAAGTTTTTAGTATTATACTTGTTAAATTAGAACCTGCAAACTCAATGAAATATTCTCTGTAATTAAAGTTATGGCAATTAATACCAAAAGTGGCCGTTTTAGGCCATACAGCGAATATTTCATTGTGTTTGTAGGTTCTAATTTTACTTTTTACTAAAAACTTGAGCAACGGATATTCTGATAGATTGTTTGTATAAAGAGAAAATATTGTTATTGTGAAGTGGCGCCACTGTCGAGGTGGTACACTCGCCTTAAGTAAAATGGAGTCAATATAAAAACATTTTAGGATAGCATAAGAATGTCATAAGTATACAAAAACTTTGTTCGTGTACATTTTGTACTATATGCCAAAAATAATTATGTATGTATCATAGTTTTATTTTATAAATATTTTTGATAGCGAAAGATAATGCGTAAGTACTTGAGAAATTTAGACATGTATTTTTAATCAAATTATTTCCGCGATTTTTTCTTCTCTTTAATTAAATTATACTTTTGAGCCTTACGATACAGACCTTCATATTATGTAAGGATGGGTAACATTTAAAGTATGTTTTGTGACAAAACATGAAATGTGTTGGCTTGCTGAAAACTACAGAGTGACATTTTACTAGTGACCAATTCTGAAAACAGAGTATGCCCTGGTGATAAGGAACAACTTTCCCCAAAGAACATAGGTCGTAATAAGAGAAAAATATTTTTAGGCTTCCAAAGGAAATCTAATCAGCTGATCGGCATTTTTGTATGGGAGGTCCAAATTTTATTGTCATATTTCGACCTATGTTCCTTGGGGAAAGTTGTACCTTATCACTAGCCTGATCTAAGTTTTCGCTATCGGTCACTAGTGTTATTTCACTATGTATGTAAATAACAGTCCCAACAAAGAAGTATTTAGTTACACAGAAAAGTTGTTCAGTTTCATTAATTTTTACACCCTAATACAGACGTGCATAAAATAGGAATATGTTAATTTCTAAGAAAAAAACTAAGTAAGTTTATTGAGGATGTGACAAGTTTAGCTGGCATTAGATTAGTGTATTTCAAAATCTAAGACTAATCTAGGGTTGGCTGGTTGCTGTAATGGAACAACAACTTTAAAAACGTGTTATTCTTACTCCTGAATGTCTATAAAAGTTACAATTTTTGTTACACACCCAAAGTTTCCACAGACATAGCTATAAATGTCGTAGAGTTGTTGCCGTTTGATAGTTTAAAATCAATTGAGATTTAGTATATTCAATGTGGGATTGTCACTTATTGATTTCATGATCCGTCATTGTATAGAAAAGAAATTTGTATAAAACCGGCTCCAACTGAATACACACATACACATATTACGTCTATAATCCCTTGCGGGGTAGGCAGAGCGTAAACGGCCGCAAAAAACGTACATTTATGCCATGTCTGACAAATATTCCAAGGTCATTCGGAAAATTGTGTACCGCCATTGTAAAATTGCAATACACACCCTCGAGTCCCTTAATCGGCTCTTACGACTCCCACGGGAAGAAATGGGGTGATGCTATTCTAAGCCGGCATTACACGGAATCGGACTGAATCATTGTTCAAAAATTGATTTTAGACTATCAAGAAGCAACACTACTACAACATTGGCACCCACAGAAAATCAAAAATTGTAACTTGTATAATTTTAGCATGAATCTTAAGTTTTCTAAATGTTTTGTAATTCCGACTGATTGTATTGTATATACCTAAAAAGCGTTTTCATGTCGAGGTCCAAGGGTGTATGAGTTGTCGAAACGGTGATTCTAAGAGAATCTACATCGACCAAGCCAAGTAGACGAACGAAAGTGATGCAATCAAGGTACTAAAATGAATTATAAATGCGGGCGGGTTGACTGCATACCACTCGTTAGTCTACTAGGCTTGGTCGGCTAGTATTTCAGATTGGATTCCATGGCTTGGTTTGTGTCGCATTTTGAAGAATCAAGTATGGAATGCAATCTGAATGGTTTTAGTTATAATTGGTATAAATTTGTCAAGGAGGTGGACACAAATTTAAATAAAGTGTAAATATTTATATAAAACAGTGTTTTTCTTATGAACTTATCATCTGATTGATAACCGGTAGCGAATCCATACAATATAAGACAGCCGCGATAGAATTAAACACACATACCACTCACTCACACACCACTCACACACCATGGTGTGATAATGTGACAGCCGCGATACAAGGAACTCGTTTATTGTAGTAACAAGTTACTCGTATACTGCAGTAACAAGTTTCTCGTATACTGTAGTAACAAGTTACTCGTATACTGTAGTAACAAGTTACTCGTATACTGTAGTAGCAAGTTACTCGTATACAGTTGTAACAAGTTACTCGTATACTGCAGTAACAAGTTACTCGTATACTGCAGTAACAAGTTACTCGTATACTGCAGTAACAAGTTACTCGTATACTGCAGTAACAAATTACTCGTATACTGCAGTAACAAGTTACTCGTATACTGCAGTAACAAGTTTCTCGTACACTGTAGTTACAAAGAACTCTTAAACTGTAGTTACAAGTATCTCGTATACGGTAGTAACAAGTTACTCGTACACTGTTGTTACAAGAAACTCGTAAACTGTAATATCAAATTACTTGTATACTGTTGTTACAAAAAACTCGTACTCGTACTCGTTTTTTGTAACAACAGTATACGAGTTACTACAGAATCAAATAACTTGTTACTACAGTCAACGAGTTCCTTGTAACTACAGTATACGAGTAACTTGTAACTACAGTATACGAGTAACTTGTTACTACAGTATACGAGTAACTTGTTACTACAGTATACGAGTAACTTGTTACTGCAGTATACGAGTAACTTGTAACTACAGTATACGAGTTACTACAGTATCAAGTAACTTGTTACTACAGTCAACGAGTTCCTTGTAACTACAGTATACGAGAAACTTGTAACTACAGTATACGAGTAACTTGTAACTACAGTATACGAGTAACTTGTAACTACAGTTAACGAGTTCTTTGTAACTACAGTGTACGAGAAACTTGTAAGTACAGTATACGAGTAACTTGTAACAACAGTTTACGAGTTCCTAGTAACTACAGTATACGAGTAACTTGTAACTACAGTTTACGAGTTACTTGTAACTACAGTTTACGAGTAACTTGTAACTACATTAAACGACTTCCTTGTAACTACAGTATATGAGTAACTTGTTACTACTGTATACGAGTAACTTGTAACTACAGTATACAAGTATCTTGTAACTTTAGTATACGCGTTTCTTGTAACTACATTATACGAGTAACTTGTAACTACATTATACGAGTGACTTGTAACAACAGTATATAAGTAACTTGTAACTACAATATACGAGTTACTTGTAACTACAGTATACGAGTCACTTGTAACTACATTTAACGAGTTCCTTGTAACTACAGTGTAAGAGTAACTTGTTACTACAGTATACGATTAACATGTAACTACAGTATATGAGTCACTTGTAACTACAGTATACGAGTAACTTGTAACTACAGTATACGAGTCACTTGTAACTGCAGTATACGATAATTATGTAACTTCAGTATACGAATTGCTTGTAACTACAGTAAACGAATAACTTGTAATTACTGTATAAGAGAAACTTGTTACTACAGCATACTAGTAACTTGTAACTACAATATACGAGTAACTTGTAACTTCAGTTTACGAGAAACTTGTTACTACAGTAAACGAGTAACTCGTAACTACAGTATACGAGTTACTAGTAACTTTAGTAAACGAGTAACTTGTAACTTCAGTAAGCGAGTTACTTGTAACTAAAGTATACGATTAACTTGTAACTACAGTATACGAGTAACTTGTAGCTTCAGTTTACGAGTAACTTGTAACTACAGTATACGAGTAACTTGTAACTAGAGTATACGAGTTACTTGTAACTACAGTATACGAGTTCTTTGTAACTACAGTTTGCGAGTAACTTGTAACTACAGTATACAAGTTCTTTGTAACTACAGTGTACGAGTAATTTGTAAGTACAGTATACGAGTAACTTGTAACAACAGTATACGAGTAACTTGTAACTACAGTTTACGAGTTCTTTGTAACTAAAGTGTACGAGTAACTTGTAACTACAGTTAACAAGTTCTTTGTAACTACAGAATGCGACTAACTTGTAACTAAAGTTTACGAGTAACTTGTAACTACAGTATACGAGTGTTTTGTAACTACAGTATGCGAGTAACTTGTAACTACAGTATACGAGTTCTTTGTAACTAGAGTGTACGAGTAATTTGTAACTACAGTATACGAGTAACTTGTAACTACAGTATACGAGTAACTTGTTACTACAGTTAACGAGTTCTTTGTAACTAAAGTGTACGAGTTACTTGTAATTACAGTTTTCGAGTTCTTTGTAACTAAAGTGTACGAGTTACTAGTAACTACAGTTTACGAGTTCTTTGTAACTACAGTGTACGAGTAACTTGTAACTACAGTATACGAGTGTTTTGTAACTACAGTATGCGAGTAACTTGTAACTACAGTATACGAGTTCTTTGTAACTAGAGTGTACGAGTAATTTGTAACTACAGTATACGAGTAACTTGTAACTACAGTATACGAGTAACTTGTAACTACAGTTAACGAGTTCTTTGTAACTAAAGTGTACGAGTTAGTTGTAACTACAGTTTACGAGTTCTTTTCAACAACAGTGTACGAGTAACTTGTTACTACAGTATACGAGTAACTTGTAACTACAGTTAACGAGTGACTTGTAACTGCAGTATACGAGTAACTCTAAACTACAGTTTACGAGTTTTTTGTAACTACAGTTTACGAGTAACTTGTAACTACAGTATACGAGTAACTTGTAACTACAGTATACGAGTTACTTGTAACTACAGTTTAAGAGTTCTTTGTAACTACAGTTTACGAGTAACTTATAACTACAGATTACGAGTAACTTGTAACTACAGTAGACGAGTTACTTGTAACTACAGTTTACGAGTTCTTTGTAACTAAAGTGTTCGAGTAACTTGGAACTACAGTTAACGAGTTCTTTGTAACTACAGTGTACGAGTAACCTGTAACAACAGTTAACGAGTTCTTTGTAAGTACAGTGTACGAGTAACTTGTAACTTCAGTTTACGAGTTCTTTGTAACAACTGTGTACGAGGTACTTGTAACTACAGTGTACTTGTTACTTGTCAATTCAATTTACGAAATCTTTGTAACTACAGTGTACGAGTTACTTGTAACTACAGTATACGAGTTCTTTGTAACTACAGTGTACGAGTAAATTGTAACTACAGTTTACGAGTAACTTATAACTACAGTTTACGAGTTCTTTGTAACTACAGTGTACGAGTAACTTGTAACTACAGCATACGAGTAACTTGTAACTTTAGTATACGAGTAACTTGTAACTACAGTTTACGAGTTCTTTGTAACTACTGTTTACGAGTAACTTGTAACGACAGTTCACGAGTTCTTTGAAACTACAGTATACGAGTAACTTGTTACTACAGTTTACGAGTGACTAATAACTACAGTTTACAAGTTCATTGTAACTTCAGTGTACGAATAACTTGTAACTACAGTTTACGAAAAACTTGTCACTACAGTTTACGAGTTACTTGTAACTACAGCATACGAGTAACTTGTAACTACAGTATACGAGTTTCTTGTAACTACAGTTTAAGAGTTCTTTGTAACTACAGTTTACGAGTAACTTGTAACTACAGATTACGAGTAACTTGTAACTACAGTATGCGAGTTACTTGTAACTACAGTTTACGAGTTCTTTGTAACTACAGTGTTCGAGTAACTTGGAACTACAGTTAACGAGTTCTTTGTAACAACAGTGTACGAATTCTTTGTAACTACAGTAAACGAGTTCTTTGTAACTACAGTGTACGAGTAACCTGTAACAACAGTTAACGAGTTCTTTGTAACTTCAGTGTAGGAGTAACTTGTAACTACAGTATACCTGTAACTTGTAACTACAGTTTACGAGTTCTTTGTAACTACAGTGTACGAGTAACTTGTAACTTCAGTAATTGAGTAAGTTGTAACTTCAGTTAACGAGTTCTTTGAACTACAGTGTACGAGTAACTTGTAACTACAGTATTCGAGTAACTTGTAACTCCAGTTTACGAGTTCTTTGTAACTACTGCATAAGAGTTCTTTGTAACTTGTACTTTCAGTATACGAGTAACTTGTAACTACAGTTTACGAGTTCTTTGTAACTACAGTGTACGAGTTACTTGTAACTACAGATTTTGAGATTTTTGTAACTACAGTGTATGAGTAAATTGTAACTTCAGTATATGAGTAACTTGTAACTACAGTAAACGAGTTCTTTGTAACTACAGTGTACGAGTAACTTGTAACTACAGAGTACGAGTAACTTGTAACTACAGTTTACGAGTAAATTGTAACTACAGTTTACGAGTAACTTATAACTACAGTTTACGAATTTTTTTAACTTCAGTGTACGAGTAACTTGTATTTTCAGTATACGAGTAACTTGTAACTACAGTATACGAGTTCTTTGTAACTACAGTGTACGAGTAACTTGTAACTACAGCATACGGGTAACATGTAACTTCAGTATACGAGTCACTTGTAACTACAGTTTACGAGTTCTTTGTTACTACTGTTTACGAGTAACTTGTAACGACAGTTCACGAATTCTTTGAAACTACAGTATACGAGTTACTTGTAACTACAGTTTACGAGTGACTAATAACTACAGTTTACGAGTTCATTGTAACTACAGTGTACGAATAACTTGTAACTACAGTTTACGAAAAACTTGTCACTACAGTTTACGAGTAACATGTAACTACTGTATACGAGTAACTTGTAACTACAGTGTACGAGTAACTTGTAACTACAGTTTACGAGTTTTTTGTTACAACAGTGTACGAGTAACTTGTAACTTCAGTATACGAGTAACTTGTAAGCACAGCTTACGAGTTCTTTGTAACTTCTGTTTACGAGTAACTTGTAACGACAGTTCACGAGTTCTTTGTAACTACAGTATACGAGTTCTTTGTAACTACAGTGTACGAGTAACTTGTAACTACAGCATACGAATAACTTTTAACTTCAGTATACGAGTAACTAGTAACTACAGTTTACGAGTTCTTTGTAACTACTGTTTACGAGTAACTTGCAACGACAGTTCACGAGTTCTTTGAAACTACAGTATACGAGTAACTTGTAACTACAGTTTACGAGTGACTAATTACTACAGTTTACGAGTTCATTGTAACTACAGTGTACGAATAACTTGTAACTGCAGTTTACGAAAAACTTGTCACTACAGTTTACGAGTAACTTGTAACTACTGTATACGAGTAACTTGTAACTACAGTTCACGAATTTTTTGTTACAACAGTGTACGAGTAACTTGTAACTTCAGTATACGAGTAACTTGTAACCACAGCTTACGAGTTCTTTGTAACTACTGTTTACGAGTAACTTGTAACGACAGTTCACGAGTTCTTTGTAACTACAGTGTACGAGTAACTTGTAACTACAGCATACGAATAACTTGTAACTTCAGTATACGAGTAACTAGTAACTACAGTTTACGAGTTCTTTGTAACTACTGTTTACGAGTAACTTGCAACGACAGTTCACGAGTTCTTTGAAACTACAGTATACGAGTAACTTGTAACTACAGTTTACGAGTGACTAATTACTACAGTTTACGAGTTCATTGTAACTACAGTGTACGAATAACTTGTAACTGCAGTTTACGAAAAACTTGTCACTACAGTTTACGAGTAACTTGTAACTACTGTATACGAGTAACTTGTAACTACAGTTCACGAATTTTTTGTTACAACAGTGTACGAGTAACTTGTAACTTCAGTATACGAGTAACTTGTAACTACAGTTTACGAGTTCTTTGTAACTACAGTGTACGAGTAACTTGTAACTACAGTATACGAGTTCTTTGTAACTACAGTGTACGAGTAACTTGTAACTACAGTATACTAGTAACTTATAACTACAGTATACGAGTTCTTTGTAACCACAGTTTACGAGTAACTTGATACTACAGCATACGAGTTCTTTGTTACTACAGTGTACGAGTAACTTGTAACTACAGACTACGAGTAACTTGTAATTATAGTATACGAAAAACTTTTAACTACAGTATCTGAGTAACTTGTAACTACAGTATACGAGTAACTTGTAACAACAGTTTCTGAGTAACTTGTTACTACAGTATCTGAGTAACTTGTAACTACAATATACGAGTAACTTGTAACTACAGTATACGATTAACTTGTAACTACAGAATACGAGTAACTTGTTACTACAGTATACGAGTAACTTGTAACTACAGTAAACGAGTTCTTTGTAACTGCAGTGTACGAGTTAATTGAAACTACAGTATACAAGTAACTTGTAATTACAGTGTACGACTAACTTGTAACTACAGTACACGAGTACTTTGTAACTACAGTATACGACTTACTTGTAAAAACAGTGTACGACTAACTTGTTACGACAGTGTACAACTAACTTGTAACTACAGAGTACGACTAAATTGTAACTTCAGTGTATGACTAAGTTGTAACTACAGTTTACGACTAAGTTGTAACTACAGTTTACGAGTAACTTGTATCTACAGTATACGAGTAACTTGTAACTAGAGTATACGAGTTACTTGTAACTACAGTATACGAGTTCTTTGTAACTACAGTTTGCGAGTAACTTGTAACTACAGTATACAAGTTCTTTGTCACTACAGTGTACGAGTAATTTGTAAGTACAGTATACGAGTAACTTGTAACTACAGTATACGAGTAACTTGTAACTACAGTTTACGAGTTCTTTGTTACTAAAGTGTACGAGTAACTTGTAACTACAGTTAACAAGTTCTTTGTAACTACAGAATGCGACTTAATTGTAACTAAAGTTTATGAGTTACTTGTAACTACAGTATACGAGTGTTTTGTAACTACAGTATGCGAGTAACTTGTAACTACAGTATACGAGTTCTTTGTAACTAGAGTGTACGAGTAATTTGTAACTACATACATACATACATACATACATATATCACGCCCATAATCCCTTGCGGGGTAGGCAGAGCGCAAACGGCCGCAAAAACAGACATCTACGCCACGTCCGACAAATATTTGAGGGATTCTCTGAAATTTGTGTATCGCCATAGTGACAGGTTGTCAGCCCATCGCCTAAAATTGCAATACACACCCTCGAGTCCCTTAATCGCCTCTTACGACTCCCACGGGTAAGAAATGGGGTGATGCTATTCTAAGCCGGCATCACACGGCACACAACTAACTACAGAATACGAGTAACTAGTAACTACAGTATACGAGTAACTTGTTACTACAGTTAACGAGTTCTTTGTAACTAAAGTGTACGAGTTACTTGTAATTACAGTTTTCGAGTTCTTTGTAACTAAAGTGTACGAGTTACTAGTAACTACAGTTTACGAGTTCTTTGTAACTACAGTGTACGAGTAACTTGTAACTACAGTATACGAGTGTTTTGTAACTACAGTATGCGAGTAACTTGTAACTACAGTATACGAGTTCTTTGTAACTAGAGTGTACGAGTAATTTCTAACTACAGTTTACGAGTAACTTGTAACTACAGTATACGAGTAACTTGTAACTACAGTTAACGAGTTCTTTGTAACTTAAGTGTACGAGTTACTTGTAACTACTGTTTACGAGTTCTTTGCAACAACAGTGTACGAGTAACTTGTTACTACAGTATACGAGTAACTTGTAACTACAGTTTACGAGTGACTTGTAACTGCAGTATACAAGTAACTCTAAACTACAGTTTACGAGTTTTTTGTAACTACAGTTTACGAGTAACTTGTAACTTCAGTATACGAGTAACTTGTAACTACAGTATACGAGTTACTTGTAACTACAGTTTAAGAGTTCTTTGTAACTACAGTTTACGAGTAACTTGTAACTACAGATTACGAGTAACTTGTAACTACAGTAGACGAGTTTCTTGTAACTACAGTTTACGAGTTCTTTGTAACTAAAGTGTTCGAGTAACTTGGAACTACAGTTAACGAGTTCTTTGTAACTACAGTGTACGAGTAACCTGTAACAACAGTTAACGAGTTCTTTGTAAGTACAGTGTACGAGTAACTTGTAACTTCGTTTACGAGTTCTTTGTAACAACTGTGTACGAGGTACTTGTAACTACAGTGTACTTGTTACTTGTCAATTCAATTTACGAAATCTTTGTAACTACAGTGTACGAGTTACTTGTAACTACAGTATACGAGTTCTTTGCAACTACAGTGTACGAGTAACTTGTAACTACAGTTTTAGAGATTTTTGTAACTACAGTGTATGAGTAACTTCTAACTACAGTGTACGAGTACCTTGTAACTACAGTATACGAGTAACTTGTAACTACAGTTACCGAGTTCTTTGTTACTACAGTGTACGAGTAACTTGTAACTTCAGTTTACGAATTCTTTGTAACTACAGTAAACGAGTAACTTGTAACTACAGAATACGAGTAACTTGTTACTACAGTATACGAGTAACTTGTAACTTCAGTTTACGAATTCTTTGTAACTACAGTATACGAGTAACTTGTAACTACAGAATACGAGTAACTTGTAACATCAGTTTACGAATTATTTGTAACTATAGTATACGAGTAACTTGTAACTACAGAATACGAGTAACTTGTTACTACAATTTACGAGTAACTTGTAACTTCAGTTTACGAATTCTTTGTAACTACAGTATACGAGTAACTTGTAACTACAGAATACGAGTAACTTGTTACTACAGTATACGAGTAACTTGTAACTACAGTAAACGAGTTCTTTGTAACTGCAGTGTACGAGTTAATTGAAACTACAGTAAACGAGTAATTTGTAATTACAGTGTACGACTAACTTGTAACTACAGTATACGAGTACTTTGTAACTACAGTATACGACTTACTTGTAAAAACAGTGTACGACTAACTTGTTACGACAGTGTACAACTAACTTGTAACTACAGAGTACGACTGAATTGTAACTTCAGTGTATGACTAAGTTGTAACTAAAGTTTACGACTAAGTTGTAACTACAGTTTACGAGTAACTTGTATTTACAGTATACAAGTCACTTGAAACTACAGTGTACGACTTATTTGTAACTTCAGTGTACGACTTTCTTGTAACTTCAGTGTACGACTTTCTTGTAACTACAGTGTTCGAGTCACTTGTAACTTCAGTGTACGACTAACTTGTAACTACAGTGTACGACTAACTTGTAACTACAGTATACGAGTGACTTGTAACTACAGTATACTAGTAACTTGTAACTAAAGTTTACGAGTGACTTGTAACTACAGTGTACGACTAACTTGTAACAACAGCATACGAGTAACTTGTAACAACAGTATACGAGTTTCTTGTAACTACAGTTTAAGAGTTCTTTGTAACTACAGTTTACGAGTAACTTGTAACTACAGATTACGAGTAACTTGTAACTTCAGTATACGAGTTACTTGTAACTACAGTTTACGAGTTCTTTGTAACTACAGTGTTCGAGTAACTTGGAACTACAGTTAACGAGTTCTTTGTAACTACAGTGTACGAATTCTTTGTAACTACAGTTAACGAGTTCTTTGTAACTACATTGTACGAGTAACCTGTAACAACAGTTAACGAGTTCTTTATAACTACAGTGTACGAGTAACTTGTAACTACAGTATACCTGTAACTTGTAACTACAGTGTACGAGTTATTTGTAAGTACAGTATACGAGTAACTTGTAACTACATTATACGAGTCACTTGTAACTACAGTTTACGAGTTCTTTGTAACTAAAGTGTACGAGTAACTTGTTACTACAGTTAACGAGTTCTTTGTAACTAAAGAATACGACTTACTTGTAACTACAGTTTACAAGTTACTTGTTACTACAGTATACGAGTTCTTTGTAACTACAGTATGCGAGTAACTTGTAACTACAGTATACGAGTTCTTTGTAACTAGAGTGTACGAGTAATTTGTAACTACAGTGTACGAGTAACTTGTAACTACAGTTTACGAGTAACTTGTAACTCCAGTTTACGAGTTCTTTGTTACTACAGCATAAGAGTTCTTTGTAACTTGTTGTTTCAGTATACGATTAACTTGTAACTACAGTTTACGAGTTCTTTGTAACTACAGTGTACGAGTTAATTGTAACTACAGATTTTGAGTTTTTTGTAACTACAGTGTATGAGTAACTTGTAACTTCAGTATATGAGTAACTTGTTACTACAGTAAACGAGTTCTTTGTAACTACAGTGTACGAGTAACTTGTAACTACAGTGTACGAGTAACTTGTAACTACAGTTTACGAGTAAATTGTAACTACAGTTTACGAGTAACTTATAACTACAGTTTACGAGTTCTTTGTAACTACAGTGTACGAGTAACTTGTAACTACAGCATACGAGTAACTTGTAACTTAAGTATACGAGTAACTTGTAACTACAGTTTACGAGTTCTTTGTAACTACTGTTTACGAGTAACTTGTAACGACAGTTCACGAGTTCTTTGAAACTACAGTATACGAGTAACTTGTAACTACAGTTTACGAGTGACTAATAACTACAGTTTACAAGTTCATTGTAACTACAGTGTACGAATAACTTGTAACTACAGTTTACGAAAAACTTGTCACTACAGTTTACGAGTTACTTGTAACTACAGCATACGAGTAACTTGTAACTACAGTATACGAGTTTCTTGTAACTACAGTTTAAGAGTTCTTTGTAACTACAGTTTACGAGTAACTTGTAACTACAGATTACGAGTAACTTGTAACTACAGTATGCGAGTTACTTGTAACTACAGTTTACGAGTTCTTTGTAACTACAGTGTTCGAGTAACTTGGAACTACAGTTAACGAGTTCTTTGTAACAACAGTGTACGAATTCTTTGTAACTACAGTTAACGAGTTCTTTGTAACTACAGTGTACGAGTAACCTGTAACAACAGTTAACGAGTTCTTTGTAACTTCAGTGTAGGAGTAACTTGTAACTACAGTATACCTGTAACTTGTAACTACAGTTTACTAGTTCTTTGTAACTACAGTGTACGAGTAACTTGTAACTTCAGTAAACGAGTAAGTTGTAACTTCAGTTAACGAGTTCTTTGCAACTACAGTGTACGAGTAACTTGTAACTACAGTATTCGAGTAACTTGTAACTCCAGTTTACGAGTTCTTTGTAACTACAGCATAAGAGTTCTTTGTAACTTGTACTTTCAGTATACGAGTAACTTGTTACTGCAGTTTACGAATTCTTTGTAACTACAGTGTACGAGTTACTTGTAACTACAGATTTTGAGTTTTTTGTAACTACAGTGTATGAGTAAATTGTAACTTCAGTATATGAGTAACTTGTAACTACAGTAAACGAGTTCTTTGTAACTACAGTGTACGAGTAACTTGTAACTACAGTGTACGAGTAACTTGTAACTACAGTTTACGAGTAAATTGTAACTACAGTTTACGAGTAACTTATAACTACAGTTTACGAATTTTTGTAACTTCAGTGTACGAGTAACTTGTAACTTCAGTATACGAGTAACTTGTAACTACAGTATACGAGTTCTTTGTAACTACAGTGTACGAGTAACTTGTAACTACAGCATACGGGTAACATGTAACTTCAGTATACGAGTAACTTGTAACTACAGTTTACGAGTTCTTTGTAACTACTGTTTACGAGTAACTTGTAACGACAGTTCACGAGTTCTTTGTAACTACAGTATACGAGTAACTTGTAACTACAGTTTACGAGTTCTTTGTAACTACAGTGTACGAGTAACTTGTAACTACAGCATACGAGTTCTTTGTTACTACAGTGTACGAGTAACTTGTAACTACAGACTACGAGTAACTTGTAATTACAGTATACGAAAAACTTTTAACTACAGTATCTGAGTAACTTGTAACTACAGTATACGAGTAACTTGTAACAACAGTGTCTGAGTAACTTGTTACTACAGTATACGAGTAACTTGTTACTACAGTTTACGAGTAACTTGTAACTCTAGTTTACAAGTTCTTTGTAACTACAGTATAAGAGTTCTTTGTAACTTCAGTGTACGAGTAACTTGTAGTTTCAGTATACGAGTAACTTGTTACTACAGTTTACGAGTTCTTTGTAACTACAGTGTACGAGTAACTTGTAACTACCGTATACGAGATACTTGTAACTACAGTTTTTGAGTTTTTTCTAACTACAGTGTACGAGTAACTTGTAACTTCAGTATATGAGTAACTTGTAACTACAGTTAACGAGTTCTTTGTAACTACAGTTTACGAGTAACTTGTAACTACCGTATACGAGATACTTGTAACTACAGTTTACGAGTTCTTTGTAACTACAGTGTACGAGAAACTTGTTACTACAGTTTACGAGTAACTTGTAACTACAGTGTACGAGTTACTTGTAACTACAGTATACGATTAACTTGTAACAACAGTATACGAGTATTTTGTAACAACAGTACATGAGTCACTTGTAACTACAGTTTACGAGTAACTTGTAACTACAGTCTAGAGTGACTTGTAACTACTGTTCCCAAGATACTTGTAACTACAGTATACGAGATACTTGTAACTACAGTATACGACTAACTTGTAACTACAGTGTATGACTTACTTGTAACTACAGTATACGAGTGACTTGTTACTACAGTATAAAAGTGACTTGTAACTACAGTTTACGAGTAACTTGTAACAACTGTGTACGACTTACTTGTAACTACAGTGTACCACTAACTTGTAACTACAATGTACGACTAACTTGTAACTACAGTATACGACTAACTTGTAACTCCAGTATACGAGTACTTTGTAACTACAGGATACGACTAACTTGTAAAAACAGTGTACGACTAACTTGTAACTACAGTGTACGACTAACTCGTAACTACAGTATATGAGTACTTTGTAACTACAGTATACGACTTACTTGTAAAAACAGTGTACGACTAACTTGTAACGGCAGTGTACAACTAACTTGTAACTACAGTGTACGACTAAGTTGTAACTACAGTGTACGACTAAGTTGTAACTACAGTTTACGAGTAACTTGTATCTACAGTATACAAGTCACTTGAAACTACAGTGTACGACTTATTTGTAACAACAGTGTACGACTTTTTTGTAACAACCGTGTACGACTAACTTGTAACTTCAGTGTACGACTTTTTTGTAACTACAGTATACGACTAACTTGTAACTACAGTATACGAGTGACTTGTAACTACAGTATACGAGTAACTTGTAACTACAGTATACGAGTGACTTGTGACTACAGTGTACGACTAACTTGTAACCACAGTATACGGCTAACTTGTAACTAAAGAATACGAGTAACTTGTAACTACAGAATATGAGTAACTTGTAACTACAGTATACGAGTGACTTTTAACTACAGTATACGAGTGACTTGTAACTACAGTATACAAGTAACTTGTAACTACAGTGTACGACTAACTTGTAACTTTAGTATACGAGTAACTTGTAACAACAGTATACGGGTAACTTGTAACTACAGTGTACGACTATTTTGTAACTACAGTGTACGACTAACTTGTAACTACAGTTTACGAAAAATTTGTAACTACAGTGTACGAGTAACTTGTAACTACAGTATACGAGTACTTTGTAACTACAGTATACAAGTAACTTGTAACTACAGTATACGATCAACTTGTAACTACAGTGTACGAGTAACTTGTAGCTACAGAAAACGACTTACTTGTAACTTCAGTGTACGACTTATTTGTATTTACAGTGTACGACTACCTTGTAAATACAGATTACGACTAATACAGTATACAAGTGACTAATAACTACAGTATACAAGTAACTTGTAACCACAGTATACGGCTAACTTGTAACTACAGTATACGAGTGACTTGCAACTACAGTATACAAGGAACTTGTAACTACAATATACGACTAACTTGTAACTACAGTTTACAAGTGACTTGTAACTGCAGTATACGAGTAACTTGTTACTACAGTTTACGTGTAACTTGTAACTACAGCATACGAGTAACTTGTAACTACAGTATACGAGTTTCATGTAACTACAGTTTAAGAGTTCTTTGTAACTACAGTTTACGAGTAACTTGTAACGACAGATTACGAGTAACTTGTAACTTCAGTTTACGAGTTACTTGTAACTACAGTTTACGAGTTCTTTGTAACTACAGTGTTCGAGTAACTTGGAACTACAGTTAACGAGTTCTTTGTAACTACAGTGTACGAATTCTTTGTAACTACAGTTAACGAGTTCTTTGTAACTACAGTGTACGAGTAACCTGTAACAACAGTTAACGAGTTCTTTGTTACTACAGTGTACGAGTAACTTGTAACTACAGTATACCTGTAACTTGTAACTACAGTTTACGAGTTCTTTGTAACTACAGTGTACGAGTAACTTGTAACTACAGTAAACGAGTAACTTGTAACTTCAGTTAACGAGTTCTTTGCAACTACAGTGTACGAGTAACTTGTAACTACAGTATTCGAGTAACTTGTAACTCCAGTTTACGAGTTCTTTGTAACTACAGCATAAGAGTTCTTTGTAACTTGTACTTTCAGTATACGAGTAACTTGTTACTGCAGTTTACGAATTCTTTGTAACTACAGTGTACGAGTTACTTGTAACTACAGATTTTGAGTTTTTTGTAACTACAGTGTATGAGTAAATTGTAACTTCAGTATATGAGTAACTTGTAACTACAGTAAACGAGTTCTTTGTAACTACAGTGTACGAGTAACTTGTAACTACAGTTTACGAAAAATTTGTAACTACAGTGTACGAGTAACTTGTAACTACAGTATACGAGTACTTTGTAACTACAGTATACAAGTAACTTGTAACTACAGTATACGATCAACTTGTAACTACAGTGTACGAGTAACTTGTAGCTACAGAAAACGACTTACTTGTAACTTCAGTGTACGACTTATTTGTATTTACAGTGTACGACTACCTTGTAAATACAGATTACGACTAATACAGTATACAAGTGACTAATAACTACAGTATACAAGTAACTTGTAACCACAGTATACGGCTAACTTGTAACTACAGTATACGAGTGACTTGCAACTACAGTATACAAGGAACTTGTAACTACAATATACGACTAACTTGTAACTACAGTTTACAAGTGACTTGTAACTGCAGTATACGAGTAACTTGTTACTACAGTTTACGTGTAACTTGTAACTACAGCATACGAGTAACTTGTAACTACAGTATACGAGTTTCATGTAACTACAGTTTAAGAGTTCTTTGTAACTACAGTTTACGAGTAACTTGTAACGACAGATTACGAGTAACTTGTAACTTCAGTTTACGAGTTACTTGTAACTACAGTTTACGAGTTCTTTGTAACTACAGTGTTCGAGTAACTTGGAACTACAGTTAACGAGTTCTTTGTAACTACAGTGTACGAATTCTTTGTAACTACAGTTAACGAGTTCTTTGTAACTACAGTGTACGAGTAACCTGTAACAACAGTTAACGAGTTCTTTGTTACTACAGTGTACGAGTAACTTGTAACTACAGTATACCTGTAACTTGTAACTACAGTTTACGAGTTCTTTGTAACTACAGTGTACGAGTAACTTGTAACTACAGTAAACGAGTAACTTGTAACTTCAGTTAACGAGTTCTTTGCAACTACAGTGTACGAGTAACTTGTAACTACAGTATTCGAGTAACTTGTAACTCCAGTTTACGAGTTCTTTGTAACTACAGCATAAGAGTTCTTTGTAACTTGTACTTTCAGTATACGAGTAACTTGTTACTGCAGTTTACGAATTCTTTGTAACTACAGTGTACGAGTTACTTGTAACTACAGATTTTGAGTTTTTTGTAACTACAGTGTATGAGTAAATTGTAACTTCAGTATATGAGTAACTTGTAACTACAGTAAACGAGTTCTTTGTAACTACAGTGTACGAGTAACTTGTAACTACAGTGTACGAGTAACTTGTAACTACAGTTTACGAGTAAATTGTAACTACAGTTTACGAGTAACTTATAACTACAGTTTACGAATTTTTGTAACTTCAGTGTACGAGTAACTTGTAACTTCAGTATACGAGTAACTTGTAACTACAGTATACGAGTTCTTTGTAACTACAGTGTACGAGTAACTTGTAACTACAGCATACGGGTAACATGTAACTTCAGTATACGAGTAACTTGTAACTACAGTTTACGAGTTCTTTGTAACTACTGTTTACGAGTAACTTGTAACGACAGTTCACGAGTTCTTTGTAACTACAGTATACGAGTAACTTGTAACTACAGTTTACGAGTTCTTTGTAACTACAGTGTACGAGTAACTTGTAACTACAGCATACGAGTTCTTTGTTACTACAGTGTACGAGTAACTTGTAACTACAGACTACGAGTAACTTGTAATTACAGTATACGAAAAACTTTTAACTACAGTATCTGAGTAACTTGTAACTACAGTATACGAGTAACTTGTAACAACAGTGTCTGAGTAACTTGTTACTACAGTATACGAGCAACTTGTAACTCTAGTTTACAAGTTCTTTGTAACTACAGTATAAGAGTTCTTTGTAACTTCAGTGTACGAGTAACTTGTAGTTTCAGTATACGAGTAACTTGTTACTACAGTTTACGAGTTCTTTGTAACTACAGTGTACGAGTAACTTGTAACTACCGTATACGAGATACTTGTAACTACAGTTTTTGAGTTTTTTCTAACTACAGTGTACGAGTAACTTGTAACTTCAGTATATGAGTAACTTGTAACTACAGTTAACGAGTTCTTTGTAACTTCAGTTTACGAGTAACTTGTAACTACCGTATACGAGATACTTGTAACTACAGTTTACGAGTTCTTTGTAACTACAGTGTACGAGAAACTTGTTACTACAGTTTACGAGTAACTTGTAACTACAGTGTACGAGTTACTTGTAACTACAGTATACGATTAACTTGTAACAACAGTATACGAGTATTTTGTAACAACAGTACATGAGTCACTTGTAACTACAGTTTACGAGTAACTTGTAACTACAGTCTAGAGTGACTTGTAACTACTGTTCCCAAGATACTTGTAACTACAGTATACGAGATACTTGTAACTACAGTATACGACTAACTTGTAACTACAGTGTATGACTTACTTGTAACTACAGTATACGAGTGACTTGTTACTACAGTATAAAAGTGACTTGTAACTACAGTTTACGAGTAACTTGTAACAACTGTGTACGACTTACTTGTAACTACAGTGTACCACTAACTTGTAACTACAATGTACGACTAACTTGTAACTACAGTATACGACTAACTTGTAACTCCAGTATACGAGTACTTTGTAACTACAGGATACGACTAACTTGTAAAAACAGTGTACGACTAACTTGTAACTACAGTGTACGACTAACTCGTAACTACAGTATATGAGTACTTTGTAACTACAGTATACGACTTACTTGTAAAAACAGTGTACGACTAACTTGTAACGGCAGTGTACAACTAACTTGTAACTACAGTGTACGACTAAGTTGTAACTACAGTGTACGACTAAGTTGTAACTACAGTTTACGAGTAACTTGTATCTACAGTATACAAGTCACTTGAAACTACAGTGTACGACTTATTTGTAACAACAGTGTACGACTTTTTTGTAACAACCGTGTACGACTAACTTGTAACTTCAGTGTACGACTTTTTTGTAACTACAGTATACGACTAACTTGTAACTACAGTATACGAGTGACTTGTAACTACAGTATACGAGTAACTTGTAACTACAGTATACGAGTGACTTGTGACTACAGTGTACGACTAACTTGTAACCACAGTATACGGCTAACTTGTAACTAAAGAATACGAGTAACTTGTAACTACAGAATATGAGTAACTTGTAACTACAGTATACGAGTGACTTTTAACTACAGTATACGAGTGACTTGTAACTACAGTATACAAGTAACTTGTAACTACAGTGTACGACTAACTTGTAACTTTAGTATACGAGTAACTTGTAACAACAGTATACGGGTAACTTGTAACTACAGTGTACGACTATTTTGTAACTACAGTGTACGACTAACTTGTAACTACAGTTTACGAAAAATTTGTAACTACAGTGTACGAGTAACTTGTAACTACAGTATACGAGTACTTTGTAACTACAGTATACAAGTAACTTGTAACTACAGTATACGATCAACTTGTAACTACAGTGTACGAGTAACTTGTAGCTACAGAAAACGACTTACTTGTAACTTCAGTGTACGACTTATTTGTATTTACAGTGTACGACTACCTTGTAAATACAGATTACGACTAATACAGTATACAAGTGACTAATAACTACAGTATACAAGTAACTTGTAACCACAGTATACGGCTAACTTGTAACTACAGTATACGAGTGACTTGCAACTACAGTATACAAGGAACTTGTAACTACAATATACGACTAACTTGTAACTACAGTTTACAAGTGACTTGTAACTGCAGTATACGAGTAACTTGTTACTACAGTTTACGTGTAACTTGTAACTACAGCATACGAGTAACTTGTAACTACAGTATACGAGTTTCATGTAACTACAGTTTAAGAGTTCTTTGTAACTACAGTTTACGAGTAACTTGTAACGACAGATTACGAGTAACTTGTAACTTCAGTTTACGAGTTACTTGTAACTACAGTTTACGAGTTCTTTGTAACTACAGTGTTCGAGTAACTTGGAACTACAGTTAACGAGTTCTTTGTAACTACAGTGTACGAATTCTTTGTAACTACAGTTAACGAGTTCTTTGTAACTACAGTGTACGAGTAACCTGTAACAACAGTTAACGAGTTCTTTGTTACTACAGTGTACGAGTAACTTGTAACTACAGTATACCTGTAACTTGTAACTACAGTTTACGAGTTCTTTGTAACTACAGTGTACGAGTAACTTGTAACTACAGTAAACGAGTAACTTGTAACTTCAGTTAACGAGTTCTTTGCAACTACAGTGTACGAGTAACATGTAACTACAGTATACGAGTAACTTGTAACTCCAGTTTACGAGTTCTTTGTTACTACAGCATAAGAGTTCTTTGTAACTTGTAGTTTCAGTATACGAGTAACTTGTAACTATTGTTTACGAGTTCTTTGTAACTACAGTGTACGAGTTAATTGTAACTACAGATTTTGAGTTTTTTGTAACTACAGTGTATGAGTAACTTGTAACTTCAGTATATGAGTAACTTGTTACTACAGTAAACGAGTTCTTTGTAACTACAGTGTACGAGTAACTTGTAACTACAGTGTACGAGTAACTTGTAACTACAGTTTACGAGTAAATTGTAACTACAGTTTACGAGTAACTTATAACTACAGTTTACGAGTTCTTTGTAACTACAGTGTACGAGTAACTTGTAACTACAGCATACAAGTAACTTGTAACTTTAGTATACGAGTAACTTGTAACTACAGTTTACGAGTTCTTTGTAACTACTGTTTACGAGTAACTTGTAACGACAGTTCACGAGTTCTTTGAAACTACAGTATACGAGTAACTTGTAACTACAGTTTACGAGTGACTAATAACTACAGTTTACAAGTTCATTGTAACTACAGTGTACGAATAACTTGTAACTACAGTTTACGAAAAACTTGTCACTACAGTTTACGAGTTACTTGTAACTACAGCATACGAGTAACTTGTAACTACAGTATACGAGTTTCTTGTAACTACAGTTTAAGAGTTCTTTGTAACTACAGTTTACGAGTAACTTGTAACTACAGATTACGAGTAACTTGTAACTACAGTATGCGAGTTACTTGTAACTACAGTTTACGAGTTCTTTGTAACTACAGTGTACGAATTCTTTGTAACTACAGTTAACGAGTTCTTTGTAACTACAGTGTACGAGTAACCTGTAACAACAGTTAACGAGTTCTTTGTAACTTCAGTGTAGGAGTAACTTGTAACTACAGTATACCTGTAACTTGTAACTACAGTTTACGAGTTCTTTGTAACTACAGTGTACGAGTAACTTGTAACTTCAGTAAACGAGTAAGTTGTAACTTCAGTTAACGAGTTCTTTGCAACTACAGTGTACGAGTAACTTGTAACTACAGTATTCGAGTAACTTGTAACTGCAGTTTACGAGTTCTTTATAACTACAGTGTACGAGTTACTTGTAACTACAGATTTTGAGTTTTTTGTAACTACAGTGTATGAGTAAATTGTAACTTCAGTATATGAGTAACTTGTAACTACAGTAAACGAGTTCTTTGTAACTACAGTGTACGAGTAACTTGTAACATCAGTGTACGAGTAACTTGTAACTACAGTTTACGAGTAAATTGTAACTACAGTTTACGAGTAACTTATAACTACAGTTTACGAATTTTTGTAACTTCAGTGTACGAGTAACTTGTAACTTCAGTATACGAGTAACTTGTAACTACAGTATACGAGTTCTTTGTAACTACAGTGTACGAGTAACTTGTAACTACAGCATACGGGTAACATGTAACTTCAGTATACGAGTAACTTGTAACTACAGTTTACGAGTTCTTTGTCACTACTGTTTACGAGTAACTTGTAACGACAGTTCACGAGTTCTTTGTAACTACAGTATACGAGTAACTTGTAACTACAGTTTACGAGTTCTTTGTAACTACAGTGTACGAGTAACTTGTTACTACAGCATACGAGTTCTTTGTTACTACAGTGTACACACAAGTATTTATTTTACAGTTGAATGATAATCAATTCAAAACAAAAATCAAGAATATTTTATGTTCAAAGGCATATTACAAGCCAGAAAATTATCTTACAGATAAAGACGTCTGGTCAGTACCAACTGTAGCTCCAACACAATGTATCAGGTAGATAGACATATCATATTTAAACTTCAATTTGACATAGATTTAATAACATTGACATAGGTTTAACTTTGACATGTATTTGTTTTTTACATTACTGTAAGTTTACTATTCTTTTTTTTATGTATTATGTTAAGTACCTAGATATGACTTTCTAAAAGAGAATCTTGTAAATTCCTACTTAGAAATAAATTATTTGATTTTGATTTTGATTTTGTACGAGTAACTTGTAACTACAGACTACGAGTAACTTGTAATTACAGTATACGAAAAACTTTTAACTACAGTATCTGAGTAACTTGTAACTACAGTATACGAGTAACTTGTAACAACAGTGTCTGAGTAACTTGTTACTACAGTATCTGAGTAACTTGTAACTACAATATACGAGTAACTTGTAACTACAGTATACGAGTAACTTGTAACAACAGTATCTGAGTAACTTGTTACTACAGTTAACAAATGACTTGTAACTACAGTATACGAGCCACTTGTTACTACAGTATATGAGTAACTTGTAACTACAGTTTACGAGTAACTTGTAACTACAGTTTACGAGTTCTTTGTAACTACAGTGTACGAGTAACTTGTAACTACAGTTTACGAGTTCTTTGTAACTACAGTGTACGAGTAACTTGTAACTACAGTATACGAGTAACTTGTAACTACAGTATACGAGTAACTTTTAACTACAGTTTACGAGTGACTTGTAACTACAGTTTACGAGTAACTTGTTACTACAGTAAACGAGTTCTTTGTAACAACAGTGTACGAGTAACTTGTATCTTCAGTATACGAGTAACTTGTAACTACAGTTAACGAGTGACTTGTAACTACAGTTTACGAGTAACTTGTATTTTCAGTATACGAGTAACTTGTAACTACAATATACGAGTTCTTTGTAACTACAGTGTACGAGTAAATTGTAACTACAGCATACGAATAACTTGTAACTTCAGTATACGAGTAACTTGTAACTACAGTTTACGAGTTCTTTGTAACTACTGTTTACGAGTAACTTGTAACGACAGTTCACGAGTTCTTTGAAACTACAGTATACGAGTAACTTGTAACTACAGTTTACGAGTTCATTGTAACTACAGTGTACGAATAACTTGTAACTACAGTTTACGAAAAACTTGTCACTACAGTTTACGATTAACTTGTAACTACTGTATACGAGTAACTTGTAACTACAGTGTACGAGTAACTTGTAACTACAGTTTACGAGTTTTTTGTTACAACAGTGTACGAGTAACTTGTAACTTCAGTATACGAGTAACTTGTAACCACAGCTTACGATTTCTTTGTAACTACTGTTTACGAGTAACTTGTAACGACAGTTCACGAGTTCTTTGTAACTACAGTATACGAGTAACTTGTAACTACAGTTTACGAGTTCTTTGTAACTACAGTGTACGAGTAACTTGTAACTACAGTATACGAGTTCTTTGTAACTACAGTGTACAAGTAACTTGTAACTACAGTATACAAGTAACTTATAACTACAGTATACGAGTTCTTTGTAACCACAGTTTACGAGTAACTTGATACTACAGCATACGAGTTCTTTGTTACTACAGTGTACGAGTAACTTGTAACTACAGACTACGAGTAACTTGTAATTACAGTATACGAAAAACTTGTAACTACAGTATGTGAGTAACTTGTAACTACAGTATACGAGTAACTTGTAACTACAGTGTCTGAGTAACTTGTTACTACAGTATCTGAGTAACTTGTAACTACAATATACGAGTAACTTGTAACTACAGTATACGAGTAACTTGTAACAACAGTATCTGAGTAACTTGTCACTACAGTATAGGAGTAACTTGTTCCTACAGTATACGAGCCACTTGTTACTACAGTATCTGAGTAACTTGTTACTTCAGTATACGAGTCACTTGTAACTGCAGTATACGAGTAACTTGTAACTACAGTATACGAGCCACTTATTACTACAGTATATGAGTTACTTGTAACTACAGTATGCGAGTAACTTGTAACTACAGTATACGAGTTTTTTGTAACTACAGTGTACGAGTAACTTGTAACGACAGTTAACGAGTTCTTTGTAACTACAGGATACGAGTTACTTGTAACTACAGTATACGAGTAACTTGTTACTACAGTGTACGAGTAACTTGTAACTACATTTTACGAATAACTTGTTACTACAGTTGACGAGTTCTTTGTAACTACAGTGTACGAGTAACTTGTAACTACAGTATACGAGTAACCTGTTACTACAGTTAACGAGTTCTTTGTAACTACAGTGTACGAGTAACTTGTATCTTCAGTATACGAGTAACTTGTTACTACAGTTCACGAGTGACTTGTAACTATACTGCCCTGTTACGCCTATCTACGTTATCTTTAGTTACATGAGTTATGCGCAACAAGCTTAATCGTATTCTTTAGGTCCCATTTAGATACGTACGAGTTCATATTTACAAGAAATATAAATAATTTTAATATTACATCCAAAAAACAAAACTCATGTTACTCAATTTTTGTATGGAGTAGCTTTGCGTATCTACTATAACTCTAGATACATGAGATACGCAAAACCGGACGCGTCAAGACGAGTCGCGCAGACCTCCGGCATATTGAGTTACATGAGATAGGCAAAACAAAGCTTGTATGAACTTGTCGGCGTCCGAAACGAATTGCCATTAGGAGATAAAGTTTCTACCCATCGGTGTCAATGAGGCGACTATGGAGTGTTATCCAGAGAATGGGCAGCAGCGCTTCCTGTGAATGCAACACCTAGCACTGCACTCGCCAATCCGCCTGCCAAGCGTGGTTTTGGTCAGCAGTGGACTGTGTGACCGTTGAAGTTAGAGTTGAAAGGTACATGATGTTTATTTTAATCCTATAATAATAATAATAATTTTCTTTATTGCACACAAAAATAACATCGACAAAATAAAATTAAACAAAGACAAATCACAGTACAATAAGGCGGCCTTAACGCTAAAGCAGCATTCTCTTCCAGGCAACCTTTGGGTGATATGGAAAGTGCAAACATATAGCGGGATAGTGCAAACACCTACATATACTACTTATACTGTAATACACTCTAATACATACATAGACAATATAATAAACTTGATAGATACCTGTATAATATTGATTACCTATTAATTAGTACTTCTTTTATTCAGAATACCTTTTGTGAACATAATATACAAGGTGTTTGTTTTAATTTATTTATCAACCCTACTTTTTAAATCTAGGATAATGTCAAGGATTTAAATGATAGTGCGGTGCAATAAAAGCTTCAAATTAGTGTAAACTTTTTGATCTCCATTTTCTATAATTTTAATACGATTGCATGTTTTAAACATAGCTTATAGAGGTAAGTATATTTTGTGATCTCTTAATACATTAATTATTGTATTGAACTGCTCATACTCATTTGAAAGATTTTATTATTATGATTATTGTTTATTGTTTGTTTGTTTTTTATTGTTTGTCTTTAATTATTTCGGACAATTCCTTTTTACACCATGTATGCTGACCAGTCTCAACGTCGCCTCGAGACTTGTTGGACTCGGGATGCACTTGGACAAGACGAAAGTCATGTTCAATCAACAAATCAACCCCGATCCGGTCTCCGTCGAAGGTATAGCCCTTGAAGTTGTCCAGAAGTATGTGTACCTTGGGCAAACTCAGCAGCTGGGTACAGACAACTTTGAGGCTGAAATCACCAGATGAGTGCAGCTGGGCTGGGCAGCATTTGAGAAGTTGCGTCATATCTTGGAATCACCCTTACCACAATGCCAAGGTGTTCGATCAGTGTGTCCTGCCAGACATGACCTATGGAGCCGAGACGTGGAACCTGACAGTAAAACTGGCCCACCGATTACATGTCACTAAGAGAGCTATGGAAAGGTCTATGCTCGGTATCTCTATAGATAATGGATAAAAACCGGAATGAGACTATCCGCAAAAATACCAAAGTAACGGACATAGTCTGGCAGTGTAGCAAACTGAAGTGGCAGTGGGCTGGGCACATTTTTCGTAGAACCGACAGACGGTGGAGTAAAAGGGTTATTGAGTGGCAAGCGAAGTGTTAGACGACCTCCGGCCAGGTGGACCAATGATTTAAAAAAGGCGGCTGTAGCGACTGGATGGCGAAAACGAGAGATTGTGCCCTATGGCGTACCCTGGGGGAGGCCTATGTCAGCAGTGGACTGCTATAGGCTGATGTATGTATGTAATAGATCAGCCTGTAAGTATATTAAAATACCTAGCTTACGTTTAAATCTGTATTTTATTTATTTTCTGATTTTTCCATAGGCACTACCACGACGTAATAGATCACCCTGTATACTATCCAAGAAGTAAATGATCTGAGATAATACTGTTTTGCCCATGTCCTGTACCTAAACTTGTAGAAGATTAGCATTTCAATAAAATGTTGCTCTTGACGCGCCTATCTCATGTATCTTAGATACAGTACCACGCGTAACACGATTTGAATGAGAAATAAAGGACCAAATAATTAAAATCGTTATATTTTACTACACACTTGAAAATAAGAAAAAATTTAAATGAGGAATGCATTCTACGACTGTTTTGCTCTAATTCATAAGAAAAAAATCTTCATAGAATCAATATTATGTAAGTTATGAGCAAATATTATTTCCAAAATGTAAAGTGGATTTGTGGCAAATGGCAGTCTGAGAGATACATAAGATAGGCGTAACAGGGCAGTATAGTATACGAGCCACTTGTTACTACAGTATATGAGTAACTTGTAACTACAGTTTACGAGTAACTTGTAACTACAGTTTACGAGTTCTTTGTAACTACAGTGTACGAGTAACTTGTAACTACAGTTTACGAGTTCTTTGTAACTACAGTGCACGAGTAACTTGTAACTACAGTATACGAGTAACTTATAACTACAGTATACGAGTAACTTGTAACTACAGTTTACGAGTGACTTGTAACTACAGTTTACGAGTAACTTGTTACTACAGTAAACGAGTTCTTTGTAACTACAGTGTACGAGTAACTTGTATCTTCAGTATACGAGTTATTTGTAACTACAGTTAACGAGTGACTTGTAACTACAGTTTACGAGTAACTTGTAACTACAGATAACGAGTTCTTTGTAACTACAGTGTACGAGTTACTTGTAACTACAGTGTACGAGTAACTTGTAACTACAGTATACGAGTTACTTGTAACTTCAGTTTACGAGTAAGTTGTAACTACAGTTTACGAGTAACTTGTACCAACAGTGTACGAGTAACTTGTAACTTTAGTATACGAGTAACTTGTAACTACAGTTTACGAGTTCTTTGTAAGTACAGTTTACGAGTAACTTGTAACGACAGTTCACGAGTTCTTTGTAACTACGGAATACGAGTAACTTGTAACTACAGTAAACGAGTTCTTTGTAACTACAGTGAACGAGTAACTTGTATCTTCAGTATACGAGTAACTTGTAACAACAGTATACGAGTAACTTGTAACTACAGTATACGAGTTCTTTGAAACAACAGTGTACGAGTAACTTGTTACTACAGTATACGAGTAACTTGTAACTTCTGATACGAGTAACTTGTAACTACAGTTTACGAGTTCTTTGTAACTACAGTTTACGAGTAACTTGTAACTACAGTTAACGAGTTCTTTGTAACTACAGTGTACGAGTAACTTGTAACTTCAGTTTACGAGTCCTTTGTAACTACAGTGTACGAGTAACTTGTAACTACAGAATACGAGTAACTTGTTACTACAGTATACGATTAACTTGTAATTACAGTTCACGAGTTCTTTGTAACTAAAGTGTCCGAGTAACTTGTAACTACAGTAAACGAGTAATTTGTAACTACAGTTTTACGAGTAACTTGTAACTACAGTATACGAGTAACTTGTAACAACAGTATCTGAGTAACTTGTCACTAGAGTATACGAGTAACTTGTTCCTACAGTATACGAGCCACTTGTTACTACAGTATACGAGTTCTTTGTAACTACAGTGTACGAGTAACTTGTAACTACAGTGTACGAGTAACTTGTAACTACAGTATACGAGTTACTTGTGACTTCAGTTTACGAGTGACTTGTAACTACAGTGTACGAGTAACTTGTTACATCAGTATACGAGTAACTTGTAACTACAGTATACGAGTTCTTTGTAACTACAGTATACGAGTAACTTGTAACTACAGTTCACGAGTTCTTTGTAACTACAGTGTACGAGTATCTTGTAGCTACAGTATACGAGTAACTTGTAGTTACAGTTTACGAGTAACTAGTAACTACAGTTTACGAGTTCTTTGTAACTACAGTGTACGAGTAACTTGTAACGACAGTTAACGAGTTCTTTGTAACTACAGTGTACGACTAACTTGTAACTACAGTATACGAGTAACTTGTAACTACAGTTCACGAGTTCTTTGCAACTACAGTATACGAGTAACTTCTAACTACAGTTTACGAGTTCTATGTAACTACAGTGTACGAGTAACGTGTAACTACAGTTCACGAGTTCTTTGTAACTACAGTGTACGAGTAACTTGTAACTACAGTATTAAAATAATTTGTTACAACAGTTTACGAGTGACTTGTAACAACAGTTTGTAGCTACAGTTTACTAGTTATTTGTAACTACAGTTTACGAGTAACATGTGACTACAGAATACAAGTAACTTGTTACTACAGTATACGAGTAACATGTAACTACAGTCAACGAGTTCTTTGTAACTACAGTGTACGAGTAACTTGTAACTACAGTATACGAGTTCTTTGTAACTACAGTGTACGAGTTACTTATAACTTCAGTATACGAGTAACTTGTAAGGACAGTTCACGAGTTCTTTGTAACTACAGTGTACGAGTATTTTGTCACTACAGTATACGAGTTCTTTGTAACTACAGTGTACGAGTAACTTGTAACTACAGTATACAAGTAACTTATAACTACAGTATACGAGTAACTTGTAACTACAGTTTACGAGTAACTTGTTACTACAGTAAACGAGTTCTTTGTAACTACAGTGTACGAGTAACTTGTATCTTCAGTATACGAGTTATTTGTAACTACAGTTAACGAGTGACTTGTAACTACAGTTTACGAGTAACTTGTAACTACAGATAACGAGTTCTTTGTAACTACAGTGTACGAGTTACTTGTAACTACAGTGTACGAGTAACTTGTAACTACAGTATACGAGTTACTTGTAACTTCAGTTTACGAGTAAGTTGTAACTACAGTTTACGAGTAACTTGTACCAACAGTGTACGAGTAACTTGTAACTTTAGTATACGAGTAACTTGTAACTACAGTTTACGAGTTCTTTGTAAGTACAGTTTACGAGTAACTTGTAACGACAGTTCACGAGTTCTTTGTAACTACGGAATACGAGTAACTTGTAACTACAGTAAACGAGTTCTTTGTAACTACAGTGAACGAGTAACTTGTATCTTCAGTATACGAGTAACTTGTAACAACAGTATACGAGTAACTTGTAACTACAGTATACGAGTTCTTTGAAACAACAGTGTACGAGTAACTTGTTACTACAGTATACGAGTAACTTGTAACTTCTGATACGAGTAACTTGTAACTACAGTTTACGAGTTCTTTGTAACTACAGTTTACGAGTAACTTGTAACTACAGTTAACGAGTTCTTTGTAACTACAGTGTACGAGTAACTTGTAACTTCAGTTTACGAGTCCTTTGTAACTACAGTGTACGAGTAACTTGTAACTACAGAATACGAGTAACTTGTTACTACAGTATACGATTAACTTGTAATTACAGTTCACGAGTTCTTTGTAACTAAAGTGTCCGAGTAACTTGTAACTACAGTAAACGAGTAATTTGTAACTACAGTTTTACGAGTAACTTGTAACTACAGTATACGAGTAACTTGTAACAACAGTATCTGAGTAACTTGTCACTAGAGTATACGAGTAACTTGTTCCTACAGTATACGAGCCACTTGTTACTACAGTATACGAGTTCTTTGTAACTACAGTGTACGAGTAACTTGTAACTACAGTGTACGAGTAACTTGTAACTACAGTATACGAGTTACTTGTGACTTCAGTTTACGAGTGACTTGTAACTACAGTGTACGAGTAACTTGTTACATCAGTATACGAGTAACTTGTAACTACAGTATACGAGTTCTTTGTAACTACAGTATACGAGTAACTTGTAACTACAGTTCACGAGTTCTTTGTAACTACAGTGTACGAGTATCTTGTAGCTACAGTATACGAGTAACTTGTAGTTACAGTTTACGAGTAACTAGTAACTACAGTTTACGAGTTCTTTGTAACTACAGTGTACGAGTAACTTGTAACGACAGTTAACGAGTTCTTTGTAACTACAGTGTACGACTAACTTGTAACTACAGTATACGAGTAACTTGTAACTACAGTTCACGAGTTCTTTGCAACTACAGTATACGAGTAACTTCTAACTACAGTTTACGAGTTCTATGTAACTACAGTGTACGAGTAACGTGTAACTACAGTTCACGAGTTCTTTGTAACTACAGTGTACGAGTAACTTGTAACTACAGTATTAAAATAATTTGTTACAACAGTTTACGAGTGACTTGTAACAACAGTTTGTAGCTACAGTTTACTAGTTATTTGTAACTACAGTTTACGAGTAACATGTGACTACAGAATACAAGTAACTTGTTACTACAGTATACGAGTAACATGTAACTACAGTCAACGAGTTCTTTGTAACTACAGTGTACGAGTAACTTGTAACTACAGTATACGAGTTCTTTGTAACTACAGTGTACGAGTTACTTATAACTTCAGTATACGAGTAACTTGTAAGGACAGTTCACGAGTTCTTTGTAACTACAGTGTACGAGTATTTTGTCACTACAGTATACGAGTTCTTTGTAACTACAGTGTACGAGTAACTTGTAACTACAGTATACAAGTAACTTATAACTACAGTATACGAGTAACTTGTAACTACAGTTTACGAGTGACTTGTAACTACAGTTAACGAGTAACTTGTATCTTCAGTATACGAGTAACTTGTAACTACAGTGTATGAATAACTTGTATCTTCAGTATACGAGTAACTTGTAACTACAGTTTACGAGTTAATTGTAACTACAGTGTACGAGTAACTTGTTACATCAGTATACGAGTAACTTGTAACTTCAGTATACGAGTTCTTTGTAACTACAGTATACGAGTAACTTGTAACTACAGTTAACGAGTTCTTTGTAACTACAGTGTACGAGTAACTTGTAACTTCAGTTTACGAGTCTTTTGTAACTACAGTGTACGAGTAACTTGTTTCTACAGTATTCGAGTAACTTGTTATTACAGTTTACGAGTTCTTTGTAACTATAGTGTACGAGTAACTTGTAACGACAGTTAACGAGTTCTTTGTAACTACAGTGTACGACTAACTTGTAACTACAGTAAACGAGTATCTTGTAACTACAGTTCACGAGTTCTTTGTAACTACAGTATACGAGTAACTTGAATTTTTTGTTTACGTGTTCTTTGTAACTACAATGTACGAGTAACTTGTAACTACAGTATTAAAATAATTCGTAACAACAGTTTACGAGTGACTTGTAACAACAGTTTATAACTACAGTTTACTAGTTATTTGTAACTACAGTTTACGAGTAACATGTGACTACAGAATATGAGTAACTTGTTACTACAGTATACGAGTAACTTGTAACTACAGTATACGAGTTCTTTGTTACTACAGTGTACGAGTTTCTTATAACTTCAGTATACGAGTAACTTGTAACCACAGCTTACGAGTTCTTTGTAACTACTGTTTACGAGTAACTTGTAAGGACAGTTCACGAGTTCTTTGTAACTACAGTATACGAGTAACTTGTAACTACAGTTTACGAGTTCTTTGTAACTACAGTGTACGAGTAACTTGTCACTACAGTATACGAGTTCTTTGTAACTACAGTGTACGAGTAACTTGTAACTACAGTATACAAGTTACATATAACTACAGTATACGAGTAACTTGTAACTACACTTTACGAGTGACTTGTAACTACAGTTTACGAGTAACTTGTATCTTCAGTATACGAGTAACTTGTAACTACAGTGTACGAGTAACTTGTATCTTCAGTATACGAGTAACTTGTAACTACAGTGTACGAGTAACTTGTAACTTCAGTATACGAGTAACTTGTAACTACAGTTTACGAGTAAATTGTAACTACAGTTTACGAGTAACTTATAACTATGGTTTACGAATTTTCGTAACTTCAGTGTACGATTTACTTGTAACTACAGTGTCTGAGTAACTTGTTACTACAGTATCTGAGTAACTTGTAACTACAATAGTCGAGTAACTTGTAACTACAGTATACGAGTAACCTGTAACAACAGTATCTGAGTAACTTGTAACTACAGTATACGAGTAACTTGTTCCTACAGTATCCGAATAACTTGTAACTTCAGTATACGAGTCACTTGTAACTGCAGTATACGAGTAACTTGTAACTACAGTATACGAGCCACTTGTTACTACAGTATATGAGTTACTTGTAACTACAGTATGCGAGTAACTTGTAACTACAGTATACGAGCCACTTGTTACTACAGTATATGCCATATACTTTTAGCCAAAAGGTTAAAAACCTTGGTGTAATTTTTGATGAATGCTTTTCTTGGAAGCCTCATGTATCCGAGGTGAGCAGGAAGGTGTTTGGTGCATATGGCTCGCTTAAGCGACTCAAAAGTCTTCTACCAACCAAAACGAAAATCTCATTAGCTCATTCTCTACTACTACCGATACTAGATTATGCAGACGTTTGCTATCCTGATTTGACTGTTCAACTGCTGCACAAGCTCGAACGTCTGCAAAACCTTTGTATTCGATTTATCTTCGGTCTACGAAAGTACGACCACGTCTCCCATTACCGGTCCCAGCTTCAGTGGTTACCCATATCCCGTAGGCGGGACTGCCATATCCTATCCCTCCTTTACTGCGTCCTCTACAATCCTTATACTCCTCCCTACCTTAAAGAGCGATTTGTCTTTCACTCATCAACCCTTGCTCGCAATCTGCGAGCCAGTGATAGTCTTACGCTCAATATTCCTCCGCACAAGACCGACTTCTACGCAAAGTCTTTCACAGTGCGAGCAATCAAGCTGTGGAATTCTTTGCCTGAAGTCGTTCGGCGGGCTCCATCCGTAACAACATTTAAAGATCGGGTAAAAACACATTTCTTGTCAGAAATTGTTGTATAGAAACTTCTCCCTCTAACATTGTGCTGAACTGTTATCTGTCTCTTATCTTTGTTTATTATTTATCTAGATTGGCTATCTATATATCCTATCTGCCATAGTTAAGTTTATATTTATTAGTCTATTTAAGCTTATTTATTAGTTTATTATAATATATATATAGCTTATGAATGTATTAGTGTGTACATTAATTTATGTAGTTTATGTTAGTAAATGTCATGCACTATCCCGCTTATCTAAACGCACTTTCCTTTCACCCAAAGGTTGCCTGGTAGAGCTTGCTACCATAGCAAGAAGGCCGCCTAGTTGTACTTTTTTTTTCATTCTTTTTTATTTATTTGTAAACTTACTTTGTGCAATAAAGAATTATATTATTATTATTATATTATTATATGAGTAACTTGTAACTACAGTATGCGAGTAACTTATAACTACAGTTTACGAGCTTTTTGTAACTACATTGTACGAGTAACTTGTAACGACAGTTAACGAGTTCTTTGTAACTACAGGATACGAGTTACTTGTAACTACAGTATACGAGTTCCTTGTAACTACAGTGTACGAGTAACTTGTAACTACAGTTTACGAATAACTTGTAACTACAGTTGACGAGTTCTTTGTAACTACAGTGTACGAGTAACTTGTAACTACAGTATACGAGTAACTTGTTACTACAGTTAACGAGTTCTTTGTAACTACAGTGTACCAGTAACTTGTATCTTCATTATACGAGTAACTTGTTACTACAGTTAACGAGTGACTTGTAACTACAGTATACGAGCCACTTGTTACTACAGTATATGAGTAACTTGTAACTACAGTTTACGAGTAACTTGTAACTACAGTTAACGAGTTCTTTGTAACAACAGTATACGAGTAACTTGTAACTACAGTTTACGAGTTCTTTGTAACTACAGTGTACGAGTAACTTGTAACTACAGTATACGAGTTCTTTGTAACTACAGTGTACGAGTAACTTGTAACTACAGTATACGAGTAACTTATATCTACAGTATACGAGTAACTTGTAACTACAGTTTACGAGTGACTTGTAACTACAGTTTACGAGTAACTTGTTACTACAGTAAACCAGTTCTTTGTTACTACAGTGTACGAGTTATTTGTAACTACAGTGTACGAGTAACTTGTAACTACAGTATACGAGTAACTTGTAACTACAGTTTACGAGTGACTTGTAACTACAGTTTACGAGTAACTTGTTACTACAGTAAACCAGTTCTTTGTAACTACAGTGTACGAGTTATTTGTAACTACAGTGTACGAATAACTTGTAACTACAGTATACGAGTTACTTGTAACTACAGTTTACGAGTAACTTGTAACAACAGTGTACGAGTAACTTGTAACTTTAGTATACGAGTATTTTGTAACTACAGTTTACGAGTTCTTTGTAACTACAGTTTACGAGTAACTTGTAACGACAGTTCACGAGTTCTTTGTAACTACGGAATACGAGTAACTTGTAACTACAGTTTACGAGTTCTTTGTACCTACAGTGTACGAGTAACTTGTCACTACAGTATACGATTACTTTGTAACAACAGTATACGAGTTCTTTGTAACTTCAGTGTACGAGTAACTTGTTACATCAGTATACGAGTAACTTGTAACTTCAGTATACGAGTAACTTGTAACTACAGTTTACGAGTAACTTGTAACTACAGTATACGAGTAATTTGTAACTACAGTTTTACGAGTAACTTGTAACTACAGTTTACGAGTTCTTTGTAACTACAGTGTATGAGTAACTTGTAACTATAGTATACGAGTAACTTATAACTACAGTATACGAGTAACTTGTAACTACAGTTTACGAGTAACCTGTAACTACAGAATACAAGTAACTTGTTTCTACAGTATACGAGTAACTTGTAATTACAGTTTACGAGTTCTTTGTAACTATAGTGTACGAGTAACTTGTAACTACAGTAAACGAGTTCTTTGTAACTACAGTGTACGAGTAACTTGTAACTACAGTATACGAGTAATTTGTAACTACAGTTTTACGAGTAACTTGTAACTACAGTTTACGAGTTCTTTGTAACTACAGTGTATGAGTAACTTGTAACTATAGTATACGAGTAACTTATAACTACAGTATACGAGTAACTTGTAACTACAGTTTACGAGTGACTTGTAACTACAGTTTACGAGTAACTTGTTACTACAGTAAACGAGTTCTTTGAAACTACAGTGTACGAGTAACTTGTAACTTCAGTGTACGATTAACTTGTAACTACAGTATACGAGTTACTTGTGACTTCAGTTTACGATTGACTTGTAACTACAGTGTACGAGTAACTTGTTACATCAGTATACGAGTAACTTGTAACTACAGTATACGAGAACTTTGAAACTAAAGTGTACGAGTAACTTGTAACGACAGTTAACGAGTTCTTTGTAACTACAGTGTACGACTAACTTGTAACTACAGTATACGAGTAACTTGTAACTACAGTTCACGAGTTCTTTGTAACTACAGTATACGAGTAACTTGTAACTACAATTTACGAGTAACTTGTAACTACAGTTTACGAGTTCTTTGTAACAACAGTATACGAGTAACTTGTAACTACAGTTTACGAGTTCTTTGTAACTACAGTGTACGAGTAACTTGTAACTACAGTTTACGAGTTCATTGTAACTACAGTGTACGAATAACTTGTAACTACAGTTTACGAAAAACTTGTCACTACAGTTTACGATTAACTTGTAACTACTGTATACGAGTAACTTGTAACTACAGTGTACGAGTAACTTGTAACTACAGTTTACGAGTTTTTTGTTACAACAGTGTACGAGTAACTTGTAACTTCAGTATACGAGTAACTTGTAACCACAGCTTACGATTTCTTTGTAACTACTGTTTACGAGTAACTTGTAACGACAGTTCACGAGTTCTTTGTAACTACAGTATACGAGTAACTTGTAACTACAGTTTACGAGTTCTTTGTAACTACAGTGTACGAGTAACTTGTAACTACAGTATACGAGTTCTTTGTAACTACAGTGTACAAGTAACTTGTAACTACAGTATACAAGTAACTTATAACTACAGTATACGAGTTCTTTGTAACCACAGTTTACGAGTAACTTGATACTACAGCATACGAGTTCTTTGTTACTACAGTGTACGAGTAACTTGTAACTACAGACTACGAGTAACTTGTAATTACAGTATACGAAAAACTTGTAACTACAGTATGTGAGTAACTTGTAACTACAGTATACGAGTAACTTGTAACTACAGTGTCTGAGTAACTTGTTACTACAGTATCTGAGTAACTTGTAACTACAATATACGAGTAACTTGTAACTACAGTATACGAGTAACTTGTAACAACAGTATCTGAGTAACTTGTCACTACAGTATAGGAGTAACTTGTTCCTACAGTATACGAGCCACTTGTTACTACAGTATCTGAGTAACTTGTTACTTCAGTATACGAGTCACTTGTAACTGCAGTATACGAGTAACTTGTAACTACAGTATACGAGCCACTTATTACTACAGTATATGAGTTACTTGTAACTACAGTATGCGAGTAACTTGTAACTACAGTATACGAGTTTTTTGTAACTACAGTGTACGAGTAACTTGTAACGACAGTTAACGAGTTCTTTGTAACTACAGGATACGAGTTACTTGTAACTACAGTATACGAGTAACTTGTTACTACAGTGTACGAGTAACTTGTAACTACATTTTACGAATAACTTGTTACTACAGTTGACGAGTTCTTTGTAACTACAGTGTACGAGTAACTTGTAACTACAGTATACGAGTAACCTGTTACTACAGTTAACGAGTTCTTTGTAACTACAGTGTACGAGTAACTTGTATCTTCAGTATACGAGTAACTTGTTACTACAGTTCACGAGTGACTTGTAACTATACTGCCCTGTTACGCCTATCTACGTTATCTTTAGTTACATGAGTTATGCGCAACAAGCTTAATCGTATTCTTTAGGTCCCATTTAGATACGTACGAGTTCATATTTACAAGAAATATAAATAATTTTAATATTACATCCAAAAAACAAAACTCATGTTACTCAATTTTTGTATGGAGTAGCTTTGCGTATCTACTATAACTCTAGATACATGAGATACGCAAAACCGGACGCGTCAAGACGAGTCGCGCAGACCTCCGGCATATTGAGTTACATGAGATAGGCAAAACAAAGCTTGTATGAACTTGTCGGCGTCCGAAACGAATTGCCATTAGGAGATAAAGTTTCTACCCATCGGTGTCAATGAGGCGACTATGGAGTGTTATCCAGAGAATGGGCAGCAGCGCTTCCTGTGAATGCAACACCTAGCACTGCACTCGCCAATCCGCCTGCCAAGCGTGGTTTTGGTCAGCAGTGGACTGTGTGACCGTTGAAGTTAGAGTTGAAAGGTACATGATGTTTATTTTAATCCTATAATAATAATAATAATTTTCTTTATTGCACACAAAAATAACATCGACAAAATAAAATTAAACAAAGACAAATCACAGTACAATAAGGCGGCCTTAACGCTAAAGCAGCATTCTCTTCCAGGCAACCTTTGGGTGATATGGAAAGTGCAAACATATAGCGGGATAGTGCAAACACCTACATATACTACTTATACTGTAATACACTCTAATACATACATAGACAATATAATAAACTTGATAGATACCTGTATAATATTGATTACCTATTAATTAGTACTTCTTTTATTCAGAATACCTTTTGTGAACATAATATACAAGGTGTTTGTTTTAATTTATTTATCAACCCTACTTTTTAAATCTAGGATAATGTCAAGGATTTAAATGATAGTGCGGTGCAATAAAAGCTTCAAATTAGTGTAAACTTTTTGATCTCCATTTTCTATAATTTTAATACGATTGCATGTTTTAAACATAGCTTATAGAGGTAAGTATATTTTGTGATCTCTTAATACATTAATTATTGTATTGAACTGCTCATACTCATTTGAAAGATTTTATTATTATGATTATTGTTTATTGTTTGTTTGTTTTTTATTGTTTGTCTTTAATTATTTCGGACAATTCCTTTTTACACCATGTATGCTGACCAGTCTCAACGTCGCCTCGAGACTTGTTGGACTCGGGATGCACTTGGACAAGACGAAAGTCATGTTCAATCAACAAATCAACCCCGATCCGGTCTCCGTCGAAGGTATAGCCCTTGAAGTTGTCCAGAAGTATGTGTACCTTGGGCAAACTCAGCAGCTGGGTACAGACAACTTTGAGGCTGAAATCACCAGATGAGTGCAGCTGGGCTGGGCAGCATTTGAGAAGTTGCGTCATATCTTGGAATCACCCTTACCACAATGCCAAGGTGTTCGATCAGTGTGTCCTGCCAGACATGACCTATGGAGCCGAGACGTGGAACCTGACAGTAAAACTGGCCCACCGATTACATGTCACTAAGAGAGCTATGGAAAGGTCTATGCTCGGTATCTCTATAGATAATGGATAAAAACCGGAATGAGACTATCCGCAAAAATACCAAAGTAACGGACATAGTCTGGCAGTGTAGCAAACTGAAGTGGCAGTGGGCTGGGCACATTTTTCGTAGAACCGACAGACGGTGGAGTAAAAGGGTTATTGAGTGGCAAGCGAAGTGTTAGACGACCTCCGGCCAGGTGGACCAATGATTTAAAAAAGGCGGCTGTAGCGACTGGATGGCGAAAACGAGAGATTGTGCCCTATGGCGTACCCTGGGGGAGGCCTATGTCAGCAGTGGACTGCTATAGGCTGATGTATGTATGTAATAGATCAGCCTGTAAGTATATTAAAATACCTAGCTTACGTTTAAATCTGTATTTTATTTATTTTCTGATTTTTCCATAGGCACTACCACGACGTAATAGATCACCCTGTATACTATCCAAGAAGTAAATAATCTGAGATAATACTGTTTTGCCCATGTCCTGTACCTAAACTTGTAGAAGATTAGCATTTCAATAAAATGTTGCTCTTGACGCGCCTATCTCATGTATCTTAGATACAGTACCACGCGTAACACGATTTGAATGAGAAATAAAGGACCAAATAATTAAAATCGTTATATTTTACTACACACTTGAAAATAAGAAAAAATTTAAATGAGGAATGCATTCTACGACTGTTTTGCTCTAATTCATAAGAAAACAATCTTCATAGAATCAATATTATGTAAGTTATGAGCAAATATTATTTCCAAAATGTAAAGTGGATTTGTGGCAAATGGCAGTCTGAGAGATACATAAGATAGGCGTAACAGGGCAGTATAGTATACGAGCCACTTGTTACTACAGTATATGAGTAACTTGTAACTACAGTTTACGAGTAACTTGTAACTACAGTTTACGAGTTCTTTGTAACTACAGTGTACGAGTAACTTGTAACTACAGTTTACGAGTTCTTTGTAACTACAGTGCACGAGTAACTTGTAACTACAGTATACGAGTAACTTATAACTACAGTATACGAGTAACTTGTAACTACAGTTTACGAGTGACTTGTAACTACAGTTTACGAGTAACTTGTTACTACAGTAAACGAGTTCTTTGTAACTACAGTGTACGAGTAACTTGTATCTTCAGTATACGAGTTATTTGTAACTACAGTTAACGAGTGACTTGTAACTACAGTTTACGAGTAACTTGTAACTACAGATAACGAGTTCTTTGTAACTACAGTGTACGAGTTACTTGTAACTACAGTGTACGAGTAACTTGTAACTACAGTATACGAGTTACTTGTAACTTCAGTTTACGAGTAAGTTGTAACTACAGTTTACGAGTAACTTGTACCAACAGTGTACGAGTAACTTGTAACTTTAGTATACGAGTAACTTGTAACTACAGTTTACGAGTTCTTTGTAAGTACAGTTTACGAGTAACTTGTAACGACAGTTCACGAGTTCTTTGTAACTACGGAATACGAGTAACTTGTAACTACAGTAAACGAGTTCTTTGTAACTACAGTGAACGAGTAACTTGTATCTTCAGTATACGAGTAACTTGTAACAACAGTATACGAGTAACTTGTAACTACAGTATACGAGTTCTTTGAAACAACAGTGTACGAGTAACTTGTTACTACAGTATACGAGTAACTTGTAACTTCTGATACGAGTAACTTGTAACTACAGTTTACGAGTTCTTTGTAACTACAGTTTACGAGTAACTTGTAACTACAGTTAACGAGTTCTTTGTAACTACAGTGTACGAGTAACTTGTAACTTCAGTTTACGAGTCCTTTGTAACTACAGTGTACGAGTAACTTGTAACTACAGAATACGAGTAACTTGTTACTACAGTATACGATTAACTTGTAATTACAGTTCACGAGTTCTTTGTAACTAAAGTGTCCGAGTAACTTGTAACTACAGTAAACGAGTAATTTGTAACTACAGTTTTACGAGTAACTTGTAACTACAGTATACGAGTAACTTGTAACAACAGTATCTGAGTAACTTGTCACTAGAGTATACGAGTAACTTGTTCCTACAGTATACGAGCCACTTGTTACTACAGTATACGAGTTCTTTGTAACTACAGTGTACGAGTAACTTGTAACTACAGTGTACGAGTAACTTGTAACTACAGTATACGAGTTACTTGTGACTTCAGTTTACGAGTGACTTGTAACTACAGTGTACGAGTAACTTGTTACATCAGTATACGAGTAACTTGTAACTACAGTATACGAGTTCTTTGTAACTACAGTATACGAGTAACTTGTAACTACAGTTCACGAGTTCTTTGTAACTACAGTGTACGAGTATCTTGTAGCTACAGTATACGAGTAACTTGTAGTTACAGTTTACGAGTAACTAGTAACTACAGTTTACGAGTTCTTTGTAACTACAGTGTACGAGTAACTTGTAACGACAGTTAACGAGTTCTTTGTAACTACAGTGTACGACTAACTTGTAACTACAGTATACGAGTAACTTGTAACTACAGTTCACGAGTTCTTTGCAACTACAGTATACGAGTAACTTCTAACTACAGTTTACGAGTTCTATGTAACTACAGTGTACGAGTAACGTGTAACTACAGTTCACGAGTTCTTTGTAACTACAGTGTACGAGTAACTTGTAACTACAGTATTAAAATAATTTGTTACAACAGTTTACGAGTGACTTGTAACAACAGTTTGTAGCTACAGTTTACTAGTTATTTGTAACTACAGTTTACGAGTAACATGTGACTACAGAATACAAGTAACTTGTTACTACAGTATACGAGTAACATGTAACTACAGTCAACGAGTTCTTTGTAACTACAGTGTACGAGTAACTTGTAACTACAGTATACGAGTTCTTTGTAACTACAGTGTACGAGTTACTTATAACTTCAGTATACGAGTAACTTGTAAGGACAGTTCACGAGTTCTTTGTAACTACAGTGTACGAGTATTTTGTCACTACAGTATACGAGTTCTTTGTAACTACAGTGTACGAGTAACTTGTAACTACAGTATACAAGTAACTTATAACTACAGTATACGAGTAAATTGTAACTACAGTTTACGAGTGACTTGTAACTACAGTTAACGAGTAACTTGTATCTTCAGTATACGAGTAACTTGTAACTACAGTGTATGAATAACTTGTATCTTCAGTATACGAGTAACTTGTAACTACAGTTTACGAGTTAATTGTAACTACAGTGTACGAGTAACTTGTTACATCAGTATACGAGTAACTTGTAACTACAGTATACGAGTTCTTTGTAACTACAGTATACGAGTAACTTGTAACTACAGTTAACGAGTTCTTTGTAACTACAGTGTACGAGTAACTTGTAACTTCAGTTTACGAGTCTTTTGTAACTACAGTGTACGAGTAACTTGTAACTACAGAATACAAGTAACTTGTTTCTACAGTATTCGAGTAACTTGTTATTACAGTTTACGAGTTCTTTGTAACTATAGTGTACGAGTAACTTGTAACGACAGTTAACGAGTTCTTTGTAACTACAGTGTACGACTAACTTGTAACTACAGTATACGAGTATCTTGTAACTACAGTTCACGAGTTCTTTGTAACTACAGTATACGAGTAACTTGAATTTTTTGTTTACGTGTTCTTTGTAACTACAATGTACGAGTAACTTGTAACTACAGTATTAAAATAATTCGTAACAACAGTTTACGAGTGACTTGTAACAACAGTTTATAACTACAGTTTACTAGTTATTTGTAACTACAGTTTACGAGTAACATGTGACTACAGAATATGAGTAACTTGTTACTACAGTATACGAGTAACTTGTAACTACAGTATACGAGTTCTTTGTTACTACAGTGTACGAGTTTCTTATAACTTCAGTATACGAGTAACTTGTAACCACAGCTTACGAGTTCTTTGTAACTACTGTTTACGAGTAACTTGTAAGGACAGTTCACGAGTTCTTTGTAACTACAGTATACGAGTAACTTGTAACTACAGTTTACGAGTTCTTTGTAACTACAGTGTACGAGTAACTTGTCACTACAGTATACGAGTTCTTTGTAACTACAGTGTACGAGTAACTTGTAACTACAGTATACAAGTTACATATAACTACAGTATACGAGTAACTTGTAACTACACTTTACGAGTGACTTGTAACTACAGTTTACGAGTAACTTGTATCTTCAGTATACGAGTAACTTGTAACTACAGTGTACGAGTAACTTGTATCTTCAGTATACGAGTAACTTGTAACTACAGTGTACGAGTAACTTGTAACTTCAGTATACGAGTAACTTGTAACTACAGTTTACGAGTAAATTGTAACTACAGTTTACGAGTAACTTATAACTATGGTTTACGAATTTTCGTAACTTCAGTGTACGATTTACTTGTAACTACAGTGTCTGAGTAACTTGTTACTACAGTATCTGAGTAACTTGTAACTACAATATACGAGTAACTTGTAACTACAGTATACGAGTAACCTGTAACAACAGTATCTGAGTAACTTGTAACTACAGTATACGAGTAACTTGTTCCTACAGTATCCGAATAACTTGTAACTTCAGTATACGAGTCACTTGTAACTGCAGTATACGAGTAACTTGTAACTACAGTATACGAGCCACTTGTTACTACAGTATATGAGTTACTTGTAACTACAGTATGCGAGTAACTTGTAACTACAGTATACGAGCCACTTGTTACTACAGTATATGCCATATACTTTTAGCCAAAAGGTTAAAAACCTTGGTGTAATTTTTGATGAATGCTTTTCTTGGAAGCCTCATGTATCCGAGGTGAGCAGGAAGGTGTTTGGTGCATATGGCTCGCTTAAGCGACTCAAAAGTCTTCTACCAACCAAAACGAAAATCTCATTAGCTCATTCTCTACTACTACCGATACTAGATTATGCAGACGTTTGCTATCCTGATTTGACTGTTCAACTGCTGCACAAGCTCGAACGTCTGCAAAACCTTTGTATTCGATTTATCTTCGGTCTACGAAAGTACGACCACGTCTCCCATTACCGGTCCCAGCTTCAGTGGTTACCCATATCCCGTAGGCGGGACTGCCATATCCTATCCCTCCTTTACTGCGTCCTCTACAATCCTTATACTCCTCCCTACCTTAAAGAGCGATTTGTCTTTCACTCATCAACCCTTGCTCGCAATCTGCGAGCCAGTGATAGTCTTACGCTCAATATTCCTCCGCACAAGACCGACTTCTACGCAAAGTCTTTCACAGTGCGAGCAATCAAGCTGTGGAATTCTTTGCCTGAAGTCGTTCGGCGGGCTCCATCCGTAACAACATTTAAAGATCGGGTAAAAACAAATTTCTTGTCAGAAATTGTTGTATAGAAACTTCTCCCTCTAACATTGTGCTGAACTGTTATCTGTCTCTTATCTTTGTTTATTATTTATCTAGATTGGCTATCTATATATCCTATCTGCCATAGTTAAGTTTATATTTATTAGTCTATTTAAGCTTATTTATTAGTTTATTATAATATATATAGCTTATGAATGTATTAGTGTGTACATTAATTTATGTAGTTTATGTTAGTAAATGTCATGCACTATCCCGCTTATCTAAACGCACTTTCCTTTCACCCAAAGGTTGCCTGGTAGAGCTTGCTACCATAGCAAGAAGGCCGCCTAGTTGTACTTTTTTTTTCATTCTTTTTTATTTATTTGTAAACTTACTTTGTGCAATAAAGAATTATATTATTATTATTATATTATTATATGAGTAACTTGTAACTACAGTATGCGAGTAACTTATAACTACAGTTTACGAGCTTTTTGTAACTACATTGTACGAGTAACTTGTAACGACAGTTAACGAGTTCTTTGTAACTACAGGATACGAGTTACTTGTAACTACAGTATACGAGTTCCTTGTAACTACAGTGTACGAGTAACTTGTAACTACAGTTTACGAATAACTTGTAACTACAGTTGACGAGTTCTTTGTAACTACAGTGTACGAGTAACTTGTAACTACAGTATACGAGTAACTTGTTACTACAGTTAACGAGTTCTTTGTAACTACAGTGTACCAGTAACTTGTATCTTCATTATACGAGTAACTTGTTACTACAGTTAACGAGTGACTTGTAACTACAGTATACGAGCCACTTGTTACTACAGTATATGAGTAACTTGTAACTACAGTTTACGAGTAACTTGTAACTACAGTTAACGAGTTCTTTGTAACAACAGTATACGAGTAACTTGTAACTACAGTTTACGAGTTCTTTGTAACTACAGTGTACGAGTAACTTGTAACTACAGTATACGAGTTCTTTGTAACTACAGTGTACGAGTAACTTGTAACTACAGTATACGAGTAACTTATATCTACAGTATACGAGTAACTTGTAACTACAGTTTACGAGTGACTTGTAACTACAGTTTACGAGTAACTTGTTACTACAGTAAACCAGTTCTTTGTTACTACAGTGTACGAGTTATTTGTAACTACAGTGTACGAGTAACTTGTAACTACAGTATACGAGTAACTTGTAACTACAGTTTACGAGTGACTTGTAACTACAGTTTACGAGTAACTTGTTACTACAGTAAACCAGTTCTTTGTAACTACAGTGTACGAGTTATTTGTAACTACAGTGTACGAATAACTTGTAACTACAGTATACGAGTTACTTGTAACTACAGTTTACGAGTAACTTGTAACAACAGTGTACGAGTAACTTGTAACTTTAGTATACGAGTATTTTGTAACTACAGTTTACGAGTTCTTTGTAACTACAGTTTACGAGTAACTTGTAACGACAGTTCACGAGTTCTTTGTAACTACGGAATACGAGTAACTTGTAACTACAGTTTACGAGTTCTTTGTACCTACAGTGTACGAGTAACTTGTCACTACAGTATACGATTACTTTGTAACAACAGTATACGAGTTCTTTGTAACTTCAGTGTACGAGTAACTTATTACATCAGTATACGAGTAACTTGTAACTTCAGTATACGAGTAACTTGTAACTACAGTTTACGAGTAACTTCTAACTACAGTTAACGAGTTCTTTGTAACTACAGTGTACGAGTAACCTGTAACTACAGAATACAAGTAACTTGTTTCTACAGTATACGAGTAACTTGTAATTACAGTTTACGAGTTCTTTGTAACTATAGTGTACGAGTAACTTGTAACTACAGTAAACGAGTTCTTTGTAACTACAGTGTACGAGTAACTTGTAACTACAGTATACGAGTAATTTGTAACTACAGTTTTACGAGTAACTTGTAACTACAGTTTACGAGTTCTTTGTAACTACAGTGTATGAGTAACTTGTAACTATAGTATACGAGTAACTTATAACTACAGTATACGAGTAACTTGTAACTACAGTTTACGAGTGACTTGTAACTACAGTTTACGAGTAACTTGTTACTACAGTAAACGAGTTCTTTGAAACTACAGTGTACGAGTAACTTGTAACTTCAGTGTACGATTAACTTGTAACTACAGTATACGAGTTACTTGTGACTTCAGTTTACGATTGACTTGTAACTACAGTGTACGAGTAACTTGTTACATCAGTATACGAGTAACTTGTAACTACAGTATACGAGAACTTTGAAACTACAGTGTACGAGTAACTTGTAACGACAGTTAACGAGTTCTTTGTAACTACAGTGTACGACTAACTTGTAACTACAGTATACGAGTAATTTGTAACTACAGTTTTACGAGTAACTTGTAACTACAGTTTACGAGTTCTTTGTAACTACAGTGTATGAGTAACTTGTAACTATAGTATACGAGTAACTTATAACTACAGTATACGAGTAACTTGAAACTACAGTTTACGAGTGACTTGTAACTACAGTTTACGAGTAACTTGTTACTACAGTAAACGAGTTCTTTGAAACTACAGTGTACGAGTAACTTGTAACTTCAGTGTACGATTAACTTGTAACTACAGTATACGAGTTACTTGTGACTTCAGTTTACGATTGACTTGTAACTACAGTGTACGAGTAACTTGTTACATCAGTATACGAGTAACTTGTAACTACAGTATACGAGAACTTTGAAACTACAGTGTACGAGTAACTTGTAACGACAGTTAACGAGTTCTTTGTAACTACAGTGTACGACTAACTTGTAACTACAGTATACGAGTAACTTGTAACTACAGTTCACGAGTTCTTTGTAACTACAGTATACGAGTAACTTGTAACTACAATTTACGAGTAACTTGTAACTACAGTTTACGAGTTCTTTGTAACTACAGTGTACGAGTAACTTGTAACTACAGTATACGAGTTCTTTGTAACTACAGTGTACAAGTAACTTGTAACTACAGTGTAGGAGTAACTTGTAACGACAGTTAACGACTTCTTTGTAACTACAGTGTACGAGTAACTTGTAACTACAGTATTAAAATATTTTGTAACAACAGTTTACGAGTGTCTTGTAACAACAGCTTGTAACTACAGTTTACTAGTTATTTGTAACTACAGTTTACGTGTAACATGTGACTACAGAATACGAGTAACTTGTTACTACAGTATACGAGTAACATGTAACTACAGTCAACGAGTTCTTTGTAACTACAGTGTACGAGTAACTTGTAACTACAGTATACGAGTTCTTTGTAACTACAGTGTACGAGTTACTTATAACTTCAGTATACGAGTAACTTGTAACCACAGTTCACGAGTTCTTTGTAACTACAGTATACGAGTAACTTGTAACTACAGTATACGAGTTATTTATAACTACAGTATACGAGTAACTTGTAACTACAGTATACGAGTTCTTTGTAACTTCAGTGTACGAGTTACTTATAACTTCAGTATACGAGTAACTTGTAACCACAGTTCACGAGTTCTTTGTAACTACAGTATACGAGTAACTTGTAACTACAGTATACGAGTTCTTTGTAACTACAGTATACGAGTAACTTGTAACTACAGTATACAAATAACTTATAACTACAGTATACGAGTAACTTGTAACTACAGTTTACGAGTGACTTGTAACTACAGTTTACGAGTATTTTGTTACTACAGTTAACGAGTTTTTTGTAACTACAGTGTACGAGTAACTTGTATCTTCAGTATACGAGTAACTTGTAACTACAGTGTACGAGTAACTTGAAACTTAAGTATACGAGTAACTTATAACTACAGTTTACGAGTAAATTGTAACTTCAGTTTACGAGTAACTTATAACTACAGTTTACGAATTTTTGTAACTTCAGTGTACGAGTAACTTGTAACTTCAGTATACGAGTAACTTGTAACTACAGTTTACGAGTTCTTTTGTAACTACTGTGTACAAGTAACTTTTAACGACAGTTCACGAGTTTTTTGTAACTACAGTATACGAGTAACTTGTAACTACAGTTAACAAGTTCTTTGTAACTACAGTGTACGAGTTACTTGTAACTACAGTATACGAGTAATTTGTAACTACAGTTTTACGAGTAACTTGTAACTACAGTTTACGAGTAACTTGTAACTACAGTTTACGAGTAACTTGTAACTACAGTTTACGAGTTCTTTGTAACAACAGTATACGAGTAACTTGTAACTACAGTTTACGAGTTCTTTGTAACTACAGTGTACGAGTAACTTGTAACTACAGTATACGAGTTCTTTGTAACTACAGTGTACAAGTAACTTGTAACTTCAGTGTACGATTAACTTGTAACTACAGTATACGAGTTACTTGTGACTTCAGTTTACGATTGACTTGTAACTACAGTGTACGAGTAACTTGTTACATCAGTATACGAGTAACTTGTAACTACTGTATACGAGTAACTTGTAGCTACCGTTTACGAGTGACTTGTAACTACAGTTTACGAGTAACTTGTAACTACAGTTTACGAGTTCTTTGTAACAACAGTATACGAGTAACTTGTAACTACAGTTTACGAGTTCTTTGTAACTACAGTTTACGAGTAACTTGTAACTACAGTTTACGAGTTCTTTGTAACAACAGTATACGAGTAACTTGTAACTACAGTTTACGAGTTCTTTGTAACTACAGTGTACGAGTAACTTGTAACTACAGTTTACGAGTTCTTTGTAACTACAGTGTACAAGTAACTTGTAACTTCAGTGTAGGAGTAACTTGTAACGACAGTTAACGAGTTCTTTGTAACTACAGTGTACGAGTAACTTGTAACTACAGTATTAAAATATTTTGTAACAACAGTTTACGAGTGTCTTGTAACAACAGCTTGTAACTACAGTTTACTAGTTATTTGTAACAACAGTTTACGTGTAACATGTGACTACAGAATACGAGTAACATGTTACTACAGTATACGAGTAACATGTAACTACAGTCAACGAGTTCTTTGTAACTACAGTGTACGAGTAACTTGTAACTACAGTATACGAGTTCTTTGTAACTACAGTGTACGAGTTACTTATAACTTCAGTATACGAGTAACTTGTAACCACAGTTCACGAGTTCTTTGTAACTAAAGTATACGAGTAACTTGTAACTACAGTATACGAGTTCTTTATAACTACAGTATACGAGTAACTTGTAACTACAGTATACGAGTTCTTTGTAACTTCAGTGTACGAGTTACTTATAACTTCAGTTTACGAGTCTTTTGTAACTACAGTGTACGAGTAACTTGTAACTACAGAATACAAGTAACTTGTTTCTACAGTATTCGAGTAACTTGTTATTACAGTTTACGAGTTCTTTGTAACTATAGTGTACGAGTAACTTGTAACTATAGTATACGAGTAACTTATAACTACAGTATACGAGTAACTTGTAACTACAGTTTACGAGTGACTTGTAACTACAGTTTACGAGTAACTTGTTACTACAGTAAACGAGTTCTTTGTAACTACAGTGTACGAGTAACTTGTAACTTCAGTGTACGATTAACTTGTAACTACAGTATACGAGTTACTTGTGACTTCAGTTTACGATTGACTTGTAACTACAGTGTACGAGTAACTTGTTACATCAGTATACGAGTAACTTGTAACAACAGTATACGAGAACTTTGAAACTACAGTGTACGAGTAACTTGTAACGACAGTTAACGAGTTCTTTGTAACTACAGTGTACGACTAACTTGTAACTACAGTATACGAGTAACTTGTAACTACAGTTCACGAGTTCTTTGTAACTACAGTATACGAGTAACTTGTAACTACAATTTACGAGTAACTTGTAACTACAGTTTACGAGTTCTTTGTAACAACAGTATACGAGTAACTTGTAACTACAGTTTACGAGTTCTTTGTAACTACAGTGTACGAGTAACTTGTAACTACAGTATACGAGTTCTTTGTAACTACAGTGTACAAGTAACTTGTAACTACAGTGTAGGAGTAACTTGTAACGACAGTTAACGACTTCTTTGTAACTACAGTGTACGAGTAACTTGTAACTACAGTATTAAAATATTTTGTAACAACAGTTTACGAGTGTCTTGTAACAACAGCTTGTAACTACAGTTTACTAGTTATTTGTAACTACAGTTTACGTGTAACATGTGACTACAGAATACGAGTAACTTGTTACTACAGTATACGAGTAACATGTAACTACAGTCAACGAGTTCTTTGTAACTACAGTGTACGAGTTCTTTGTAACTACAGTGTACGAGTTACTTATAACTTCAGTATACGAGTAACTTGTAACCACAGTTCACGAGTTCTTTGTAACTAAAGTATACGAGTAACTTGTAACTACAGTATACGAGTTCTTTATAACTACAGTATACGAGTAACTTGTAACTACAGTATACGAGTTCTTTGTAACTTCAGTGTACGAGTTACTTATAACTTCAGTTTACGAGTCTTTTGTAACTACAGTGTACGAGTAACTTGTAACTACAGAATACAAGTAACTTGTTTCTACAGTATTCGAGTAACTTGTTATTACAGTTTACGAGTTCTTTGTAACTACAGTGTATGAGTAACTTGTAACTAGAGTATACGAGTAACTTATAACTACAGTATACGAGTAACTTGTAACTACAGTTTACGAGTGACTTGTAACTACAGTTTACGAGTAACTTGTTACTACAGTAAACGAGTTCTTTGTAACTACAGTGTACGAGTAACTTGTAACTTCAGTGTACGATTAACTTGTAACTACAGTATACGAGTTACTTGTGACTTCAGTTTACGATTGACTTGTAACTACAGTGTACGAGTAACTTGTTACATCAGTATACGAGTAACTTGTAACTACAGTATACGAGAACTTTGAAACTACAGTGTACGAGTAACTTGTAACGACAGTTAACGAGTTCTTTGTAACTACAGTGTACGACTAACTTGTAACTACAGTATACGAGTAACTTGTAACTACAGTTCACGAGTTCTTTGTAACTACAGTATACGAGTAACTTGTAACTACAATTTACGAGTAACTTGTAACTACAGTTTACGAGTTCTTTGTAACAACAGTATACGAGTAACTTGTAACTACAGTTTACGAGTTCTTTGTAACTACAGTGTACGAGTAACTTGTAACTACAGTATACGAGTTCTTTGTAACTACAGTGTACAAGTAACTTGTAACTACAGTGTAGGAGTAACTTGTAACGACAGTTAACGACTTCTTTGTAACTACAGTGTACGAGTAACTTGTAACTACAGTATTAAAATATTTTGTAACAACAGTTTACGAGTGTCTTGTAACAACAGCTTGTAACTACAGTTTACTAGTTATTTGTAACTACAGTTTACGTGTAACATGTGACTACAGAATACGAGTAACTTGTTACTACAGTATACGAGTAACATGTAACTACAGTCAACGAGTTCTTTGTAACTACAGTGTACGAGTAACTTGTAACTACAGTATACGAGTTCTTTGTAACTACAGTGTACGAGTTACTTATAACTTCAGTATACGAGTAACTTGTAACCACAGTTCACGAGTTCTTTGTAACTACAGTATACGAGTAACTTGTAACTACAGTATACGAGTTCTTTATAACTACAGTATACGAGTAACTTGTAACTACAGTATACGAGTTCTTTGTAACTTCAGTGTACGAGTTACTTATAACTTCAGTATACGAGTAACTAGTAACCACAGTTCACGAGTTCTTTGTAACTACAGTATACGAGTAACTTGTAACTACAGTATACGAGTTCTTTGTAACTACAGTATACGAGTAACTTGTAACTACAGTATACAAATAACTTATAACTACAGTATACGAGTAACTTGTAACTACAGTTTACGAGTGACTTGTAACTACAGTTTACGAGTATTTTGTTACTACAGTTAACGAGTTTTTTGTAACTACAGTGTACGAGTAACTTGTATCTTCAGTATACGAGTAACTTGTAACTACAGTGTACGAGTAACTTGAAACTTAAGTATACGAGTAACTTATAACTACAGTTTACGAGTAAATTGTAACTACAGTTTACGAGTAACTTATAACTACAGTTTACGAATTTTTGTAACTTCAGTGTACGAGTAACTTGTAACTTCAGTATACGAGTAACTTGTAACTACAGTTTACGAGTTCTTTTGTAACTACTGTGTACAAGTAACTTTTAACGACAGTTCACGAGTTTTTTGTAACTACAGTATACGAGTAACTTGTAACTACAGTTAACAAGTTCTTTGTAACTACAGTGTACGAGTAACTTGTTACTACAGTATACGAGTAATTTGTAACTACAGTTTTACGAGTAACTTGTAACTACAGTTTACGAGTAACTTGTAACTACAGTTCACGAGTAACTTGTAACTACAGTTTACGAGTTCTTTGTAACTACAGTGTATGAGTAACTTGTAACTATAGTATACGAGTAACTTATAACTACTGTATACGAGTAACTTGTAGCTACCGTTTACGAGTGACTTGTAACTACAGTTTACGAGTAACTTGTAACTACAGTTTACGAGTTCTTTGTAACAACAGTATACGAGTAACTTGTAACTACAGTTTACGAGTTCTTTGTAACTACAGTGTACGAGTAACTTGTAACTACAGTATACGAGTTCTTTGTAACTACAGTGTACAAGTAACTTGTAACTTCAGTGTAGGAGTAACTTGTAACGACAGTTAACGAGTTCTTTGTAACTACAGTGTACGAGTAACTTGTAACTACAGTATTAAAATATTTTGTAACAACAGTTTACGAGTGTCTTGTAACAACAGCTTGTAACTACAGTTTACTAGTTATTTGTAACTACAGTTTACGTGTAACATGTGACTACAGAATACGAGTAACTTGTTACTACAGTATACGAGTAACATGTAACTACAGTCAACGAGTTCTTTGTAACTACAGTGTACGAGTAACTTGTAACTACAGTATACGAGTTCTTTGTAACTACAGTGTACGAGTTACTTATAACTTCAGTATACGAGTAACTTGTAACCACAGTTCACGAGTTCTTTGTAACTAAAGAATACGAGTAACTTGTAACTACAGTATACGAGTTCTTTATAACTACAGTATACGAGTAACTTGTAACTACAGTATACGAGTTCTTTGTAACTTCAGTGTACGAGTAACTTATAACTTCAGTATACGAGTAACTTGTAACCACAGTTCACGAGTTCTTTGTAACTACAGTATACGAGTAACTTGTAACTACAGTATACGAGTTCTTTGTAACTACAGTATACGAGTAACTTGTAACTACAGTATACAAATAACTTATAACTACAGTATACGAGTAACTTGTAACTACAGTTTACGAGTGACTTGTAACTACAGTTTACGAGTATTTTGTTACTACAGTTAACGAGTTTTTTGTAACTACAGTGTACGAGTAACTTGTATCTTCAGTATACGAGTAACTTGTAACTACAGTGTACGAGTAACTTGAAACTTAAGTATACGAGTAACTTATAACTACAGTTTACGAGTAAATTGTAACTACAGTTTACGAGTAACTTATTACTACAGTTTACGAATTTTTGTAACTTCAGTGTACGAGTAACTTGTAACTTCAGTATACGAGTGACTTGTAACTACAGTTTACGAGTTCTTTTGTAACTACTGTGTACAAGTAACTTTTAACGACAGTTCACGAGTTTTTTGTAACTACAGTATACGAGTAACTTGTAACTACAGTTAACAAGTTCTTTGTAACTACAGTGTACGAGTAACTTGTTACTACAGTATACGAGTAATTTGTAACTACAGTTTTACGAGTAACTTGTAACTACAGTTTACGAGTAACTTGTAACTACAGTTCACGAGTAACTTGTAACTACAGTTTACGAGTTCTTTGTAACTACAGTGTATGAGTAACTTGTAACTATAGTATACGAGTAACTTATAACTACTGTATACGAGTAACTTGTAGCTACCGTTTACGAGTGACTTGTAACTACAGTTTACGAGTAACTTGTAACTACAGTTTACGAGTTCTTTGTAACAACAGTATACGAGTAACTTGTAACTACAGTTTACGAGTTCTTTGTAACTACAGTGTACGAGTAACTTGTAACTACAGTATACGAGTTCTTTGTAACTACAGTGTACAAGTAACTTGTAACTTCAGTGTAGGAGTAACTTGTAACGACAGTTAACGAGTTCTTTGTAACTACAGTGTACGAGTAACTTGTAACTACAGTATTAAAATATTTTGTAACAACAGTTTACGAGTGTCTTGTAACAACAGCTTGTAACTACAGTTTACTAGTTATTTGTAACTACAGTTTACGTGTAACATGTGACTACAGAATACGAGTAACTTGTTACTACAGTATACGAGTAACATGTAACTACAGTCAACGAGTTCTTTGTAACTACAGTGTACGAGTAACTTGTAACTACAGTATACGAGTTCTTTGTAACTACAGTGTACGAGTTACTTATAACTTCAGTATACGAGTAACTTGTAACCACAGTTCACGAGTTCTTTGTAACTAAAGAATACGAGTAACTTGTAACTACAGTATACGAGTTCTTTATAACTACAGTATACGAGTAACTTGTAACTACAGTATACGAGTTCTTTGTAACTTCAGTGTACGAGTAACTTATAACTTCAGTATACGAGTAACTTGTAACCACAGTTCACGAGTTCTTTGTAACTACAGTATACGAGTAACTTGTAACTACAGTATACGAGTTCTTTGTAACTACAGTATACGAGTAACTTGTAACTACAGTATACAAATAACTTATAACTACAGTATACGAGTAACTTGTAACAACAGTTTACGAGTGACTTGTAACTACAGTTTACGAGTATTTTGTTACTACAGCTAACGAGTTCTTTGTAACTACAGTGTACGAGTAACTTGTATCTTCAGTATACGAGTAACTTGTAACTACAGTGTACGAGTAACTTGAAACTTAAGTATACGAGTAACTTATAACTACAGTTTACGAGTAAATTGTAACTACAGTTTACGAGTAACTTATAACTACAGTTTACGAATTTTTGTGACTTCAGTGTACGAGTAACTTGTAACTTCAGTATACGAGTAACTTGTAACTACAGTTTACGAGTTCTTTTGTAACTACTGTGTACAAGTAACTTTTAACGACAGTTCACGAGTTTTTTGTAACTACAGTATACGAGTAACTTGTAACTACAGTTAACAAGTTCTTTGTAACTACAGTGTACGAGTAACTTGTAACTACAGTATACGAGTAATTTGTAACTACAGTTTTACGAGTAACTTGTAACTACAGTTTACGAGTAACTTGTAACTACAGTTCACGAGTAACTTGTAACTACAGTTTACGAGTTCTTTGTAACTACAGTGTATGAGTAACTTGTAACTATAGTATACAAGTAACTTATAACTACAGTATACGAGTAACTTGTAGCTACAGTTTACGAGTGACTTGTAACTACAGTTTACGAGTAACTTGTAACTACAGTTTACGAGTTCTTTGTAACTACAGTGTACGAGTAACTTGTAACTACAGTGTAAGATTAACTTGTAACTACAGTATACGAGTTACTTGTGACTTCAGTTTATGAGTGACTTGTAACTACAGTGTACGAGTAATTTGTTACATCAGTATACGAGTAACTTGTAACTACAGTATACGAGAACTTTGAAACAACAATGTACGAGTAACTTGTAACGACAGTTAACGAGATCTTTTTAACTACAGTGTACGACTAACTTGTAACTACAGTATACGAGTAACTTGTAACTACAGTTCACGAGTTCTTTGTAACTACAGTATACGAGTAACTTGTAACTACAGTTTACGAGTAACTTGTAACTACAGTTAACGAGTTCTTTGTAACAACAGTATACGAGTAACTTGTAACTACAGTTTACGAGTTCTTTGTAACTAGTGTACGAGTAACTTGTAACTACAGTATACGAGTTCTTTGTAACTACAGTGTACAAGTAACTTGTAACTACAGTGTAGGAGTAACTTGTAACGACAGTTAACGAGTTCTTTGTAACTACAGTGTACGAGTAACTTGTAACTACAGTATTAAAATATTTTGTAACAACAGTTTACGAGTGACTTGTAACAACAGCTTGTAATTACAGTTTTCTAGTTATTTGTAACTACAGTTTACGAGTAACATGTGACTACAGAATACGAGTAACTTGTTACTACAGTATACGAGTAACATGTAACTACAGTCAACGAGTTCTTAGTAACTACAGTGTACGAGTAACTTGTTACTACAGTATACAAGTTCTTTGTAACTACAGTGTAGGAGTTACTTATAACTTCAGTGTACGAGTAATTTGTAACCACAGTTCACGAGTTCTTTGTAACTACAGTATACGAGTAACTTATAACTACAGTTTACGAGTTCTTTGTAACTACAGTTTACGAGTTACTTGTAACTACAGTATACAAGTAACTTATAACTACAGTGTACGAGTAACTTGTATCTTCAGTATACGAGTAACTTGTAACTACAGTGTACGAGTAACTTGTAACTTAAGTATACGAGTAACTTATAACTACAGTTAACGAGTAAATTGTAACTACAGTTTACGAGTAACTTATAACTACAGTTTACGAATTTTTGTAACTTCAGTGTACGTGTAACTTGTATCTTCAGTATACGAGTAACTTGTAACTACAGTGTACGAGTAACTTGTAACTTAAGTATACGAGTAACTTATAACTACTGTTTACGAGTAAAATGTAACTAAAGTTTACGAGTAACTTAAAACTACAGTTTACGAATTTTTGTAACTTCAGTGTACGAGTAACTTGTAACTTCAGTATACGAGTAACTTGTAACTACAGTTTACGAGTTCTTTTGTAACTACTGTGTACGAGTAACTTTTAACGACAGTTCACGAGTTCTTTGTAACTTCAGTATTCGAGTAACTTGTAACTACAGTTTACAAGTTCTTTGTAACTACAGTGTACGAGTAACTTGTAACTACAGTATACGAGTAATTTGTAAGGACAGTTTTACGAGTAACTTGTAACTACAGTTTACGAGTAACTTGTAACTACAGTTTACGAGTAACTTGTAACTACAGTTTACGAGTTCTTTGTAACTACAGTGTATGAGTAACTTATAACTATAGTATACGAGTAACTTATAACTACAGTATACGAGTAACTTGTAACTACAGTTTACGAGTGACTTGTAACTACAGTTTACGAGTAACTTGTAACTACAGTTTACGAGTTCTTTGTAGCTACAGTGTACGAGTAACTTGTTACTACAGTGTACGATTAACTTGTAACTACAGTATACGAGTTACTTGTGACTTCAGTTTACGAGTGACTTGTAACTACAGTGTACGAGTAACTTGTTACATCAGTAAACGAGTATCTTGTAAGTACAGTATACGAGAACTTTGAAACTACAGTGTACGAGTAACTTGTAACGACCGTTAACGAGTTCTTTGTAACTACAGTGTACGACTAACTTGTCACTACAGTATACGAGTAACTTGTAACTACAGTTCACGAGTTCTTTGTAACTACAGTATACGAGTAACTTGTAACTACAGTTTACGAGTTCTTTGTAACTACAGTGTACTAGTAACTTGTAACTACAGTTCACGAGTTCTTTGTTACTACAGTGTACGAATATCTTGTAGCGACAGTATACGAGTAACTTGTAGTTACAGTTTACGAGTAACAAGTAACTACAGTTTACGAGTTCTTTGTAACTACAGTGTACGAGTAACTTTTTACGACAGTTAACGAGTTCTTTGTTGTTGTTCTTTGTTGTAACAACAGTTTACGAGATACTTGTAACAACAGCTTGTAACTACAGTTTACTAGTTATTTGTAACTACAGTTTACGAGTAACTTGTTACTACAGTATACGAGTAACATGTAACTACAGTCAACGAGTTCTTTGTAACTACAGTGTACGAGTAACTTGTAACTACAGTATACGAGTTCTTTGTAACTACAGTGTACGAGTTACTTATAACTTCAGTATACGAGTAACTTGTAACCACAGTTCACGAGTTCTTCGTAACTACAGTATACGAGTAACTTGTAACTACAGTATACGAGTTCTTTGTAACTACAGTATACGAGTAACTTGTAACTACAGTATACAAGTAACTTATAACTACAGTATACGAGTAACTTGTAACTACAGTTTACGAGTTCTTTTGTAACTACTGTGTACGAGTAACTTTTAACGACAGTTCACGAGTTCTTTGTAACTACAGTGTACGAGTAACTTGTAACTACAGTACACGAGTTCTTTGTAACTACAGTATACGAGTAACTTGTAACTACATTTACGAGTAACGAGTAACTACAGTTTACGATTTCTTAGTAACTACAGTATACGAGTTTTTTTGTAACTACAGTGTACGAGTTACTTGTTACATCAGTATACGAGTAACTTGTAACTACAGTTTACGAGTTCTTTGTAACTACAGTGTACGAGTAACTTGTAACTACAATATGCGAGTAACTTGTAACTACAGCATACGAGTAACTTGTAACTACAGTTAACGAGTGACTTGTAACTATTGTATACGAGTAAGTTGTTACTACAGTTTACAAGTTACTTGTAACTGCAGTTCACGAGTAACTTGTAACTACAGTATACGAGTAACTTGTAACTACAGTGTACGAGTAACTTGTTACGACAGTTAACGAGTTCTTTGTAACTACAGTGTACGAGTAACTTGTAACTACAGTACACGAGTTCTTTGTAACTACAGTATACGAGTAACTTGTAACTACAATTTACGAGTAACGAGTAACTACAGTTTACGAGTTCTTTGTAACTACAGTATACGAGTTCTTTGTAACTACAGTGTACGAGTAACTTGTAATTTCAGTATACGAGTAACTAGTAACTACAGTTTCCGAGTTCCTTGTAACTACAGTGTACGAGTAACTTGTAACTACAGTTTACGAGTTCTTTGTAACTACAGTGTACGAGGAACTTGTAACTACAGTACACGAGTTCTTTGTTACTACAGTGTACGAGTATCTTGTAGCTACAGTATACGAGTTTCTTGTTACTACAGTTTACGAGTAACTAGTAACTACAATTTACGAGTTCTTTGTAACTACAGTGTACGAGTAACTTGTAACGACAGTTAACGAGTTCTTTGTAACTACAGTGTACGAGTAACTTGTAACTACAGTACACGAGTTCTTTGTAACTACAGTATACGAGTAACTTGTAACTACATTTACGAGTAACGAGTAACTACAGTTTACGAGTTCTTTGTAACTACAGTATACGAGTTCTTTGTAATAACAGTGTACGAGTAACTTGTTACATCAGTATACGAGTAACTTGTAACTACAGTTTACGAGTTCTTTGTAACTACAGTGTACGAGTAACTTGTAACTACAATATGCGAGTAACTTGTAACTACAGCATACGAGTAACTTGTAACTACAGTTAACGAGTCCTTTGTAACTACAGTGTACGAGTAACCTGTATTTACAGAATACAAGTAACTTGTTTCTACAGTATACGAGTAACTTGTAATTACAGTTTACGAGTTCTTTGTAACTATAGTGTACGAGTAACTTGTAACTACAGTAAACGAGTTCTTTGTAACTACAGTGTACGAGTAACTTGTAACTACAGTTTACGAGTCCTTTGTAACTACAGTGTACGAGTTACTTGTAACTACAGTATACGAGTAATTTGTAAGTACAGTTTTACGAGTAACTTGTAACTACAGTTTACGAGTAACTTAAAACTACAGTTTACGAATTTTTGTAACTTCAGTGTACGAGTAACTTGTAACTTCAGTATACGAGTAACTTGTAACTACAGTTTACGAGTTCTTTTGTAACTACTGTGTACGAGTAACTTTTAACGACAGTTCACGAGTTCTTTGTAACTTCAGTATTCGAGTAACTTGTAACTACAGTTTACAAGTTCTTTGTAACTACAGTGTACGAGTAACTTGTAACTACAGTATACGAGTAATTTGTAAGTACAGTTTTACGAGTAACTTGTAACTACAGTTTACGAGTAACTTGTAACTACAGTTTACGAGTAACTTGTAACTACAGTTTACGAGTTCTTTGTAACTACAGTGTATGAGTAACTTATAACTATAGTATACGAGTAACTTATAACTACAGTATACGAGTAACTTGTAACTACAGTTTACGAGTGACTTGTAACTACAGTTTACGAGTAACTTGTAACTACAGTTTACGAGTTCTTTGTAGCTACAGTGTACGAGTAACTTGTTACTACAGTGTACGATTAACTTGTAACTACAGTATACGAGTTACTTGTGACTTCAGTTTACGAGTGACTTGTAACTACAGTGTACGAGTAACTTGTTACATCAGTAAACGAGTATCTTGTAAGTACAGTATACGAGAACTTTGAAACTACAGTGTACGAGTAACTTGTAACGACCGTTAACGAGTTCTTTGTAACTACAGTGTACGACTAACTTGTAACTACAGTATTTGAGTAACTTGTAACTACAGTTCACGAGTTCTTTGTAACTACAGTATACGAGTAACTTGTAACTACAGTTTACGAGTTCTTTGTAACTACAGTGTACGAGTAACTTGTAACTACAGTTCACGAGTTCTTTGTAACTACAGTGTACGAGTAACTTTTTACGACAGTTAACGAGTTCTTTGTTGTTGTTCTTTGTTGTAACAACAGTTTACGAGATACTTGTAACAACAGCTTGTAACTACAGTTTACTAGTTATTTGTAACTACAGTTTACGAGTAACTTGTTACTACAGTATACGAGTAACATGTAACTACAGTCAACGAGTTCTTTGTAACTACAGTGTACGAGTAACTTGTAACTACAGTATACGAGTTCTTTGTAACTACAGTGTACGAGTTACTTATAACTTCAGTATACGAGTAACTTGTAACCACAGTTCACGAGTTCTTCGTTACTACTGTATACGAGTAACTTGTAACTACAGTATACGAGTTCTTTGTAACTACAGTATACGAGTAACTTGTAACTACAGTATACAAGTAACTTATAACTACAGTATACGAGTAACTTGTAACTACAGTTTACGAGTTCTTTTGTAACTACTGTGTACGAGTAACTTTTAACGACAGTTCACGAGTTCTTTGTAACTACAGTGTACGAGTAACTTGTAACTACAGTACACGAGTTCTTTGTAACTACAGTATACGAGTAACTTGTAACTACATTTACGAGTAACGAGTAACTACAGTTTACGATTTCTTAGTAACTACAGTATACGAGTTTTTTGTAACTACAGTGTACGAGTTACTTGTTACATCAGTATACGAGTAACTTGTAACTACAGTTTACGAGTTCTTTGTAACTACATTGTACGAGTAACTTGTAACTACAATATGCGAGTAACTTGTAACTACAGCATACGAGTAACTTGTAACTACAGTTAACGAGTGACTTGTAACTATTGTATACGAGTAAGTTGTTACTACAGTTTACAAGTTACTTGTAACTGCAGTTCACGAGTAACTTGTAACTACAGTATACGAGTAACTTGTAACTACAGTGTACGAGTAACTTGTTACGACAGTTAACGAGTTCTTTGTAACTACAGTGTACGAGTAACTTGTAACTACAGTACACGAGTTCTTTGTAACTACAGTATACGAGTAACTTGTAACTACAGTTTACGAGTAACGAGTAACTACAGTTTACGAGTTCTTTGTAACTACAGTATACGAGTTCTTTGTAACTACAGTGTACGAGTAACTTGTAACTTCAGTATACGAGTAACTAGTATCTACAGTTTCCGAGTTCTTTGTAACTACAGTGTACGAGTAACTTGCTATTACAGTTAACGAGTTCTTTGTAACTACAGTGTACGAGGAACTTGTAACTACTGTACACGAGTTCTTTGTTACTACAATGTACGAGTATCTTGTAGCTACAGTATACGAGTTTCTTGTTACTACAGTTTACGAGTAACTAGTAACTACAATTTACGAGTTCTTTGTAACTACAGTGTACGAGTAACTTGTAACGACAGTTAACGAGTTCTTTGTAACTTCAGTGTACGAGTAACTTGTAACTACAGTACACGAGTTCTTTGTAACTACAGTATACGAGTAACTTGTAACTACATTTACGAGTAACGAGTAACTACAGTTTACGAGTTCTTTGTAACTACAGTATACAAGTTCTTTGTAACTACAGTGTACGAGTTACTTGTTACATCATTATACGAGTAACTTGTAACTACAGTTTACGAGTTCTTTGTAACTACAGTGTACGAGTAACTTGTAACTACAATATGCGAGTAACTTGTAACTACAGCATACGAGTAACTTGTAACTACAGTTAACGAGTCCTTTGTAACTACAGTGTACGAGTAACCTGTAACTACAGAATACAAGTTACTTGTTTCTACAGTATACGAGTAACTTGTAATTACAGTTTACGAGTTCTTTGTAACTATAGTGTACGAGTAACTTGTAACTACAGTAAACGAGTTCTTTGTAGCTACAGTGTACGAGTAACTTGTAACTACAGTTTACGAGTCCTTTGTAACAACAGTGTACGAGTAACCTGTAACTACAGAATACAAGTAACTTGTTTCTACAGTATACGAGTAACTTGTAATTACAGTTTACGAGTTCTTTGTAACTATAGTGTACGAGTAACTTGTAACTACAGTAAACGAGTTCTTTGTAACTACAGTGTACGAGTAACTTGTAACTACAGTATATGAGTAATTTGTAACTACAGTTTTACGAGTAACTTGTAACTTCAGTTTACGAGTTCTTTGTAACTACAGTGTATGAGTAACTTGTAACTATAGTATACGAGTAACTTATAACTACAGTATACGAGTAACTTGTAACTACAGTTTACGAGTGACTTGTAACTACAGTTTACGAGTAACTTGTTACTACAGTAAACGAGTTCTTTGTAATTACAGTGTACGAGTAACTTGTAACTTCAGTGTACGATTAACTTGTAACTACAGTATACGAGTTACTTGTGACTTCAGTTTACGAGTGACTTGTAACTACAGTGTACGAGTAACTTGTTACATCAGTATACGAGTAACTTGAAACTACAGTATACGAGAACTTTGAAACTACATCGTACGAGTAACTTGTAACGACAGTTAACGAGTTCTTTGTAACTACAGTGTACGACTAACTTGTAACTACAGTATACGAGAAACTTGTAACTACAGTTAACGAGTGACTTGTAACTATTGTATACGAGTAAGTTGTTACTACAGTTTACAAGTTACTTGTAACTGCAGTTCACGAGTAACTTGTAACTACAGTATACGAGTAACTTGTAACTACAGTGTACGAGTAACTTGTTACGACAGTTAACGAGTTCTTTGTAACTACAGTGTACGAGTAACTTGTAACTACAGTACACGAGTTCTTTGTAACTACAGTATACGAGTAACTTGTAACTACAGTTTACGAGTAACGAGTAACTACAGTTTACGAGTTCTTTGTAACTACAGTATACGAGTTCTTTGTAACTACAGTGTACGAGTAACTTGTAACTTCAGTATACGAGTAACTAGTATCTACAGTTTCCGAGTTCTTTGTAACTACAGTGTACGAGTAACTTGCTATTACAGTTAACGAGTTCTTTGTAACTACAGTGTACGAGGAACTTGTAACTACTGTACACGAGTTCTTTGTTACTACAGTGTACGAGTATCTTGTAGCTACAGTATACGAGTTTCTTGTTACTACAGTTTACGAGTAACTAGTAACTACAATTTACGAGTTCTTTGTAACTACAGTGTACGAGTAACTTGTAACGACAGTTAACGAGTTCTTTGTAACTTCAGTGTACGAGTAACTTGTAACTACAGTACACGAGTTCTTTGTAACTACAGTATACGAGTAACTTGTAACTACATTTACGAGTAACGAGTAACTACAGTTTACGAGTTCTTTGTAACTACAGTATACAAGTTCTTTGTAACTACAGTGTACGAGTTACTTGTTACATCATTATACGAGTAACTTGTAACTACAGTTTACGAGTTCTTTGTAACTACAGTGTACGAGTAACTTGTAACTACAATATGCGAGTAACTTGTAACTACAGCATACGAGTAACTTGTAACTACAGTTAACGAGTCCTTTGTAACTACAGTGTACGAGTAACCTGTAACTACAGAATACAAGTTACTTGTTTCTACAGTATACGAGTAACTTGTAATTACAGTTTACGAGTTCTTTGTAACTATAGTGTACGAGTAACTTGTAACTACAGTAAACGAGTTCTTTGTAGCTACAGTGTACGAGTAACTTGTAACTACAGTTTACGAGTCCTTTGTAACAACAGTGTACGAGTAACCTGTAACTACAGAATACAAGTAACTTGTTTCTACAGTATACGAGTAACTTGTAATTACAGTTTACGAGTTCTTTGTAACTATAGTGTACGAGTAACTTGTAACTACAGTAAACGAGTTCTTTGTAACTACAGTGTACGAGTAACTTGTAACTACAGTATATGAGTAATTTGTAACTACAGTTTTACGAGTAACTTGTAACTTCAGTTTACGAGTTCTTTGTAACTACAGTGTATGAGTAACTTGTAACTATAGTATACGAGTAACTTATAACTACAGTATACGAGTAACTTGTAACTACAGTTTACGAGTGACTTGTAACTACAGTTTACGAGTAACTTGTTACTACAGTAAACGAGTTCTTTGTAATTACAGTGTACGAGTAACTTGTAACTTCAGTGTACGATTAACTTGTAACTACAGTATACGAGTTACTTGTGACTTCAGTTTACGAGTGACTTGTAACTACAGTGTACGAGTAACTTGTTACATCAGTATACGAGTAACTTGAAACTACAGTATACGAGAACTTTGAAACTACATCGTACGAGTAACTTGTAACGACAGTTAACGAGTTCTTTGTAACTACAGTGTACGACTAACTTGTAACTACAGTATACGAGAAACTTGTAACTACAGTTCACGAGTTCTTTGTAACTACAGTATACGAGTAACTTGTAACTACAATTTACGAGTAACTTGTAACAACAGTTTACGAGTTCTTTGTAACAACAGTATACGAGTAACTTGTAACTACAGTTTACGAGTTCTTTGTAACTACAGTGTACGAGTAACTTGTAACTACAGTATACGAGTTCTTTGTAACTACAGTGTACAAGTAACTTGTAACTACAGTGTAGGAGTAACTTGTAACGACAGTTAACGAGTTCTTTGTAACTACAGTGTACGAGTAACTTGTAACTACAGTATTAAAATATTTTGTAACAACAGTTTACGAGTGTCTTGTAACAACAGCTTGTAACTACAGTTTACTAGTTATTTGTAACTACAGTTTACGTGTAACATGTGACTACAGAATACGAGTAACTTGTTACTACAGTATACGAGTAACATGTAACTACAGTCAACGAGTTCTTTGTAACTACAGTGTACGAGTAACTTGTAACTACAGTATACGAGTTCTTTGTAACTACAGTGTACGAGTTACTTATAACTTCAATATACGAGTAACTTGTAACCACAGTTCACGAGTTCTTTGTAACTACAGTATACGAGTAACTTGTATTTACAGTATACGAGTTCTTTATAACTACAGTATACGAGTAACTTGTAACTACAGTATACGAGTTCTTTGTAACTTCAGTGTACGAGTTACTTATAACTTCAGTATACGAGTAACTTGTAACCACAGTTCACGAGTTCTTTGTAACTACAGTATACGAGTAACTTGTAACTACAGTATACGAGTTCTTTGTAACTACAGTATACGAGTAACTTGTAACTACAGTATACAAATAACTTATAACTACAGTATACGAGTAACTTGTAACTACAGTTTACGAGTGACTTGTAACTACAGTTTACGAGTATTTTGTTACTACAGTTAACGAGTTCTTTGTAACTACAGTGTACGAGTAACTTGTATCTTCAGTATACGAGTAACTTGTTACTACATTGTACGAGTAACTTGAAACTTAAGTATACGAGTAACTTATAACTACAGTTTACGAGTAAATTGTAACTACAGTTTACGAGTAACTTATAACTACAGTTTACGAATTTTTGTAACTTCAGTGTACGAGTAACTTGTAACTTCAGTATACGAGTAACTTGTAACTACAGTTTACGAGTTCTTTTGTAACTACTGTGTACAAGTAACTTTTAACGACAGTTCACGAGTTTTTTGTAACTACAGTATACGAGTAACTTGTAACTACAGTTTACGAGTTCTTTTGTAACTACTGTGTACAAGTAACTTTTAACGACAGTTCACGAGTTTTTTGTAACTACAGTGTACGAGTAACTTGTAACTACAGTATACGAGTAATTTGTAACTACAGTTTTACGAGTAACTTGTAACTACAGTTTACGAGTAACTTGTAACTACAGTTCACGAGTAACTTGTAACTACAGTTTACGAGTTCTTTGTAACTACAGTGTATGAGTAACTTGTAACTATAGTATACGAGTAACTTATAACTACAGTATACGAGTAACTTGTAGCTACAGTTTACGAGTGACTTGTAACTACAGTTTACGAGTAACTTGTAACTACAGTTTACGAGTTCTTTGTAACTACAGTGTACGAGTAACTTGTAACTACAGTGTAAGATTAACTTGTAACTACAGTATACGAGTTACTTGTGACTTCAGTTTATGAGTGACTTGTAACTACAGTGTACGAGTAACTTGTTACATCAGTATACGAGTAACTTGTTACTACAGTATACGAGAACTTTGAAACAACAGTGTACGAGTAACTTGTAACGACAGTTAACGAGATCTTTTTAACTACAGTGTACGACTAACTTGTAACTACAGTATACGAGTAACTTGTAACTACAGTTCACGAGATCTTTGTAACTACAGTATACGGGTAACTTGTAACTACAGTTTACGAGTAACTTGTAACTACAGTTTACGAGTTCTTTGTAACAACAGTATACGAGTAACTTGTAACTACAGATTACGAGTTCTTTGTAACTACAGTGTACGAGTAACTTGTAACTACAGTATACGAGTTCTTTGTAACTACAGTGTACAAGTTACTTGTAACTACAGTGTAGGAGTAACTTGTAACGACAGTTAACGAGTTCTTTGTAACTACAGTGTACGAGTAACTTGTAACTACAGTATTAAAATATTTTGTAACAACAGTTTACGAGTGACTTGTAACAACAGCTTGTAATTACAGTTTTCTAGTTATTTGTAACTACAGTATACGAGTAACATGTAACTACAGTCAACGAGTTCTTTGTAACTACAGTGTACGAGTAACTTGTTACTACAGTATACGAGTTCTTTGTAACTACAGTGTAGGAGTTACTTATAACTTCAGTATACGAGTAATTTGTAACCACAGTTCACGAGTTCTTTGTAACTACAGTATACGAGTAACTTGTAACTACAGTATACGAGTTCTTTGTAACTACAGTTTACGAGTAACTTGTAACTACAGTATACAAGTAACTTATAACTACAGTGTACGAGTAACTTGTATCTTCAGTATACGAGTAACTTGTAACTACAGTGTACGAGTAACTTGTAACTTAAGTATACGAGTAACTTATGACTACAGTTTACGAGTAAATTGTAACTACAGTTTACGAGTAACTTATAACTACAGTTTACGAATTTTTGTAACTTCAGTGTACGAGTAACTTGTATCTTTAGTATACGAGTTACTTGTAACTACAGTGTACGAGTAACTTGTAACTTAAGTATACGAGTAACTAATAACTATAGTTTACGAGTAAAATGTAACTACAGTTTACGAGTAACTTAAAACTACAGTTTACGAATTTTTGTAACTTCAGTGTAAGAGTAACTTGTAACTTCAGTATACGAGTAACTTGTAACTACAGTTTACGAGTTCTTTTGTAACTACTGTGTACGAGTAACTTTTAACGACAGTTCACGAGTTCTTTGTAACAACAGTATTCGAGTAACTTGTAACTACAGTTTACAAGTTCTTTGTAACTACAGTGTACGAGTCACTTGTAACTACAGTATACGAGTAATTTGTAAGTACAGTTTTACGAGTAACTTGTAACTACAGTTTACGAGTAACTTGTAACTACAGTTTACGAGTAACTTGTAACTACAGTTTACGAGTTCTTTGTAACTACAGTGTATGAGTAACTTATAACTATAGTATACGAGTAACTTATAACTACAGTATACGAGTAACTTGTAACTACAGTTTACGAGTGACTTGTAACTACAGTTTACGAGTAACTTGTAACTACAGTTTACGAGTTCTTTGTAACTACAGTGTTCGAGTAACTTGTAACTACAGTGTACGATTAACTTGTAACTACAGTATACGAGTTACTTGTGACTTCAGTTTACGAGTGACTTGTAACTACAGTGTACGAGTAACTTGTAACTACAGTTCACGAGTTCTTTGTAACTACAGTGTACGAATATCTTGTAGCGACAGTATACGAGTAACTTGTAGTTACAGTTTACGAGTAACAAGTAACTACAGTTAACGAGTTCTTTGTAACTACAGTGTACGAGTAACTTTTTACGACAGTTAACGAGTTCTTTGTTGTTGTTCTTTGTTGTAACAACAGTTTACGAGATACTTGTAACAACAGCTTGTAACTACAGTTTACTAGTTATTTGTAACTACAGTTTACGAGTAACTTGTTACTACAGTATACGAGTTCTTTGTAACTACAGTGTACGAGTTACTTATAACTTCAGTATACGAGTAACTTGTAACCACAGTTCACGAGTTCTTTGTAACTACAGTATACGAGTAACTTGTAACTACAGTATACGAGTTCTTTGTAACAACAGTATACGAGTAACTTGTAACTACAGTATACAAGTAACTTATAACTACAGTATACGAGTAACTTGTTACTACAGTTTACGAGTTCTTTTGTAACTACTGTGTACGAGTAACTTTTAACGACAGTTCACGAGTTCTTTGTAACTACAGTGTACGAGTAACTTGTAACTACAGTACACGAGTTCTTTGTAACTACAGTATACGAGTAACTTGTAACTACATTTACGAGTAACGAGTAACTACAGTTTACGATTTCTTTGTAACTACAGTATACGAGTTCTTTGTAACTACAGTGTACGAGTTACTTGTTACATCAGTATACGAGTAACTTGTAACTACAGTTTACGAGTTCTTTGTAACTACAGTGTACGAGTAACTTGTAACTACAATATGCGAGTAACTTGTAACTACAGCATACGAGTAACTTGTAACTACAGTTAACGAGTGACTTGTAACTATTGTATACGAGTAAGTTGTTACTTCAGTTTACAAGTTACTTGTAACTGCAGTTCACGAGTAACTTGTAACTACAGTATACGAGTAACTTGTAACTACAGTGTACGAGTAACTTGTTACGACAGTTAACGAGTTCTTTGTAACTACAGTGTACGAGTAACTTGTAACTACAGTACACGAGTTCTTTGTAACTACAGTATACGAGTAACTTGTAACTACAGTTTACGAGTAACGAGTAACTACAGTTTACGAGTTCTTTGTAACTACAGTATACGAGTTCTTTGTAACTACAGTGTACGAGTAACTTGTAACTTCAGTATACGAGTAACTTGTATTTACAGTATACGAGTTCTTTATAACTACAGTATACGAGTAACTTGTAACTACAGTATACGAGTTCTTTGTAACTTCAGTGTACGAGTTACTTATAACTTCAGTATACGAGTAACTTGTAACCACAGTTCACGAGTTCTTTGTAACTACAGTATACGAGTAACTTGTAACTACAGTATACGAGTTCTTTGTAACTACAGTATACGAGTAACTTGTAACTACAGTATACAAATAACTTATAACTACAGTATACGAGTAACTTGTAACTACAGTTTACGAGTGACTTGTAACTACAGTTTACGAGTATTTTGTTACTACAGTTAACGAGTTCTTTGTAACTACAGTGTACGAGTAACTTGTATCTTCAGTATACGAGTAACTTGTTACTACATTGTACGAGTAACTTGAAACTTAAGTATACGAGTAACTTATAACTACAGTTTACGAGTAAATTGTAACTACAGTTTACGAGTAACTTATAACTACAGTTTACGAATTTTTGTAACTTCAGTGTACGAGTAACTTGTAACTTCAGTATACGAGTAACTTGTAACTACAGTTTACGAGTTCTTTTGTAACTACTGTGTACAAGTAACTTTTAACGACAGTTCACGAGTTTTTTGTAACTACAGTATACGAGTAACTTGTAACTACAGTTAACAAGTTCTTTGTAACTACAGTGTACGAGTAACTTGTAACTACAGTATACGAGTAATTTGTAACTACAGTTTTACGAGTAACTTGTAACTACAGTTTACGAGTAACTTGTAACTACAGTTCACGAGTAACTTGTAACTACAGTTTACGAGTTCTTTGTAACTACAGTGTATGAGTAACTTGTAACTATAGTATACGAGTAACTTATAACTACAGTATACGAGTAACTTGTAGCTACAGTTTACGAGTGACTTGTAACTACAGTTTACGAGTAACTTGTAACTACAGTTTACGAGTTCTTTGTAACTACAGTGTACGAGTAACTTGTAACTACAGTGTAAGATTAACTTGTAACTACAGTATACGAGTAACTTGTGACTTCAGTTTATGAGTGACTTGTAACTACAGTGTACGAGTAACTTGTTACATCAGTATACGAGTAACTTGTTACTACAGTATACGAGAACTTTGAAACAACAGTGTACGAGTAACTTGTAACGACAGTTAACGAGATCTTTTTAACTACAGTGTACGACTAACTTGTAACTACAGTATACGAGTAACTTGTAACTACAGTTCACGAGATCTTTGTAACTACAGTATACGGGTAACTTGTAACTACAGTTTACGAGTTCTTTGTAACAACAGTATACGAGTAACTTGTAACTACAGATTACGAGTTCTTTGTAACTACAGTGTACGAGTAACTTGTAACTACAGTATACGAGTTCTTTGTAACTACAGTGTACAAGTTACTTGTAACTACAGTGTAGGAGTAACTTGTAACGACAGTTAACGAGTTCTTTGTAACTACAGTGTACGAGTAACTTGTAACTACAGTATTAAAATATTTTGTAACAACAGTTTACGAGTGACTTGTAACAACAGCTTGTAATTACAGTTTTCTAGTTATTTGTAACTACAGTATACGAGTAACATGTAACTACAGTCAACGAGTTCTTTGTAACTACAGTATACGAGTTCTTTGTAACTACAGTTTACGAGTAACTTGTAACTACAGTATACAAGTAACTTATAACTACAGTGTACGAGTAACTTGTATCTTCAGTATACGAGTAACTTGTAACTACAGTGTACGAGTAACTTGTAACTTAAGTATACGAGTAACTTATAACTACAGTTTACGAGTAAATTGTAACTACAGTTTACGAGTAACTTATAACTACAGTTTACGAATTTTTGTAACTTCAGTGTACGAGTAACTTGTATCTTTAGTATACGAGTTACTTGTAACTACAGTGTACGAGTAACTTGTAACTTAAGTATACGAGTAACTAATAACTATAGTTTACGAGTAAAATGTAACTACAGTTTACGAGTAACTTAAAACTACAGTTTACGAATTTTTGTAACTTCAGTGTAAGAGTAACTTGTAACTTCAGTATACGAGTAACTTGTAACTACAGTTTACGAGTTCTTTTGTAACTACTGTGTACGAGTAACTTTTAACGACAGTTCACGAGTTCTTTGTAACAACAGTATTCGAGTAACTTGTAACTACAGTTTACAAGTTCTTTGTAACTACAGTGTACGAGTCACTTGTAACTACAGTATACGAGTAATTTGTAAGTACAGTTTTACGAGTAACTTGTAACTACAGTTTACGAGTAACTTGTAACTACAGTTTACGAGTAACTTGTAACTACAGTTTACGAGTTCTTTGTAACTACAGTGTATGAGTAACTTATAACTATAGTATACGAGTAACTTATAACTACAGTATACGAGTAACTTGTAACTACAGTTTACGAGTGACTTGTAACTACAGTTTACGAGTAACTTGTAACTACAGTTTACGAGTTCTTTGTAACTACAGTGTTCGAGTAACTTGTAACTACGGTGTACGATTAACTTGTAACTACAGTATACGAGTTACTTGTGACTTCAGTTTACGAGTGACTTGTAACTACAGTGTACGAGTAACTTGTAACTACAGTTCACGAGTTCTTTGTAACTACAGTGTACGAATATCTTGTAGCGACAGTATACGAGTAACTTGTAGTTACAGTTTACGAGTAACAAGTAACTACAGTTAACGAGTTCTTTGTAACTACAGTGTACGAGTAACTTTTTACGACAGTTAACGAGTTCTTTGTTGTTGTTCTTTGTTGTAACAACAGTTTACGAGATACTTGTAACAACAGCTTGTAACTACAGTTTACTAGTTATTTGTAACTACAGTTTACGAGTAACTTGTTACTACAGTATACGAGTAACATGTAACTACAGTAAACGAGTTCTTTGTAACTACAGTGTACGAGTAACTTGTAACTACAGTATACGAGTTCTTTGTAACTACAGTGTACGAGTTACTTATAACTTCAGTATACGAGTAACTTGTAACCACAGTTCACGAGTTCTTTGTAACTACAGTATACGAGTAACTTGTAACTACAGTATACGAGTTCTTTGTAACAACAGTATACGAGTAACTTGTAACTACAGTATACAAGTAACTTATAACTACAGTATACGAGTAACTTGTTACTACAGTTTACGAGTTCTTTTGTAACTACTGTGTACGAGTAACTTTTAACGACAGTTCACGAGTTCTTTGTAACTACAGTGTACGAGTAACTTGTAACTACAGTACACGAGTTCTTTGTAACTACAGTATACGAGTAACTTGTAACTACATTTACGAGTAACGAGTAACTACAGTTTACGATTTCTTTGTAACTACAGTATACGAGTTCTTTGTAACTACAGTGTACGAGTTACTTGTTACATCAGTATACGAGTAACTTGTAACTACAGTTTACGAGTTCTTTGTAACTACAGTGTACGAGTAACTTGTAACTACAATATGCGAGTAACTTGTAACTACAGCATACGAGTAACTTGTAACTACAGTTAACGAGTGACTTGTAACTATTGTATACGAGTAAGTTGTTACTTCAGTTTACAAGTTACTTGTAACTGCAGTTCACGAGTAACTTGTAACTACAGTATACGAGTAACTTGTAACTACAGTGTACGAGTAACTTGTTACGACAGTTAACGAGTTCTTTGTAACTACAGTGTACGAGTAACTTGTAACTACAGTACACGAGTTCTTTGTAACTACAGTATACGAGTAACTTGTAACTACAGTTTACGAGTAACGAGTAACTACAGTTTACGAGTTCTTTGTAACTACAGTATACGAGTTCTTTGTAACTACAGTGTACGAGTAACTTGTAACTTCAGTATACGAGTAACTTGTAACAACAGTTTACGGGTTCTTTGTAACTACTGTTTACGAGTAACTTGTAACGGCAGTTCACGGTTTCTTTGTAACTACAGTATACGAGTAACTTGTAACTACAGTTTACGAGTAACTAGTAACTACAGTTTCCGAGTTCTTCGTAACTACAGTGTACGAGTAACTTGTAACTACAGTTAACGAGTTCTTTGTAACTACAGTGTACGAGTAACTTGTAACTACAGTTTACGAGTAACTAGTAACTACAGTTTACGAGTAACTAGTAACTACAATTTACGAGTTCTTTGTAACTACAGTGTACGAGTATCTTGTAGCTACAGTATACGAGTTACTTGTTACTTCAGTTTACGAGTAACTAGTAACTACAATTTACGAGTTCTTTGTAACTACAGTGTACGAGTAACTTGTAACGACAGTTAACGAGTTCTTTGTAACTACAGTGTACGAGTAACTTGTAATTACAGTACACGAGTTCTTTGTAACTACAGTATACGAGTAACTTGTAACTACATTTACGAGTAACGAGTAACTATAGTTTACGAGTTCTTTGTAACTACTGTATACGAGTTCTTTGTAACTACAGTGTACGAGTTACTTGTTACATCAGTATACGAGTAACTTGTAACTACAGTTTACGAGTTCTTTGTAACTACAGTGTACGAGTAACTTGTAACTACAATATGCGAGTAACTTGTAACTTCAGCATACGAGTAACTTGTAACTACAGTTAACGAGTGACTTGTTACTATTGTGTACGAGTAAGTTGTTACTACAGTTTACAAGTTACTTGTAACTGCAGTTCACGAGTAACTTGTAACTACAGATAACGAGTTCTTTGTAAATACAGTGTACAAGTTACTTGTAACTACAGTATACGAGTAACTTGTAACTACAGTATACGAGTAACTTGTAACTTCAGTTTACGAGTGACTTGTAACTACAGTTTACGAGTTCTTTGTAACTACAGTGTAAGAGTAACTTGTTACTACAAAATTCGAGTAACTTGTAACTACAGATAACGAGTTCTTTGTAACTACAGTGTACGAGTTACTTGTTACTACAGTATACGAGTAACTTGTAACTACAGTATACGAGTAACTTGTAACTTCAGTTAACGAGTGACTTGTGACTACAGTTTACGAATTCTTTGTAACTACAGTAAACGAGTTCTTTGTAACTACAGTGTACGAGTAACTTGTTACTACAAAATACGATTAACTTGTAACTAAAGTTTACGAGTTCTTTGTAACTACTGTTTACGACTAACTTGTTACTACAAAATACGAGTAACTTGTAACGACAGTTCACTAGTTCTTTGTTACTACAGTGTACGAGTTACTTGTAACTACAGTATACGAGTAACTTGTAACTTCAGTTGACGAATGACTTGTGACTACAGTTAACGAGTTCTTTGTAACAACAGTGAACGAGTAACTTGTATCTTCAGTATACGAGTAATTTGTAACTACAGTATACGAGTGACTTGTAACTACAGTTTACGAGTAACTTGTAACTACAGATAACGAGTTCTTTGTATCTTTGTAACTACGGTGTACGAGTAACTTGTGACTACAGTATACGAGTAACTTGTAACTACAGTCAACGAGTTCTTTGTAACTACAGTGTACGAGTAACTTGTAACTACAGTTTACGAGTGACTTGTAACTTCAGTTAACGAGTAACTTGTAACTACAGATAACGAGTTCTTTGTAACTACAGTGTACGAGTTACCTCTAACTTGTAACTTCAGTTTACGAGTGACTTGTAACTACAGTTTACGAGTTCTTTGTAACTACAGTGTACGAGTGACTTGATACTATAAAATACGAGTAACTTGTTTCTACAGTATACGAGTAACTTGTATCTACAGTCAACGAGTTCTTTGTCACTACAGTGTACGAGTAACTTGTAACTACAGTTTACGAGTTCTTTGTTACTACAGTATACGAGTAACTTGTAACTACAGAATACGAGTAACTTGTTACTACAGTATACGTGTAACTTGTAACTACAGTAAACGATTTCTTTGTAACTACAGTATACGAGTAACTTTTTACTACAGTTTACGAGTAACTAGTTACTACAGTATACGAGTTCTTTGAAACTACAGTGTACGAGTAACTTGTAACTACAGTGTACAAGTAACTTGTAACTACAGTTTACGAGTGACTTGTAACTACAGTCTACGAGTTCTTTGTAACTACAGTGTACGAGTATCTTGAAGCTACAGTATACGAGTAACTTGTAACTACAGTTAACGAGTAACTAGTAACTACAGTTAACGAGTAACTAGTAACTACAGTTAACGAGTTCTTTGTTACTACAGTAAACGAGTGACTTGTAACGACAGTTAACGAGTTCTTTGTAACTACAGTGTTCGAGTAACTTGTAACTACAGTTTACGAGTAACTTGTAACTAAAGTATACGAGTACTTTGTAACTACAGTTTACGAGTATCTTGAAGCTACAGTATACGAGTAACTTGTAACTACAGTTTACGAGTTCTTTGTAACTACAGTGTACGAGTAACATGTAACTTCAGTAAACGAGTAACTTGTAACTACAGTTTACGAGTTCTTTGTAACTACAGTGTACGAGTAACTTGTAACTACAGTTTACGAGTAACTAGTAACTACAGTTTACGAGTTCTTTGTAACTACAGTATACGAGTAACTTGTAACTACAGTCAACGAGTTCTTTGTAACTACAGTGTACGTGTAACTTGTAACTACAGTATACGAGTAACTTGTAACTTTAGCATACGAGTAACTTGTAACTTCAGTTAACGAGTGACTTGTAACTACAGTTTACGAGTAACTTGTAACTACAGTTTACGAGTAACTTGTAACTACAGTTTACGAGTAACTTGTAACTACAGTTTACGAGTTCTTTGTAACTACAATGTACGAGTAACTTGTAACGACAGTTAACGAGTTCTTTGTAACTACAGTAAACGAGTTACTTGTAACTACAGTTTACGAGTTCTTTGTAACTACAGTGTACGAGTAACTTGTAACTACAGATAATGACTTCTTTTTAACTACAGTGTACGAGTAACTTGTAACTACAGTATACGAGTAACTTGTTACTACAGTATACGAGTAACTTGTAACTTCAGTTTACGAGTGACTTGTAACTACAGTGTACAAGTAACTTGTTACTACAGTATATGAGTAACTTGTAACTACAGTATACGAGTAACTTGTAACTACAGCATACGAGTAACTGGTAACTTCAGTTAACGAGTGACTTGTAACTACAGTTTACGAGTAACTTGATACTACAGTTTACGAGTAACTTGTAACTACAGTTTACGAGTTCTTTGTAACTACAGTGTACGAGTAACTTGTAACGACAGTTAACGAGTTCTTTGTAACTACAGTATACGAGTAACTTGTAACTACAGTTTACGAGTTCTTTGTAACTACAGTGTACGAGTAACTTGAAACTACAGATAACGACTTCTTTTTAACTACAGTGTACGAGTAACTTGTAACTACAGTATACGAGTAACTTGTTACTACAGTATACGAGTAACTTGTAACTTCAGTTTACGAGTGACTTGTAACTACAGTGTACAAGTAACTTGTTACATCAGTATACGAGTAACTTGTTACTTCAGTATACGAGTAACTTGTAACTACAGTATACGAGTAACTTGTAACTACAGCGTACGAGTAACTTGTAACTACAGTTTACGAGTTCTTTGTAACTACAGTGTACGAGTTACTTGTAACTACAGAATACGAGTAACTTGTTACTACAGTTTACGAGTAACTTGTAACTACAGTTAACGATTTCTTTGTAACTACTGTATACGAGTAACTTTTTACTACAGTTTACGAGTAACTAGTTACTACTGTATACGAGTTCTTTGAAACTACAGTGTACAAGTAACTTGTAACTACAGTGTACAAGTAACTTGTAACTACAGTTAACGAGTGACTTGTAACTACAGTTTACGAGTGACTTGTAACTTCAGTTGACGAGTGACTTGTAACTACAGTGTACAAGTAACTTGTTACATCAGTATACGAGTAACTTGTAACTACAGTATATGAGTACTTTGTAACTACAGCCAACGAGTAACTTGTAACTACAGTTTACGAGTTCTTTGAAACTACAGTGTACGAGTTACTTGTAACTACAGAATACGAGTAACTTGTAACTACTGTTTATGAGTAACTTGTAACGACAGTTCACGAGTTCTTTGTAACTACAGTATACGAGTAACGTGTAACTACAGTTTACGAATAACTTGTAACTGCAGTATACGAGTAACTTGTAACTTCAGTTAACGAGTTACTTGTAACTACAGTGTACAAGTAACTTGTTTTATCAGTATACGAGTAACTTGTAACTTCAGTATACGAGTAACTTGTTACTACAGTATATGAGTTACTTGTAACTACAGTATGCGAGTAACTTGTAACAACAGTGTACGAGTAACTTGTAACTACAGTTTACGAGTAATTTAAAACTACAGTTTAAAAGTAACTTGTAACTTCTGTATACGAGTAACTTGTAACTACAGTTTACGAGTTCTTTGTAACTTCTGTTTACGAGTAACTTGTAACTACAGTTTACGAGTCACTAGTAACTACAGTTCACGAGTTCTTGGTAACTACAGTGTACGAGTAACTTGAAACGACAGTTTACGAGTTCTTTGTAACTACAGTTTACGAGTATCTTGTAGCTACAGTATACGAGTAACTTAAAACTACAGTTTACGAGTAACTAGTAACTACAGTTTCCGAGTTCTTTGTAACTACAGTGTACGAGTAACTTGTTACATCAGTATACGAGTAACTTTTAACTACAGTTTACAGTCCATCAGTGTGGATCCACACCTGCATCCACACTGATGCAGGTGTGGATCTCATCAATCATATAATCGAAGCCTGGGAGGAATCTCATGATGCAGTAGGTGTGTTTTGTGATTTGTCCAAGGCGTTTGATTGTGTTCATCATGATACTCTGGTCAGGAAGCTACATCACTACGGCGTAAAAGACCACGCTCTTAGTCTTTTGGAATCATATCTTAACAATAGAATCCAAAAGGTCGATGTCAACGGTGAAAGATCATCTGGATCAAAGATAAGAATGGGCGTTCCGCAGGGTTCGATTCTTGGTCCTTTTTTGTTTCTTGTATATATTAATGATCTACCATATCTAGTTAAAGAAAAACATGATATAGTTTTGTTCGCGGACGATACCTCTCTACTTTTCAGAGTAAAGAGGCAAAAACTCAACTATGATGACGTGAACAAAGCTATTACCGATGTAGTGCAATGGTTTACAGTAAATAACCTACTATTGAATGAAAAGAAAACTAAATGTATCAAATTTGTATTACCAAATGTTAAACCAAGCTCTACAATTATTAAGGTAAAGGATGAAAAGTTGGACCTTGCGGACTCAACTGTATTTTTAGGCATAACTTTGGACGCCTCGCTCCAATGGGGGCCACATATTGAGAAATTGTCGAAGAGACTGAGTTCAGCAGCATACGCAGTTAAAAAAATAAGACATCTCACTGATGTAGACACTGCAAGACTAGTTTACCTTAGCTACTTCCATAGCTTAATGTCTTATGGCTTACTATTATGGGGCCATGCTGCGGATGTGAACAATATATTTGTTTTGCAGAAACGGGCTGTTCGTTCAATTTATAAATTGGGACCTCGAGTCTCCTTGAGACAGAAATTTAAAGAAATCAACATATTGACATTTGTGTCACAGTACATATACGAAAATCTAGTGTACGTAAAAATAAATATAGATTCTTTTAAGAAAAATTGTGACAGGCATAATTTTAACACTAGAAATAAGGAGCAACTTGCTGTGCACATGAGCAGGCTTAGTAAAGTAAGCAAAACTTTTAAGGGCAATTGTATACGCTTTTATAACAAACTTCCTAAAGATATTCAAGACTTACCCTTAAATAAATTTAAACCAGTAATTAAACAAAAATTGTACAAGAAAGGCTATTATGAAATATCAGACTATATGCAAGATAAATCTCCATGGGTTTAATTCAAATGTATAAAGTAAATATTTTATTAGACGAAACAAGTAGATTTATCTACTGCAATTTTTTGTTATTATTATATTTATTTTTTTATGTAGCCATTTTTGGGCTATACATATATATTATTCGTTATTTCCAAAATTAGCTAGGGCAGTTTAGGGCCTAGAAAGATTGTTAATTTAGAGTAGGAGCACTTCTGGGCAGGTTTTTTGGGGGGTTTTTCCTGTTCAGGGGGTCCGGTTAATTATACGCATGTTAATAACACGCTTTGGAAATTTTGACTAAAATTTGAAACAATTGTCGTTTACAAATGGTGGTGGCGTAAAGTTACGTGCTGTGTGATTAACCTGGCCAGCCCCGAGGCAGTGCCTTTATTTTTATTTTTATTTTTGTATCCCGCCCGAGCCGGTTTTCTATTAGGACAATACAAAATTGTTATAAAAAGAAGAAGATTGCGTTATGCAAATTTCTTTTTTTTACAATGACCGATCATGACGTCAATAAGTGATAATGCTATCCTACATTGAATAAAGTTATTTCATTTTCATTTTTCATTTTACAAGTTCTTTGTAACTACTGTGTACGAGTAACTTCTAACTACAGCATACGAGTAACTTGTAACTTCAGTTAACAAGTGACTTGTAACTACAGTTTACGAGTAATTTGTAACTACAGTTTACGAGTAACTTGTAACTACAGTTTACGAGTAAGTTTTAACTACAGTTTACGAGTAACTTGTAACTACAGTATACGAAATCTTTGTAACTACAGTGTACGAGTAACTTGTAACTACAGTTCACGAGTTTTTTGTAACAACAGTGTACGAGTAACATGTAACTTCAGTATACGAGTAACTTGTAACTACAGTTTACGAGTTCTTTGTAACTACAGTGTACGAGTAACTTGTAACGACAGTTAACGAGTTCTTTGTAACTACAGTATACGAGTAACTTGTAACAACAGTTTACGAGTTCTTTGTAACTACAGTGTACGAGTAACTTGTAACTACAGTATACGAGTTCTTTGAAACTACAGTGTACGAGTAACTTGTAACTACAGTTAACGAGTTCTTTGTAACTACAGTATACGAGTTCTTTGTAACTACAGTGTACGAGTAACTTGTAACGACAGTTAACGAGTTCTTTGTAACTACAGTATACGAGTAACTTGTAACTACAGTTTACGAGTTCTTTGTTACTACAGTGTACGAGTAACTTGTAACTACAGTTTACGATTTCTTTGTAACTACAGTATACGAGTTCTTTGTAACTACAGTGTACGAGTAACTTGTAACTACAGTATACGAGTTCTTTGAAACTACAGTGTACGAGTAACTTGTAACTACAGTTAACGAGTTCTTTGTAACTACAGTATACGAGTTCTTTGTAACTACAGTGTACGAGTAACTTGTAACGACAGTTAACGAGTTCTTTGTAACTACAGTATACGAGTAACTTGTAACTACAGTTTACGAGTTCTTTGTAACTACAGTGTACGAGTATCTTGAAGCTACAGTATACGAGTAACTTGTAACTACAGTTAACGAGTAACTAGTAACTACAGTTTACGAGTAACTAGTAACTACAGTTTACGAGTTCTTTGTAACTACAGTAAACGAGTAACTTGTAACGACAGTTAACGAGTTCTTTGTAACTTCAGTGTACGAGTAACTTGTAACTACAGTTTACGAGTAACTTGTAACTACAGTATACGAGTACTTTGTAACTACAGTAAACGAGTATCTTGAAGCTACAGTATACGAGTAACTTGTAACTACAGTTAACGAGTAACTAGTAACTACAGTTTACGAGTTCTTTGTAACTACAGTAAACGAGTAACTTGTAACGACAGTTAACGAGTTCTTTGTAACTACAGTGTACGAGTAACTTGTAACTACAGTTTACGAGTAACTAGTAACTACAGTTTACGAGTTCTTTGTAACTACAGTATACGAGTAACTTGTAACTACAGTCAACGAGTTCTTTGTAACTATAGTGTACGATTAACTTGTAACTACAGTTAACGAGTGACTTGTAACTACAGTTTACGAGTAACTTGTAACTACAGTTTACGAGTAACTTGTAACTACAGTTTACGAGTAACTTGTAACTACAGTTTACGAGTTCTTTGTAACTACAGTATGCGAGTAACTTGTAACTTCAGTGTACGAGTAACTTGTAACTACAATTTACGAGTAAATTAAAACTACAGTTTACAAGTAACTTGTAACTTCAGTATACGAGTAACTTGTAACTACAGTTTACGAGTTCTTTGTAACTTCTGTTTACGAGTAACTTGTAACTACAGTTTACGAGTCACTAGTAACTACAGTTCACGAGTTCTTTGTAACTACAGTGTACGAGTAACTTGAAACGACAGTTAACGAGTTCTTTGTAACTACAGTGTACGAGTATCTTGTAGCTAAAGTATACGAGTAACTTGTAACTACAGTTTACGAGTAATTAGTAACTACAGTTTACGAGTTCTTTGAAACTACTGTGTACGAGTAACTTCTAACTACAGCATACGAGTAACTTGTAACTTCAGTTAACGAGTGACTTTTAACTTCAGTGTACGAGTAATTTGTAACTACAGTTTACGAGTAACTTGTAACTACAGTTTACGAGTAAGTATTAACTACAGTTTACGAGTAACTTGTAACTACAGTATACGAGTTCTTTGTAACTACAGTATACGAGTAACTTGTAACTACAGTTTACGAGTTTTTTGTAACAACAGTGTACGAGTAACATGTAACTTCAGTATACGAGTAACTTGTTACTACAGTTTACGAATTCTTTGTAACTACAGTGTACTAGTAACTTGTAACGACAGTTAACGAGTTTTTTGTAACTACAGTATACGAGTAACTTGTAACAACAGTTTACGAGTTCTTTGTAACTACAGTGTACGAGTAACTTGTAACTACAGTATACGAGTTCTTTGAAACTACAGTGTACGAGTAACTTGTAACTACAGTTAACGAGTTCTTTGTAACTACAGTATACGAGTTCTTTGTAACTACAGTGTACGAGTAACTTGTAACGACAGTTAACGAGTTCTTTGTAACTACAGTATACGAGTGACTTGTAACTACAATTTACGAGTTCTTTGTAACTACAGTGTACGAGTATCTTGAAGCTACAGTATACGAGTAACTTGTAACTTCAGTTAACGAGTCACTAGTAACTACTGTTTACGAGTTCTTTGTATCTACAGTGTACGAGTAACTTGAAACGACAGTTTACGAGTTCTTTGTAACTACAGTGTACGAGTAAATTGAAACTACAGATAACGACTTCTTTTTAACTACAATGTACGAGTAACTTGTAACTACAGTATACGAGTAACTTGTTACTACAGTATACGAGTAACTTGTAACTTCAGTTTACGAGTGACTTGTAACTACAGTGTACAAGTAAATTGTTACATCAGTATACGAGTAACTTGTAACTTCAGTATACGAGTAACTTGTAACTACAGTATACGAGTAACTTGTAACTACAGCGTACGAGTAACTTTTAACTACAGTTTACGAGATCTTTGTAACTTCAGTGTACGAGTTACTTGTAAGTACAGAATACGAGTAACTTGTTACTACAGTTTACGAGTAACTTGTAACTACAGTTAACGAGTTCTTTGTAACTACAGTGTACGAGTAACTTTTTACTACAGTTTACGAGTAACTAGTTACTACAGTATACGAGTTCTTTGAAACTACAGTGTACTAGTAACTTGTAACTACAGTTTACGAGTGACTTGTAACTACAGTTTACGAGTGACTTGTAACTTCAGTTGACGAGTGACTTGTAACTACAGTGTACAAGTAACTTGTTACATCAGTATACGAGTAACTTGTTACTACAGTATATGAGTACTTTGTAACTACAGCGTAAGAGTAACTTGTAACTACAGTTTACGAGTTCTTTGTAACTACAGTGTACGAGTAACTTGTAACTACAGAATACGAGTAACTTGTAACTACTGTTTACGAGTAACTTGTAACGACAGTTCACGAGTTCTTTGTTACTACAGTATACGAGTAACTTGTAACAACAGTTTACGAGAAACTTGTAACTGCGGTATTCGAGTAACTTGTAACTTCAGTTTACGAGTTACTTGTAACTACAGTGTACAAGTAACTTGTTACATCAGTATACGAGTAACTTGTAACTTCAGTATACGAGTAACTTGTTACTACAGTATATGAGTATCTTGTAACTACAGTATGCGAGTAACTTGTAACTACAGTGTACGAGTAACTTGTAACTACAATTTACGAGTAAATTAAAACTACAGTTTACAAGTAACTTGTAACTTCAGTATACGAGTAACTTGTAACTACAGTTTACGAGTTCTTTGTAACTTCTGTTTACGAGTAACTTGTAACTACAGTTTACGAGTCACTAGTAACTACAGTTCACGAGTTCATTGTAACTACAGTGTACGAGTAACTTGAAACGACAGTTAACGAGTTCTTTGAAACTACAGTGTACGAGTATCTTGTAGCTACAGTATACGAGTAACTTGTAACTACAGTTTACGAGTAATTAGTAACTACAGTTTACGAGTTCTTTGTAACTACTGTGTACGAGTATTTTCAAACTACAGCATACGAGTAACTTGTAACTTCAGTTAACGAGTGACTTTTAACTTCAGTGTACGAGTAATTTGTAACTACAGTTTACGAGTAACTTGTAACTACAGTTTACGAGTAAGTTTTAACTACAGTTTACGAGTAACTTGTAACTACAGTATACGAGTTCTTTGTAACTACAGTATACGAGTAACTTGTAACTACAGTTTACGAGTTTTTTGTAACAACAGTGTACGAGTAACATGTAACTTCAGTATACGAGTAACTTGTTACTACAGTTTACGAGTTCTTTGTAACTACAGTGTACTAGTAACTTGTAACGACAGTTAACGAGTTCTTTGTAACTACAGTATACGAGTAACTTGTAACAACAGTTTACGAGTTCTTTGTAACTACAGTGTACGAGTAACTTGTAACTACAGTATACGAGTTATTTGAAACTACAGTGTACGAGTAACTTGTAACTACAGTTAACGAGTTCTTTGTAACTACAGTATACGAGTTCTTTTTAACTACAGTGTACGAGTAACTTGTAACGACAGTTAACGAGTTCTTTGTAACTACAGTATACGAGTAACTTGTAACTACAGTTTACGAGTTCTTTGTAACTACAGTGTACGAGTATCTTGAAGCTACAGTATACGAGTAACTTGTAACTACAGTTAACGAGTAACAAGTAAGTACAGTTTACGAGTATCTAGTAACTACAGTTTACGAGTTCTTTGTAACTACAGTAAACGAGTAACTTGTAACGACAGTTAACGAGTTCTTTGTAACTTCAGTGTACGAGTAACTTGTAACTACAGTTTACGAGTAACTTGTAACTACAGTATACGAGTACTTTGTAACTACAGTAAACGAGTATCTTGAAGCTACAGTATACGAGTAACTTGTAACTACAGTTAACGAGTAACTAGTAACTACAGTTTACGAGTTCTTTGTAACTACAGTAAACGAGTAACTTGAAACGACAGTTAACGAGTTCTTTGTAACTACAGTTAACGAGTAACAAGTAAGTACAGTTTACGAGTATCTAGTAACTACAGGTTACGAGTTCTTTGTAACTACAGTAAACGAGTAACTTGTAACGACAGTTAACGAGTTCTTTGTAACTTCAGTGTACGAGTAACTTGTAACTACAGTTTACGAGTAACTTGTAACTACAGTATACGAGTACTTTGTAACTACAGTAAACGAGTATCTTGAAGCTACAGTATACGAGTAACTTGTAACTACAGTTAACGAGTAACTAGTAACTACAGTTTACGAGTTCTTTGTAACTACAGTAAACGAGTAACTTGTTACGACAGTTAACGAGTTCTTTGTAACTACAGTGTACGAGTAACTTGTAACTACAGTTTACGAGTAATTAGTAACTACAGTTTACGAGTTCTTTGTAACTACTGTGTACGAGTATTTTCAAACTACAGCATACGAGTAACTTGTAACTTCAGTTAACGAGTGACTTTTAATTTCAGTGTACGAGTAATTTGTAACTACAGTTTACGAGTAACTTGTAACTACAGTTTACGAGTAAGTTTTAACTACAGTTTACGAGTAGCTTGTAACTACAGTATACGAGTTCTTTGTAACTACAGTATACGAGTAACTTGTAACTACAGTTTACGAGTTTTTTGTAACAACAGTGTACGAGTAACATGTAACTTCAGTATACGAGTAACTTGTTACTACAGTTTACGAGTTCTTTGTAACTACAGTGTACTAGTAACTTGTAACGACAGTTAACGAGTTCTTTGTAACTACAGTATACGAGTAACTTGTAACAACAGTTTACGAGTTCTTTGTAACTACAGTGTACGAGTAACTTGTAACTACAGTATACGAGTTCTTTGAAACTACAGTGTACGAGTAACTTGTAACTACAGTTAACGAGTTCTTTGTAACTACAGTATACGAGTTCTTTGTAACTACAGTGTACGAGTAACTTGTAACGACAGTTAACGAGTTCTTTGTAACTACAGTATACGAGTAACTTGTAACTACAGTTTACGAGTTCTTTGTAACTACAGTGTACGAGTATCTTGAAGCTACAGTATACGAGTAACTTGTAACTACAGTTAACGAGTAACAAGTAAGTACAGTTTACGAGTATCTAGTAACTACAGTTAACGAGTTCTTTGTAACTACAGTAAACGAGTAACTTGTAACGACAGTTAACGAGTTCTTTGTAACTTCAGTGTACGAGTAACTTGTAACTACAGTTTACGAGTAACTTGTAACTACAGTATACGAGTACTTTGTAACTACAGTAAACGAGTATCTTGAAGCTACAGTATACGAGTAACTTGTAACTACAGTTAACGAGTAACTAGTAACTACAGTTTACGAGTTCTTTGTAACTACAGTAAACGAGTAACTTGTAACGACAGTTAACGAGTTCTTTGTAACTACAGTGTACGAGTAACTTGTAACTACAGTTTACGAGTAACTAGTAACTATAGTTTACGAGTTCTTTGTAACTACAGTATACGAGTAACTTGTAACTACAGTCAACGAGTTCTTTGTAACTATAGTGTACGATTAACTTGTAACTACAGTTAACGAGTGACTTGTAACTACAGTTTACGAGTAACTTGTAACTACAGTTTACGAGTAACTTGTAACTACAGTTTACGAGTAACTTGTAACTACAGTTTACCAGTTCTTTGTAACTACAGTGAACGAGTAACTTGTAACGACAGTTAACGAGTTCTTTGTAACTACAGTATACGAGTTACTTGTAACTACAGTTTACGAGTTCTTTGTAACTACAGTGTACGAGTAACTTGTTACTACAGATAACGACTTCTTTTTAACTACAGTGTACGAGTAACTTGTAACTACAGTATACGAGTAACTTGTTACTACAGTATACGAGTAACTTGTAACTTCAGTTTACGAGTGACTTGTAACTACAGTGTAAAAGTAACTTGTTACTACAGTATATGAGTTACTTGTAACTACAGTATACGAGTAACTTGTGACTACAGTATACGAGTAACTTGTAACTACAGCGTACGAGTAACTTTTAACTACAGTTTACGAGATCTTTGTAACTACAGAATACGAGTAACTTGTAACTACAGCATACGAGTAACTTGTAACTTCAGTTAACGAGTGACTTGTAACTACAGTTTACGAGTAACTTGTAACTACAGTTTACGAGTAACTTGTAACTACAGTTTACGAGTTCTTTGTAACTACAGTGTACGAGTAACTTGTAACGACAGTTAACGAGTTCTTTGTAACTACAGTATACGAGTAACTTGTAACTACAGTTTACGAGTTCTTTGTAACTACAGTGTACGAGTAACTTGAAACAACAGATAACGACTTCTTTTTAACTACAGTGTACAAGTAACTTGTAACTACAGTATACGAGTAACTTGTTACTACAGTATACGAGTAACTTGTAACTTCAGTTTACGAGTGACTTGTAACTACAGTGTACAAGTAACTTGTTACATCAGTATACGAGTAACTTGTAACTTCAGTATACGAGTAACTTGTAACTACAGTATACGAGTAACTTGTTACTACAGTTTACGAGTAACTTGTAACTACAGTAAACGATTTCTTTGTAACTACAGTATACGAGTAACTTTTTACTACAGTTTACGAGTAACTAGTTACTACAGTATACGAGTTCTTTGAAACTACAGTGTACGAGTAACTTGTAACTACAGTGTACAAGTTACTTGTAACTACAGTTTACGAGTGACTTGTAACTACAGTTTACGAGTTCTTTGTAACTACAGTGTACGAGTATCTTGAAGCTACAGTATACGAGTAACTTGTAACTACAGTTAACGAGTAACTAGTAACTACAGTTTACGAGTAACTTGTAACTACAGTTAACGAGTTCTTTGTTACTACAGTAAACGAGTGACTTGTAACGACAGTTAACGAGTTCTTTGTAACTACAGTGTTCGAGTAACTTGTAACTACAGATAATGACTTCTTTTTAACTACAGTGTACGAGTAACTTGTAACTACAGTTTACGAGTGACTTGTAACTACAGTCTACGAGTTCTTTGTAACTACAGTGTACGAGTATCTTGAAGCTACAGTATACGAGTAACTTGTAACTACAGTTAACGAGTAACTAGTAACTACAGTTAACGAGTAACTAGTAACTACAGTTAACGAGTTCTTTGTTACTACAGCCAACGAGTAACTTGTAACTACAGTTTACGAGTTCTTTGAAACTACAGTGTACGAGTTACTTGTAACTACAGAATACGAGTAACTTGTAACTACTGTTTATGAGTAACTTGTAACGACAGTTCACGAGTTCTTTGTAACTACAGTATACGAGTAACGTGTAACTACAGTTTACGAATAACTTGTAACTGCAGTATACGAGTAACTTGTAACTTCAGTTAACGAGTTACTTGTAACTACAGTGTACAAGTAACTTGTTACATCAGTATACGAGTAACTTGTAACTTCAGTATACGAGTAACTTGTTACTACAGTATATGAGTTACTTGTAACTACAGTATGCGAGTAACTTGTAACAACAGTGTACGAGTAACTTGTAACTACAGTTTACGAGTAATTTAAAACTACAGTTTAAAAGTAACTTGTAACTTCTGTATACGAGTAACTTGTAACTACAGTTTACGAGTTCTTTGTAACTTCTGTTTACGAGTAACTTGTAACTACAGTTTACGAGTCACTAGTAACTACAGTTCACGAGTTCTTGGTAACTACAGTGTACGAGTAACTTGAAACGACAGTTTACGAGTTCTTTGTAACTACAGTTTACGAGTATCTTGTAGCTACAGTATACGAGTAACTTAAAACTACAGTTTACGAGTAACTAGTAACTACAGTTTCCGAGTTCTTTGTAACTACAGTGTACGAGTAACTTGTTACATCAGTATACGAGTAACTTTTAACTACAGTTTACAGTCCATCAGTGTGGATCCACACCTGCATCCACACTGATGCAGGTGTGGATCTCATCAATCATATAATCGAAGCCTGGGAGGAATCTCATGATGCAGTAGGTGTGTTTTGTGATTTGTCCAAGGCGTTTGATTGTGTTCATCATGATACTCTGGTCAGGAAGCTACATCACTACGGCGTAAAAGACCACGCTCTTAGTCTTTTGGAATCATATCTTAACAATAGAATCCAAAAGGTCGATGTCAACGGTGAAAGATCATCTGGATCAAAGATAAGAATGGGCGTTCCGCAGGGTTCGATTCTTGGTCCTTTTTTGTTTCTTGTATATATTAATGATCTACCATATCTAGTTAAAGAAAAACATGATATAGTTTTGTTCGCGGACGATACCTCTCTACTTTTCAGAGTAAAGAGGCAAAAACTCAACTATGATGACGTGAACAAAGCTATTACCGATGTAGTGCAATGGTTTACAGTAAATAACCTACTATTGAATGAAAAGAAAACTAAATGTATCAAATTTGTATTACCAAATGTTAAACCAAGCTCTACAATTATTAAGGTAAAGGATGAAAAGTTGGACCTTGCGGACTCAACTGTATTTTTAGGCATAACTTTGGACGCCTCGCTCCAATGGGGGCCACATATTGAGAAATTGTCGAAGAGACTGAGTTCAGCAGCATACGCAGTTAAAAAAATAAGACATCTCACTGATGTAGACACTGCAAGACTAGTTTACCTTAGCTACTTCCATAGCTTAATGTCTTATGGCTTACTATTATGGGGCCATGCTGCGGATGTGAACAATATATTTGTTTTGCAGAAACGGGCTGTTCGTTCAATTTATAAATTGGGACCTCGAGTCTCCTTGAGACAGAAATTTAAAGAAATCAACATATTGACATTTGTGTCACAGTACATATACGAAAATCTAGTGTACGTAAAAATAAATATAGATTCTTTTAAGAAAAATTGTGACAGGCATAATTTTAACACTAGAAATAAGGAGCAACTTGCTGTGCACATGAGCAGGCTTAGTAAAGTAAGCAAAACTTTTAAGGGCAATTGTATACGCTTTTATAACAAACTTCCTAAAGATATTCAAGACTTACCCTTAAATAAATTTAAACCAGTAATTAAACAAAAATTGTACAAGAAAGGCTATTATGAAATATCAGACTATATGCAAGATAAATCTCCATGGGTTTAATTCAAATGTATAAAGTAAATATTTTATTAGACGAAACAAGTAGATTTATCTACTGCAATTTTTTGTTATTATTATATTTATTTTTTTATGTAGCCATTTTTGGGCTATACATATATATTATTCGTTATTTCCAAAATTAGCTAGGGCAGTTTAGGGCCTAGAAAGATTGTTAATTTAGAGTAGGAGCACTTCTGGGCAGGTTTTTTGGGGGGTTTTTCCTGTTCAGGGGGTCCGGTTAATTATACGCATGTTAATAACACGCTTTGGAAATTTTGACTAAAATTTGAAACAATTGTCGTTTACAAATGGTGGTGGCGTAAAGTTACGTGCTGTGTGATTAACCTGGCCAGCCCCGAGGCAGTGCCTTTATTTTTATTTTTATTTTTGTATCCCGCCCGAGCCGGTTTTCTATTAGGACAATACAAAATTGTTATAAAAAGAAGAAGATTGCGTTATGCAAATTTCTTTTTTTTACAATGACCGATCATGACGTCAATAAGTGATAATGCTATCCTACATTGAATAAAGTTATTTCATTTTCATTTTTCATTTTACAAGTTCTTTGTAACTACTGTGTACGAGTAACTTCTAACTACAGCATACGAGTAACTTGTAACTTCAGTTAACAAGTGACTTGTAACTACAGTTTACGAGTAATTTGTAACTACAGTTTACGAGTAACTTGTAACTACAGTTTACGAGTAAGTTTTAACTACAGTTTACGAGTAACTTGTAACTACAGTATACGAAATCTTTGTAACTACAGTGTACGAGTAACTTGTAACTACAGTTCACGAGTTTTTTGTAACAACAGTGTACGAGTAACATGCAACTTCAGTATACGAGTAACTTGTAACTACAGTTTACGAGTTCTTTGTAACTACAGTGTACGAGTAACTTGTAACGACAGTTAACGAGTTCTTTGTAACTACAGTATACGAGTAACTTGTAACAACAGTTTACGAGTTCTTTGTAACTACAGTGTACGAGTAACTTGTAACTACAGTATACGAGTTCTTTGAAACTACAGTGTACGAGTAACTTGTAACTACAGTTAACGAGTTCTTTGTAACTACAGTATACGAGTTCTTTGTAACTACAGTGTACGAGTAACTTGTAACGACAGTTAACGAGTTCTTTGTAACTACAGTATACGAGTAACTTGTAACTACAGTTTACGAGTTCTTTGTTACTACAGTGTACGAGTAACTTGTAACTACAGTTTACGATTTCTTTGTAACTACAGTATACGAGTTCTTTGTAACTACAGTGTACGAGTAACTTGTAACTACAGTATACGAGTTCTTTGAAACTACAGTGTACGAGTAACTTGTAACTACAGTTAACGAGTTCTTTGTAACTACAGTATACGAGTTCTTTGTAACTACAGTGTACGAGTAACTTGTAACGACAGTTAACGAGTTCTTTGTAACTACAGTATACGAGTAACTTGTAACTACAGTTTACGAGTTCTTTGTAACTACAGTGTACGAGTATCTTGAAGCTACAGTATACGAGTAACTTGTAACTACAGTTAACGAGTAACTAGTAACTACAGTTTACGAGTAACTAGTAACTACAGTTTACGAGTTCTTTGTAACTACAGTAAACGAGTAACTTGTAACGACAGTTAACGAGTTCTTTGTAACTTCAGTGTACGAGTAACTTGTAACTACAGTTTACGAGTAACTTGTAACTACAGTATACGAGTACTTTGTAACTACAGTAAACGAGTATCTTGAAGCTACAGTATACGAGTAACTTGTAACTACAGTTAACGAGTAACTAGTAACTACAGTTTACGAGTTCTTTGTAACTACAGTAAACGAGTAACTTGTAACGACAGTTAACGAGTTCTTTGTAACTACAGTGTACGAGTAACTTGTAACTACAGTTTACGAGTAACTAGTAACTACAGTTTACGAGTTCTTTGTAACTACAGTATACGAGTAACTTGTAACTACAGTCAACGAGTTCTTTGTAACTATAGTGTACGATTAACTTGTAACTACAGTTAACGAGTGACTTGTAACTACAGTTTACGAGTAACTTGTAACTACAGTTTACGAGTAACTTGTAACTACAGTTTACGAGTAACTTGTAACTACAGTTTACGAGTTCTTTGTAACTACAGTATGCGAGTAACTTGTAACTTCAGTGTACGAGTAACTTGTAACTACAATTTACGAGTAAATTAAAACTACAGTTTACAAGTAACTTGTAACTTCAGTATACGAGTAACTTGTAACTACAGTTTACGAGTTCTTTGTAACTTCTGTTTACGAGTAACTTGTAACTACAGTTTACGAGTCACTAGTAACTACAGTTCACGAGTTCTTTGTAACTACAGTGTACGAGTAACTTGAAACGACAGTTAACGAGTTCTTTGTAACTACAGTGTACGAGTATCTTGTAGCTAAAGTATACGAGTAACTTGTAACTACAGTTTACGAGTAATTAGTAACTACAGTTTACGAGTTCTTTGAAACTACTGTGTACGAGTAACTTCTAACTACAGCATACGAGTAACTTGTAACTTCAGTTAACGAGTGACTTTTAACTTCAGTGTACGAGTAATTTGTAACTACAGTTTACGAGTAACTTGTAACTACAGTTTACGAGTAAGTTTTAACTACAGTTTACGAGTAACTTGTAACTACAGTATACGAGTTCTTTGTAACTACAGTATACGAGTAACTTGTAACTACAGTTTACGAGTTTTTTGTAACAACAGTGTACGAGTAACATGTAACTTCAGTATACGAGTAACTTGTTACTACAGTTTACGAATTCTTTGTAACTACAGTGTACTAGTAACTTGTAACGACAGTTAACGAGTTTTTTGTAACTACAGTATACGAGTAACTTGTAACAACAGTTTACGAGTTCTTTGTAACTACAGTGTACGAGTAACTTGTAACTACAGTATACGAGTTCTTTGAAACTACAGTGTACGAGTAACTTGTAACTACAGTTAACGAGTTCTTTGTAACTACAGTATACGAGTTCTTTGTAACTACAGTGTACGAGTAACTTGTAACGACAGTTAACGAGTTCTTTGTAACTACAGTATACGAGTGACTTGTAACTACAATTTACGAGTTCTTTGTAACTACAGTGTACGAGTATCTTGAAGCTACAGTATACGAGTAACTTGTAACTACAGTTAACGAGTCACTAGTAACTACTGTTTACGAGTTCTTTGTATCTACAGTGTACGAGTAACTTGAAACGACAGTTTACGAGTTCTTTGTAACTACAGTGTACGAGTAAATTGAAACTACAGATAACGACTTCTTTTTAACTACAATGTACGAGTAACTTGTAACTACAGTATACGAGTAACTTGTTACTACAGTATACGAGTAACTTGTAACTTCAGTTTACGAGTGACTTGTAACTACAGTGTACAAGTAAATTGTTACATCAGTATACGAGTAACTTGTAACTTCAGTATACGAGTAACTTGTAACTACAGTATACGAGTAACTTGTAACTACAGCGTACGAGTAACTTTTAACTACAGTTTACGAGATCTTTGTAACTTCAGTGTACGAGTTACTTGTAAGTACAGAATACGAGTAACTTGTTACTACAGTTTACGAGTAACTTGTAACTACAGTTAACGAGTTCTTTGTAACTACAGTGTACGAGTAACTTTTTACTACAGTTTACGAGTAACTAGTTACTACAGTATACGAGTTCTTTGAAACTACAGTGTACTAGTAACTTGTAACTACAGTTTACGAGTGACTTGTAACTACAGTTTACGAGTGACTTGTAACTTCAGTTGACGAGTGACTTGTAACTACAGTGTACAAGTAACTTGTTACATCAGTATACGAGTAACTTGTTACTACAGTATATGAGTACATTGTAACTACAGCGTAAGAGTAACTTGTAACTACAGTTTACGAGTTCTTTGTAACTACAGTGTATGAGTAACTTGTAACTACAGAATACGAGTAACTTGTAACTACTGTTTACGAGTAACTTGTAACGACAGTTCACGAGTTCTTTGTTACTACAGTATACGAGTAACTTGTAACAACAGTTTACGAGAAACTTGTAACTGCGGTATTCGAGTAACTTGTAACTTCAGTTTACGAGTTACTTGTAACTACAGTGTACAAGTAACTTGTTACATCAGTATACGAGTAACTTGTAACTTCAGTATACGAGTAACTTGTTACTACAGTATATGAGTATCTTGTAACTACAGTATGCGAGTAACTTGTAACTACAGTGTACGAGTAACTTGTAACTACAATTTACGAGTAAATTAAAACTACAGTTTACAAGTTACTTGTAACTTCAGTATACGAGTAACTTGTAACTACAGTTTACGAGTTCTTTGTAACTTCTGTTTACGAGTAACTTGTAACTACAGTTTACGAGTCACTAGTAACTACAGTTCACGAGTTCATTGTAACTACAGTGTACGAGTAACTTGAAACGACAGTTAACGAGTTCTTTGAAACTACAGTGTACGAGTATCTTGTAGCTACAGTATACGAGTAACTTGTAACTACAGTTTACGAGTAATTAGTAACTACAGTTTACGAGTTCTTTGTAACTACTGTGTACGAGTATTTTCAAACTACAGCATACGAGTAACTTGTAACTTCAGTTAACGAGTGACTTTTAACTTCAGTGTACGAGTAATTTGTAACTACAGTTTACGAGTAACTTGTAACTACAGTTTACGAGTAAGTTTTAACTACAGTTTACGAGTAACTTGTAACTACAGTATACGAGTTCTTTGTAACTACAGTATACGAGTAACTTGTAACTACAGTTTACGAGTTTTTTGTAACAACAGTGTACGAGTAACATGTAACTTCAGTATACGAGTAACTTGTTACTACAGTTTACGAGTTCTTTGTAACTACAGTGTACTAGTAACTTGTAACGACAGTTAACGAGTTCTTTGTAACTACAGTATACGAGTAACTTGTAACAACAGTTTACGAGTTCTTTGTAACTACAGTGTACGAGTAACTTGTAACTACAGTATACGAGTTCTTTGAAACTACAGTGTACGAGTAACTTGTAACTACAGTTAACGAGTTCTTTGTAACTACAGTATACGAGTTCTTTGTAACTACAGTGTACGAGTAACTTGTAACGACAGTTAACGAGTTCTTTGTAACTACAGTATACGAGTAACTTGTAACTACAGTTTACGAGTTCTTTGTAACTACAGTGTACGAGTATCTTGAAGCTACAGTATACGAGTAACTTGTAACTACAGTTAACGAGTAACAAGTAAGTACAGTTTACGAGTACCTAGTAACTACAGTTTACGAGTTCTTTGTAACTACAGTAAACGAGTAACTTGTAACGACAGTTAACGAGTTCTTTGTAACTTCAGTGTACGAGTAACTTGTAACTACAGTTTACGAGTAACTTGTAACTACAGTATACGAGTACTTTGTAACTACAGTAAACGAGTATCTTGAAGCTACAGTATACGAGTAACTTGTAACTACAGTTAACGAGTAACTAGTAACTACAGTTTACGAGTTCTTTGTAACTACAGTAAACGAGTAACTTGAAACGACAGTTAACGAGTTCTTTGTAACTACAGTTAACGAGTAACAAGTAAGTACAGTTTACGAGTATCTAGTAACTACAGGTTACGAGTTCTTTGTAACTACAGTAAACGAGTAACTTGTAACGACAGTTAACGAGTTCTTTGTAACTTCAGTGTACGAGTAACTTGTAACTACAGTTTACGAGTAACTTGTAACTACAGTATACGAGTACTTTGTAACTACAGTAAACGAGTATCTTGAAGCTACAGTATACGAGTAACTTGTAACTACAGTTAACGAGTAACTAGTAACTACAGTTTACGAGTTCTTTGTAACTACAGTAAACGAGTAACTTGTAACGACAGTTAACGAGTTCTTTGTAACTACAGTGTACGAGTAACTTGTAACTACAGTTTACGAGTAATTAGTAACTACAGTTTACGAGTTCTTTGTAACTACTGTGTACGAGTATTTTCAAACTACAGCATACGAGTAACTTGTAACTTCAGTTAACGAGTGACTCTTAATTTCAGTGTACGAGTAATTTGTAACTACAGTTTACGAGTAACTTGTAACTACAGTTTACGAGTAAGTTTTAACTACAGTTTACGAGTAGCTTGTAACTACAGTATACGAGTTCTTTGTAACTACAGTATACGAGTAACTTGTAACTACAGTTTACGAGTTTTTTGTAACAACAGTGTACGAGTAACATGTAACTTCAGTATACGAGTAACTTGTTACTACAGTTTACGAGTTCTTTGTAACTACAGTGTACTAGTAACTTGTAACGACAGTTAACGAGTTCTTTGTAACTACAGTATACGAGTAACTTGTAACAACAGTTTACGAGTTCTTTGTAACTACAGTGTACGAGTAACTTGTAACTACAGTATACGAGTTCTTTGAAACTACAGTGTACGAGTAACTTGTAACTACAGTTAACGAGTTCTTTGTAACTACAGTATACGAGTTCTTTGTAACTACAGTGTACGAGTAACTTGTAACGACAGTTAACGAGTTCTTTGTAACTACAGTATACGAGTAACTTGTAACTACAGTTTACGAGTTCTTTGTAACTACAGTGTACGAGTATCTTGAAGCTACAGTATACGAGTAACTTGTAACTACAGTTAACGAGTAACAAGTAAGTACAGTTTACGAGTATCTAGTAACTACAGTTTACGAGTTCTTTGTAACTACAGTAAACGAGTAACTTGTAACGACAGTTAACGAGTTCTTTGTAACTTCAGTGTACGAGTAACTTGTAACTACAGTTTACGAGTAACTTGTAACTACAGTATACGAGTACTTTGTAACTACAGTAAACGAGTATCTTGAAGCTACAGTATACGAGTAACTTGTAACTACAGTTAACGAGTAACTAGTAACTACAGTTTACGAGTTCTTTGTAACTACAGTAAACGAGTAACTTGTAACGACAGTTAACGAGTTCTTTGTAACTACAGTGTACGAGTAACTTGTAACTACAGTTTACGAGTAACTAGTAACTATAGTTTACGAGTTCTTTGTAACTACAGTATACGAGTAACTTGTAACTACAGTCAACGAGTTCTTTGTAACTATAGTGTACGATTAACTTGTAACTACAGTTAACGAGTGACTTGTAACTACAGTTTACGAGTAACTTGTAACTACAGTTTACGAGTAACTTGTAACTACAGTTTACGAGTAACTTGTAACTACAGTTTACCAGTTCTTTGTAACTACAGTGAACGAGTAACTTGTAACGACAGTTAACGAGTTCTTTGTAACTACAGTATACGAGTTACTTGTAACTACAGTTTACGAGTTCTTTGTAACTACAGTGTACGAGTAACTTGTTACTACAGATAACGACTTCTTTTTAACTACAGTGTACGAGTAACTTGTAACGACAGTATACGAGTAACTTGTTACTACAGTATACGAGTAACTTGTAACTTCAGTTTACGAGTGACTTGTAACTACAGTGTAAAAGTAACTTGTTACTACAGTATATGAGTTACTTGTAACTACAGTATACGAGTAACTTGTGACTACAGTATACGAGTAACTTGTAACTACAGCGTACGAGTAACTTTTAACTACAGTTTACGAGATCTTTGTAACTACAGAATACGAGTAACTTGTAACTACAGCATACGAGTAACTTGTAACTTCAGTTAACGAGTGACTTGTAACTACAGTTTACGAGTAACTTGTAACTACAGTTTACGAGTAACTTGTAACTACAGTTTACGAGTTCTTTGTAACTACAGTGTACGAGTAACTTGTAACGACAGTTAACGAGTTCTTTGTAACTACAGTATACGAGTAACTTGTAACTACAGTTTACGAGTTCTTTGTAACTACAGTGTACGAGTAACTTGAAACAACAGATAACGACTTCTTTTTAACTACAGTGTACAAGTAACTTGTAACTACAGTATACGAGTAACTTGTTACTACAGTATACGAGTAACTTGTAACTTCAGTTTACGAGTGACTTGTAACTACAGTGTACAAGTATCTTGTTACATCAGTATACGAGTAACTTGTAACTTCAGTATACGAGTAACTTGTAACTACAGTATACGAGTAACTTGTTACTACAGTTTACGAGTAACTTGTAACTACAGTAAACGATTTCTTTGTAACTACAGTATACGAGTAACTTTTTACTACAGTTTACGAGTAACTAGTTACTACAGTATACGAGTTCTTTGAAACTACAGTGTACGAGTAACTTGTAACTACAGTGTACAAGTTACTTGTAACTACAGTTTACGAGTGACTTGTAACTACAGTTTACGAGTTCTTTGTAACTACAGTGTACGAGTATCTTGAAACTACAGTATACGAGTAACTTGTAACTACAGTTAACGAGTAACTAGTAACTACAGTTTACGAGTAACTAGTAACTACAGTTAACGAGTTCTTTGTTACTACAGTAAACGAGTGACTTGTAACGACAGTTAACGAGTTCTTTGTAACTACAGTGTTCGAGTAACTTGTAACTACAGTTTACGAGTAACTTGTAACTACAGTATACGAGTACTTTGTAACTACAGTATACGAGTATCTTGAAGCTACAGTATACGAGTAACTTGTAACTACAGTTTACGAGTTCTTTGTAACTACAGTGTACGAGTAACATGTAACTTCAGTAAACGAATAACTTGTAACTACAGTTTACGAGTTCTTTGTAACTACAGTGTACGAGTAACTTGTAACTACAGTTTACGAGTAACTAGTAACTACAGTTTACGAGTTCTTTGTAACTACAGTATACGAGTAACTTGTAACTACAGTCAACGAGTTCTTTGTAACTACAGTGTACGAGTAACTTGTAACTACAGTATACGAGTAACTTGTAACTTTAGCATACGAGTAACTTGTAACTTCAGTTAACGAGTGACTTGTAACTACAGTTTACGAGTAACTTGTAACTACAGTTTGCGAGTAACTTGTAACTACAGTTTACGAGTAACTTGTAACTACAGTTTACGAGTTCTTTGTAACTACAATGTACGAGTAACTTGTAACGACAGTTAACGAGTTCTTTGTAACTACAGTAAACGAGTTACTTGTAACTACAGTTTACGAGTTCTTTGTAACTACAGTGTACGAGTAACTTGTAACTACAGATAATGACTTCTTTTTAACTACAGTGTACGAGTAACTTGTAACTACAGTATACGAGTAACTTGTTACTACAGTATACGAGTAACTTGTAACTTCAGTTTACGAGTGACTTGTAACTACAGTGTACAAGTAACTTGTTACTACAGTATATGAGTAACTTGTAACTACAGTATACGAGTAACTTGTAACTACAGCATACGAGTAACTGGTAACTTCAGTTAACGAGTGACTTGTAACTACAGTTTACGAGTAACTTGAAACTACAGTTTACGAGTAACTTGTAACTACAGTTTACGAGTTCTTTGTAACTACAGTGTACGAGTAACTTGTAACGACAGTTAACGAGTTCTTTGTAACTACAGTATACGAGTAACTTGTAACTACAGTTTACGAGTTCTTTGTAACTACAGTGTACGAGTAACTTGAAACTACAGATAACGACTTCTTTTTAACTACAGTGTACGAGTAACTTGTAACTACAGTATACGAGTAACTTGTTACTACAGTATACGAGTAACTTGTAACTTCAGTTTACGAGTGACTTGTAACTACAGTGTACAAGTAACTTGTTACATCAGTATACGAGTAACTTGTTACTTCAGTATACGAGTAACTTGTAACTACAGTATACGAGTAACTTGTAACTACAGCGTACGAGTAACTTGTAACTACAGTTTACGAGTTCTTTGTAACTACAGTGTACGAGTTACTTGTAACTACAGAATACGAGTAACTTGTTACTACAGTTTACGAGTAACTTGTAACTACAGTTAACGATTTCTTTGTAACTACTGTATACGAGTAACTTTTTACTACAGTTTACGAGTAACTAGTTACTACTGTATACGAGTTCTTTGAAACTATAGTGTACAAGTAACTTGTAACTACAGTGTACAAGTAACTTGTAACTACAGTTAACGAGTGACTTGTAACTACAGTTTACGAGTGACTTGTAACTTCAGTTGACGAGTGATTTGTAACTACAGTGTACAAGTAACTTGTTACATCAGTATACGAGTAACTTGTAACTACAGTAAATGAGTACTTTGTAACTACAGCCAACGAGTTATTTGTAACTACAGTTTACGAGTTCTTTGAAACTACAGTGTACGAGTTACTTGTAACTACAGAATACGAGTAACTTGTAACTACTGTTTACGAGTAACTTGTAACGACAGTTCACGAGTTCTTTGTAACTACAGTATACGAGTAACTTGTAACTACAGTTTACGAATAACTTGTAACTGCAGTATACGAGTAACTTGTAACTTCAGTTAACGAGTTACTTGTAACTACAGTGTACAAGTAACTTGTTACATCAGTATACGAGTAACTTGTAACTTCAGTATACGAGTAACTTGTTACTACAGTATATGAGTTACTTGTAACTACAGTATGCGAGTAACTTGTAACAACAGTGTACGAGTAACTTGTAACTACAGTTTACGAGTAAATTAAAACTACAGTTTACAAGTAACTTGTAACTTCTGTATACGAGTAACTTGTAACTACAGTTTACGAGTTCTTTGTAACTTCTGTTTACGAGTAACTTGTAACTACAGTTTACGAGTCACTAGTAACTACAGTTCACGAGTTCTTGGTAACTACAGTGTACGAGTAACTTGAAACGACAGTTTACGAGTTCTTTGTAACTACAGTGTACGAGTATCTTGTAGCTACAGTATACGAGTAACTTAAAACTACAGTTTACGAGTAACTAGTAACTACAGTTTCCGAGTTCTTTGTAACTACAGTGTACGAGTAACTTGTTACATCAGTATACGAGTAACTTTTAACTACAGTTTACAAGTTCTTTGTAACTACTGTGTACGAGTAACTTCTAACTACAGCATACGAGTAACTTGTAACTTCAGTTAACAAGTGACTTGTAACTACAGTTTACGAGTAATTTGTAACTACAGTTTACGAGTAACTTGTAACTACAGTTTACGAGTAAGTTTTAACTACAGTTTACGAGTAACTTGTAACTACAGTATACGAAATCTTTGTAACTACAGTGTACGAGTAACTTGTAACTACAGTTTACGAGTTTTTTGTAACAACAGTGTACGAGTAACATGTAACTTCAGTATACGAGTAACTTGTAACTACAGTTTACGAGTTCTTTGTAACTACAGTGTACGAGTAACTTGTAACGACAGTTAACGAGTTCTTTGTAACTACAGTATACGAGTAACTTGTAACAACAGTTTACGAGTTCTTTGTAACTACAGTGTACGAGTAACTTGTAACTACAGTATACGAGTTCTTTGAAACTACAGTATACGAGTAACTTGTAACTACAGTTAACGAGTTCTTTGTAACTACAGTATACGAGTTCTTTGTAACTACAGTGTACGAGTAACTTGTAACGACAGTTAACGAGTTCTTTGTAACTACAGTATACGAGTAACTTGTAACTACAGTTTACGAGTTCTTTGTTACTACAGTGTACGAGTAACTTGTAACTACAGTTTACGATTTCTTTGTAACTACAGTATACGAGTTCTTTGTAACTACAGTGTACGAGTAACTTGTAACTACAGTATACGAGTTCTTTGAAACTACAGTGTACGAGTAACTTGTAATTACAGTTAACGAGTTCTTTGTAACTACAGTTTACGAGTTCTTTGTAACTACAGTGTACGAGTAACTTGTAACGACAGTTAACGAGTTCTTTGTAACTACAGTATACGAGTAACTTGTTACTACAGTTTACGAGTTCTTTGTAACTACAGTGTACGAGTATCTTGAAGCTACAGTATACGAGTAACTTGTAACTACAGTTAACGAGTAACTAGTAACTACAGTTTACGAGTAACTAGAAACTACAGTTTACGAGTTCTTTGTAACTACAGTAAACGAGTAACTTGTAACGACAGTTAACGAGTTCTTTGTAACTTCAGTGTACGAGTAACTTGTAACTACAGTTTACGAGTAACTTGTAACTACAGTATACGAGTACTTTGTAACTACAGTAAACGAGTATCTTGAAGCTACAGTATACGAGTAACTTGTAACTACAGTTAACGAGTAACTAGTAACTACAGTTTACGAGTTCTTTGTAACTACAGTAAACGAGTAACTTGTAACGACAGTTAACGAGTTCTTTGTAACTACAGTGTACGAGTAACTTGTAACTACAGTTTACGAGTAACTAGTAACTACAGTTTACAAGTTCTTTGTAACTACAGTATACGAGTAACTTGTAACTACAGTCAACGAGTTCTTTGTAACTATAGTGTACGATTAACTTGTAACTACAGTTAACGAGTGACTTGTAACTACAGTTTACGAGTAACTTGTAACTACAGTTGACGAGTAACTTGTAACTACAGTTTACGAGTAACTTGTAACTACAGTTTACGAGTTCTTTGTAACTACAGTGTACGAGTAACTTGTAACGACAGTTAACGATTTCTTTGTAACTACAGTATACGAGTTACTTGTAACTACAGTTTACGAGTTCTTTGTAACTACAGTGTACGAGTAACTTGTTACTACAGATAACGACTTCTTTTTAACTACAGTATACGAGTAACTTGTGACTACAGTATACGAGTAACTTGTAACTACAGCGTACGAGTAACTTTTAACTACAGTTTACGAGATCTTTGTAACTACAGAATACGAGTAACTTGTAACTACAGCATACGAGTAACTTGTAACTTCAGTTAACGAGTGACTTGTAACTACAGTTTACGAGTAACTTGTAACTACAGTTTACGAGTAACTTGTAACTACAGTTTACGAGTTCTTTGTAACTACAGTGTACGAGTAACTTGTAACGACAGTTAACGAGTTCTTTGTAACTACAGTATACGAGTAACTTGTAACTACAGTTTACGAGTTCTTTGTAACTACAGTGTACGAGTAACTTGAAACAACAGATAACGACTTCTTTTTAACTACAGTGTACAAGTAACTTGTAACTACAGTATACGAGTTACTTGTTACTACAGTATACGAGTAACTTGTAACTTCAGTTTACGAGTGACTTGTAACTACAGTGTACAAGTAACTTGTTACATCAGTATACGAGTAACTTGTAACTTCAGTATACGAGTAACTTGTAACTACAGTATACGAGTAACTTTTTACTACAGTTTACGAGTAACTTGTAACTACAGTAAACGATTTCTTTGTAACTACAGTATACGAGTAACTTTTTACTACAGTTTACGAGTAACTAGTTACTACAGTATACGAGTTCTTTGAAACTACAGTGTACGAGTAACTTGTAACTACAGTGTACAAGTAACTTGTAACTACAGTTTACGAGTGACTTGTAACTACAGTTTACGAGTTCTTTGTAACTTTAGTGTACGAGTATCTTGAAGCTACAGTATACGAGTAACTTGTAACTACAGTTAACGAGTAACTAGTAACTACAGTTTACGAGTAACTAGTAACTACAGTTAACGAGTTCTTTGTTACTACAGTAAACGAGTGACTTGTAACGACAGTTAACGAGTTCTTTGTAACTACAGTGTTCGAGTAACTTGTAACTACAGTTTACGAGTAACTTGTAACTACAGTATACGAGTACTTTGTAACTACAGTATACGAGTATCTTGAAGCTACAGTATACGAGTAACTTGTAACTACAGTTTACGAGTTCTTTGTAACTACAGTGTACGAGTAACATGTAACTTCAGTAAACGAGTAACTTGTAACTACAGTTTACGAGTTCTTTGTAACTACAGTGTACGAGTAACTTGTAACTACAGTTTACGAGTAACTAGTAACTACAGTTTACGAGTTCTTTGTAACTACAGTATACGAGTAACTTGTAACTACAGTCAACGAGTTCTTTGTAACTACAGTGTACGAGTAACTTGTAACTACAGTATACGAGTAACTTGTAACTTTAGCATACGAGTAACTTGTAACTTCAGTTAACGAGTGACTTGTAACTACAGTTTACGAGTAACTTGTAACTACAGTTTACGAGTAACTTGTAACTACAGTTTACGAGTAACTTGTAACTACAGTTTACGAGTTCTTTGTAACTACAATGTACGAGTAACTTGTAACGACAGTTAACGAGTTCTTTGTAACTACAGAAAACGAGTAACTTGTAACTACAGTTTACGAGTTCTTTGTAACTACAGTGTACGAGTAACTTGTAACTACAGATAATGACTTCTTTTTAACTACAGTGTACGAGTAACTTGTAACTACAGTATACGAGTAACTTGTTACTACAGTATACGAGTAACTTGTAACTTCAGTTTACGAGTGACTTGTAACTACAGTGTACAAGTAACTTGTTACTACAGTATATGAGTTACTTGTAACTACAGTATACGAGTAACTTGTAACTACAGTATACGAGTAACATTAAACTACAGTTTACGAGTTCTTTGTAACTACAGTGTACGAGTAACTTGTAACTACAGTATACGAGTAACTTGTAACTACAGCATACGAGTAACTGGTAACTTCAGTTAACGAGTGACTAGTAACTACAGTTTCCGAGTTCTTTGTATTTACAGTGTACGAGTAACTTGTTACATCAGTATACGAGTAACTTTTAACTACAGTTTACAAGTTCTTTGTAACTACTGTGTACGAGTAACTTCTAACTACAGCATACGAGTAACTTGTAACTTCAGTTAACAAGTGACTTGTAACTACAGTTTACGAGTAATTTGTAACTACAGTTTACGAGTAACTTGAAACTACAGTTTACGAGTAAGTTTTAACTACAGTTTACGAGTAACTTGTAACTACAGTAAACGAAATCTTTGTAAATACAGTGTACGAGTAACTTGTAACTACAGTTTACGAGTTTTTTGTAACAACAGTGTACGAGTAACATGTAACTTCAGTATACGAGTAACTTGTAACTACAGTTTACGAGTTCTTTGTAATTACAGTGTACGAGTAACTTGTAACGACAGTTAACGAGTTCTTTGTAACTACAGTATACGAGTAACTTGTAACAACAGTTTACGAGTTCTTTGTAACTACAGTGTACGAGTAACTTGTAACTACAGTATACGAGTTCTTTGAAACTACAGTGTACGAGTAACTTGTAACTACAGTTAACGAGTTCTTTGTAACTACAGTATACGAGTTCTTTGTAACTACAGTGTACGAGTAACTTGTAACGACAGTTAACGAGTTCTTTGTAACTACAGTATACGAGTAACTTGTAACTACAGTTTACGAGTTCTTTGTTACTACAGTGTACGAGTAACTTGTAACTACAGTTTACGATTTCTTTGTAACTACAGTATACGAGTTCTTTGTAACTACAGTGTACGAGTTACTTGTTACATCAGTATACGAGTAACTTGTAACTTCAGTTTACGAGTGACTTGTAACTACAGTGTACAAGTAACTTGTTACTACAGTATATGAGTTACTTGTAACTACAGTATACGAGTTACTTGTGACTACAGTATACGAGTAACTTGTAACTACAGCGTACGAGTAACTTTTAACTACAGTTTACGAGATCTTTGTAACTACAGAATACGAGTAACTTGTAACTACAGCATACGAGTAACTTGTAACTTCAGTTAACGAGTGACTTGTAACTACAGTTTACGAGTAACTTGTAACTACAGTTTACGAGTAACTTGTAACTACAGTTTACAAGTTCTTTGTAACTACAGTGTACGAGTAACTTGTAACGACAGTTAACGAGTTCTTTGTAACTACAGTATACGAGTAACTTGTAACTACAGTTTACGAGTTCTTTGTAACTACAGTGTACGAGTAACTTGAAACAACAGATAACGACTTCTTTTTAACTACAGTGTACAAGTAACTTGTAACTACAGTATACGAGTTACTTGTTACTACAGTATACGAGTAACTTGTAACTTCAGTTTACGAGTGACTTGTAACTACAGTGTACAAGTAACTTGTTACATCAGTATACGAGTAACTTGTAACTTCAGTATACGAGTAACTTGTAACTACAGTATACGAGTAACTTGTTACTACAGTTTACGAGTAACTTGTAACTACAGTAAACGATTTCTTTGTAACTACAGTATACGAGTAAATTTTTACTACAGTTTACGAGTAACAAGTTACTACAGTTTACGAGTTCTTTGAAACTACAGTGTACGAGTAACTTGTCACTACAGTGTACAAGTAACTTGTAACTACAGTTTACGAGTGACTTGTAACTACAGTTTACGAGTTCTTTGTAACTACAGTGTACGAGTATCTTGAAGCTACAGTATACGAGTAACTTGTAACTACAGTTAACGAGTAACTAGTAACTACAGTTTACGAGTAACTAGTAACTACAGTTAACGAGTTCTTTGTTACTACAGTAAACGAGTGACTTGTAACGACAGTTAACGAGTTCTTTGTAACTACAGTGTTCGAGTAACTTGTAACTACAGTTTACGAGTAACTTGTAACTACAGTATACGAGTACTTTGTAACTACAGTATACGAGTATCTTGAAGCTACAGTATACGAGTAACTTGTAATCACAGTTTACGAGTTCTTTGTAACTACAGTGTACGAGTAACATGTAACTTCAGTAAACGAGTAACTTGTAACTACAGTTTACGAGTTCTTTGTAACTACAGTGTACGAGTAACTTGTAACTACAGTTTACGAGTAACTAGTAACTACAGTTTACGAGTTCTTTGTAACTACAGTATACGAGTAACTTGTAACTACAGTCAACGAGTTCTTTGTAACTACAGTGTACGAGTAACTTATAACTACAGTATACGAGTAACTTGTAACTTTAGCATACGAGTAACTTGTAACTTCAGTTAACGAGTGACTTGTAACTACAGTTTACGAGTAACTTGTAACTACAGTTTACGAGTAACTTGTAACTACAGTTTACGAGTAACTTGTAACTACAGTTTACGAGTTCTTTGTAACTACAATGTACGAGTAACTTGTAACGACAGTTAACGAGTTCTTTGTAACTACAGAAAACGAGTTACTTGTAACTACAGTTTACGAGTTCTTTGTAACTACAGTGTACGAGTAACTTGTAACTACAGATAATGACTTCTTTTTAACTACAGTGTACGAGTAACTTGTAACTACAGTATACGAGTAACTTGTTACTACAGTATACGAGTAACTTGTAACTTCAGTTTACGAGTGACTTGTAACTACAGTGTACAAGTAACTTGTTACTACAGTATATGAGTTACTTGTAACAACAGTATACGAGTAACTTGTAACTACAGTATACGAGTAACATTAAACTACAGTTTACGAGTTCTTTGTAACTACAGTGTACGAGTAACTTGTAACTACAGTATACGAGTAACTTGTAACTACAGCATACGAGTAACTGGTAACTTCAGTTAACGAGTGATTTGTAACTACAGTTTACGAGTAACTTGAAACTACAGTTTACGAGTAACTTGTAACTACAGTTTACGAGTTCTTTGTAACTACAGTGTACGAGTAACTTGTAACGACAGTTAACGAGTTCTTTGTAACTACAGTATACGAGTAACTTGTAACAACAGTTTACGAGTTCTTTGTAACTACAGTGTACGAGTAACTTGAAACTACAGATAACGACTTCTTTTTAACTACAGTGTACGAGTAACTTGTAACTACAGTATACGAGTAACTTGTAACAACAGTGTACGAGTAACTTGTAACTACAGTTTACGAGTAAATTAAAACTACAGTTTACAAGTTACTTGTAACTTCTGTATACGAGTAACTTGTAACTACAGTTTACGAGTTCTTTGTAACTTCTGTTTACGAGTAACTTGTAACTACAGTTTACGAGTCACTAGTAACTACAATTCACGAGTTCTTGGTAACTACAGTGTACGAGTAACTTGAAACGACAGTTTACGAGTTCTTTGTAACTACAGTGTACGAGTATCTTGTAGCTACAGTATACGAGTAACTTATAACTACAGTTTACGAGTAACTAGTAACTACAGTTTCCGAGTTCTTTGTAACTACAGTGTACGAGTAACTTGTTACATCAGTATACGAGTAACTTTTAACTACAGTTTACAAGTTCTTTGTAACTACTGTGTACGAGTAACTTTTAACTACAGCATACGAGTAACTTGTAACTTCAGTTAACAAGTGACTTGTAACTACAGTTTACGAGTAATTTGTAACTACAGTTTACGAGTAACTTGTAACTACAGTTTACGAGTAAGTTTTAACTACAGTTTACGAGTAACTTGTAACTACAGTAAACGAAATCTTTGTAACTACAGTGTACGAGTAACTTGTAACTACAGTTTACGAGTTTTTTGTAACAACAGTGTACGAGTAACATGTAACTTCAGTATACGAGTAACTTGTAACTACAGTATACGAGTTCTTTGAAACTACAGTGTACGAGTAACTTGTTACTACAGTTAACGAGTTCTTTGTAACTACAGTATACGAGTTCTTTGTAACTACAGTTTACGAGTAACTTGTAACGACAGTTAACGAGTTCTTTGTAACTACAGTGTACGAGTAACTTGTAACTACAGTTAACGAGTTCTTTGTAACTACAGTATACGAGTTCTTTGTAACTACAGTGTACGAGTAACTTGTAACGACAGTATACGAGTAACTTGTTACTACAGTTTACGAGTTCTTTGTAACTACAGTATACGAGTAACTTGTAACTACAGTTTACGAGTAACTAGTAACTACAGTTTACGAGTTCTTTGTAACTACAGTAAACGAGAAACTTGTAACTACAGTCAACGAGTTATTTGTAACTTCAGTGTACGAGTAACTTGTAACTACTGTTTACGAGTTCTTTGTAACTACAGTGTACGAGTAACTTGTTACATCAGTATACGAGTAACTTTTAACTACAGTTTACGAGTTCTTTGTAACTACAGTGTACGAGTAACTTGTAACGACAGTTAACGAGTTCTTTGTAACTACAGTATACGAGTAACTTGTAATTACAGTTTACGAGTTCTTTGTAACTACAGTAAACGAGTTCTTTGTCACTTCAGTAAACGAGTAACTTGTAACTACAGTTTACGAGTTCTTTGTAACTACAGTGTACGAGTAACATGTAACTTCAGTAAACGAGTAACTTGTAACTACAGTTTACGAGTTCTTTGTAACTACAGTGTACGAGTAACTTGTTACATCAGTATACGAGTAACTTTTAACTACAGTTTACGAGTTCTTTGTAACTACAGTGTACGAGTAACTTGTAACGACAGTTAACGAGTTCTTTGTAACTACAGTATACGAGTAACTTGTAATTACAGTTTACGAGTTCTTTGTAACTACAGTAAACGAGTTCTTCGTCACTTCAGTAAACGAGTAACTTGTAACTACAGTTTACGAGTTCTTTGTAACTACAGTGTACGAGTAACATGTAACTTCAGTAAACGAGTAACTTGTAACTACAGTTTACGAGTTCTTTGTAACAACAGTATACGAGCCACTTGTTACTATAGTATATGAGTTACTTGTAACTACAGTATGCGAGTAACTTGTAACTACAGTGTACGAGTAACTTGTAACTACAGTTTACGAGTAAATTAAAACTAAAGTTTACAAGTAACTTGTAACTTCAGTATACGAGTAACTTGTAACTACAGTTTACGAGTAATTTGTAACTACAGTTTACCAGTCACTAGAAACTACAGTTTACGAGTTCTTTGTAACTACAGTGTACGAGTAACTTGTAACTACAGTAAACGAGAAACTTGTAACTACAGTCAACGAGTTATTTGTAATTACAGTGTACGAGTAACTTGTTACTACAGTTTACGAGTTCTTTGTAACTTCAGTGTACGAGTAACTTGTTACATCAGTTTACGAGTAACTTGTAACTTCAGCATACGAGTAACTTGTAACTTCAGTTAACAAGTGACTTGTAACTACAGTTTACGAGTAATTTGTAACTACAGTTTACCAGTCACTAGAAACTACAGTTTACGAGTTCTTTGTAACTACAGTGTACGAGAAACTTGTAACTACAGTCAACGAGTTATTTGTAACTTCAGTGTACGAGTAACTTGTAACTACTGTTTACGAGTTCTTTGTAACTACAGTGTACGAGTAACTTGTTACATCAGTATACGAGTAACTTTTAACTACAGTTTACGAGTTCTTTGTAACTACAGTGTACGAGTAACTTGTAACGACAGTTAACGAGTTCTTTGTAACTACAGTATACGAGTAACTTGTAATTACAGTTTACGAGTTCTTTGTAACTACAGTAAACGAGTTCTTTGTCACTTCAGTAAACGAGTAACTTGTAACTACAGTTTACGAGTTCTTTGTAACTACAGTGTACGAGTAACATGTAACTTCAGTAAACGAGTAACTTGTAACTACAGTTTACGAGTTCTTTGTAACAACAGTATACGAGCCACTTGTTACTATAGTATATGAGTTACTTGTAACTACAGTATGCGAGTAACTTGTAACTACAGTGTACGAGTAACTTGTAACTACAGTTTACGAGTAAATTAAAACTACAGTTTACAAGTAACTTGTAACTTCAGTATACGAGTAACTTGTAACTACAGTTTACGAGTAATTTGTAACTACAGTTTACCAGTCACTAGAAACTACAGTTTACGAGTTCTTTGTAACTACAGTGTACGAGTAACTTGAAACGACAGTTAACGAGTTCTTTGTAACTACAGTGTACGAGTAACTTGTAACTACAGTAAACGAGAAACTTGTAACTACAGTCAACGAGTTATTTGTAATTACAGTGTACGAGTAACTTGTTACTACAGTTTACGAGTTCTTTGTAACTACAGTGTACGAGTAACTTGTTACATCAGTTTACGAGTAACTTGTAACTTCAGCATACGAGTAACTTGTAACTTCAGTTAACAAGTGACTTGTAACTACAGTTTACGAGTAATTTGTAACTACAGTTTACGAGTAACTTGTAACTACAGTTTACGAGTAAGTTTAAACTACAGTTTACGAGTAACTTGTAATTACAGTTTACGAGTTCTTTGTAACTACAGTAAACGAGTTCTTTGTCACTTCAGTAAACGAGTAACTTGTAACTACAGTTTACGAGATTTTTGTAACAACAGTGTACGAGTAACATGTAACTTCAGTATACGAGTAACTTGTAACTACAGTTTACGAGTTCTTTGTAACTACAGTGTACGAGTAACTTGTAACGACAGTTAACGAGTTCTTTGTAACTACAGTGTACGAGTAACTTGTAACTACAGTATACGAGTAACTTGTAACTTTAGCATACGAGTAACTTGTAACTTTAGTTAACGAGTGACTTGTAACTACAGTTTACGAGTAACTTGTAACTACAAATTACGAGTAACTTGTAACTACAGTTTACGAGTAACTTGTAACTACAGTTTACGAGTTCTTTGTAACTACAATGTACGAGTAACTTGTAACGACAGTTAACGAGTTCTTTGTAACTACAGTAAACGAGTTACTTGTAACTACAGTTTGCGAGTTCTTTGTAACTACAGTGTACGAGTAACTTGTGACTACAGATAATGACTTCTTTTTAACTACAGTGTACGAGTAACTTGTAACTACAGTATACGAGTAACTTGTTACTACAGTATACGAGTAACTTGTAACTTCAGTTTACGAGTGACTTGTAACTACAGTGTACAAGTAACTTGTTACTACAGTATATGAGTTACTTGTAACTACAGTATACGAGTAACTTGTAACTTCAGTATACGAGTAACTTTAAATCACAGTTTACGAGTTCTTTGTAACAACAGTGTACGAGTAACTTGTAACTACAGTATACGAGTAACTTGTAACTACAGCATACGAGTAACTGGTAACTTCAGTTAACGAGTGACTTGTAACTACAGTTTACGAGTAACTTGAAACTACAGTTTACGAGTAACTTGTAACTACAGTTTACGAGTTCTTTGTAACTACAGTGTACGAGTAACTTGTAACGACAGTTAACGAGTTCTTTGTAACTACAGTATACGAGTAACTTGTAACTACAGTTTACGAGTTCTTTGTAACTACAGTGTACGAGTAACTTGAAACTACAGATAACGACTTCTTTTTAACTACAGTGTACGAGTAACTTGTAACTACCGTATACGAGTAACTTGTTACTACAGTATACGAGTAACTTGTAACTTCAGTTTACGAGTGACTTGTTACTACAGTGTACAAGTTACTTGTTACATCAGTATACGAGTAAATTGTAACTTCAGTATACGAGTAACTTGTAACTACAGTATACGAGTAACTTGTAACTACAGCGTACGAGTAACTTGTAACTACAGTTTACGAGTTTTTTGTAACTACAGTGTACGAGTTACTTGTAACTACAGAATACGAGTAACTTGTTACTACAGTTTACGAGTAACTTGTAACTACAGTTAACGATTTCTTTGTAACTACAGTATACGAGTAACTTTTTACTACAGTTTACGAGTAACTAGTTACTACTGTATACGAGTTCTTTGAAACTACAGTGTACGAGTAACTTGTAACTACAGTGTACAAGTAACTTGTAACTACAGTTAACGAGTGACTTGTAACTACAGTTTTCGAAAGACTTGTAACTTCAGTTGACGAGTGACTTGTAACTACAGTGTACAAGTAACTTGTTACATCAGTATACGAGTAACTTGTAACTACAGTATATGAGTACTTTGTAACTACAGCCAACGAGTAACTTGTAACTACAGTTTACGAGTTCTTTGAAACTACAGTGTACGAGTTACTTGTAACTACAGAATACGAGAAACTTGTAACTACTGTTTACGAGTAACTTGTAACGACAGTTCACGAGTTCTTTGTAACTACAGTATACGAGTTACTTGTAACTACAGTTTACGAATAACTTGTAACTGCAGTATACGAGTAACTTGTAACTTCAGTTTACGAGTTACTTGTAACTACAGTGTACAAGTAACTTGTTACATCAGTATACGAGTAACTTGTAACTTCAGTATACGAGTAACTTGTTACTACAGTATATGAGTTACTTGTAACAACAGTGTACAAGTAACTTGTTACTAAAGTATATGAGTTACTTGTAACTACAGTATACGAGTAACTTGTAACTACAGTATACGAGTAACTTTAAACTACAGTTTACGAGTTCTTTGTAACTACAGTGTACGAGTAACTTGTAACTACAGTATACGAGTAACTTGTTACTACAGCATACGAGTCACTAGTAACTACAGTTCACGAGTTCTTGGTAACTACAGTGTACGAGTAACTTGAAACGACAGTTTACGAGTTCTTTGTAACTACAGTGTACGAGTATCTTGTAGCTACAGTATACGAGTAACTTATAACTACAGTTTACGAGTAACTAGTAACTACAGTTTCCGAGTTCTTTGAAACTACAGTGTACGAGTAACTTGTTACATCAGTATACGAGTAACTTTTAACTACAGTTTACAAGTTCTTTGTAACTACTGTGTACGAGTAACTTCTAACTACAGCATACGAGTAACTTGTAACTTCAGTTAACAAGTGATTTGTAACTACAGTTTACGAGTAATTTGTAACTACAGTTTACGAGTGACTTGTAACTACAGTTTACGAGTAAGTTTTAACTACAGTTTACGAGTAACTTGTAACTACAGTATACGAAATCTTTGTAACTACAGTTTACGAGTAACTTTTAACTACAGTATACGAAATCTTTGTAACTACAGTGTACGAGTAACATGTAACTTCAGTATACGAGTAACTTGTAACTACAGTTTACGAGTTCTTTGTAACTACAGTGTACGAGTAACTTGTAACGACAGTTAACGAGTTCTTTGTAACTACAGTGTACGAGTAACTTGTAACTACAGTATACGAGTAACTTGTAACTTTAACATACGAGTAACTTGTAACTTCAGTTAACGAGTGACTTGTAACTACAGTTTACCAGTAACTTGTAACTACAGTTTACGAGTCACTTGTAACTACAGTTAACGAGTGACTTGTAACTACAGTTTTCGAAAGACTTGTAACTTCAGTTGACGAGTGACTTGTAACTACAGTGTACAAGTAACTTGTAACATCAGTATACGAGTAACTTGTAACTACAGTATATGAGTACTTTGTAACTACAGCCAACGAGTAACTTGTAACTACAGTTTACGAGTTCTTTGAAACTACAGTGTACGAGTAAATTGTAACTACAGAATACGAGAAACTTGTAACTACTGTTTACGAGTAACTTGTAACGACAGTTCACGAGTTCTTTGTAACTACAGTATACGAGTTACTTGTAACTGCAGTTTATGAATAACTTGTAACTGCAGTATACGAGTAACTTGTAATTTCAGTTTACGAGTTACTTGTAACTACAGTGTACAAGTAACTTGTTACATCAGTATACGAGTAACTTGTAACTTCAGTATACGAGTAACTTGTTACTACAGTATATGAGTTACTTGTAACTACAGTGTACAAGTAACTTGTTACTACAGTATATGAGTTACTTGTAACTACAGTATACGAGTAACTTGTAACTACAGTATACGAGTAACTTTAAACTACAGTTTACGAGTTCTTTGTAACTACAGTGTACGAGTAACTTGTAACTACAGTATACGAGTAACTTGTTACTACAGCATACGAGTCACTAGTAACTACAGTTCACGAGTTCTTGGTAACTACAGTGTACGAGTAACTTGAAACGACAGTTTACGAGTTCTTTGTAACTACAGTGTACGAGTATCTTGTAGCTACAGTATACGAGTAACTTATAACTACAGTTTACGAGTAACTAGTAACTACAGTATACGAAATCTTTGTAACTACAGTGTACGAGTAACATGTAACTTCAGTATACGAGTAACTTGTAACTACAGTTTACGAGTTCTTTGTAACTACAGTGTACGAGTAACTTGTAACGACAGTTAACGAGTTCTTTGTAACTACAGTGTACGAGTAACTTGTAACTACAGTATACGAGTAACTTGTAACTTTAACATACGAGTAACTTGTAACTTCAGTTAACGAGTGACTTGTAACTACAGTTTACCAGTAACTTGTAACTACAGTTTACGAGTAACTTGTAACTACAGTTTACGAGTAACTTGTAACTACAGTTTACGAGTTCTTTGTAACTACAATGTACGAGTAACTTGTAACGACAGTTAACGAGTTCTTTGTAACTACAGTAAACGAGTTACTTGTAACTACAGTTTACGAGTTCTTTGTAACTACAGTGTACGAGTAACTTGTAACTACAGATAATGACTTCTTTTTAACTACAGTGTACGAGTAACTTGTAACTACAGTATACGAGTAACTTGTTACTACAGTTTACGAGTAACTTGTAACTTCAGTTTACGAGTGACTTGTAACTACAGTGTACAAGTAACTTGTTACTACATTATATGAGTCACTTGTAACTACAGTATACGAGTAACTTGTAACTACAGTATACGAGTAACTTTAAACTACAGTTTACGAGTTCTTTGTAACTACAGTGTACGAGTAACTTGTAACTACAGTATACGAGTAACTTGTAACTACAGCATACGAGTAACTGGTAACTTCAGTTAACGAGTGACTTGTAACTTTAGTTTACGAGTAACTTGAAACTACAGTTTACGAGTAACTTGTAACTACAGTTTACGAGTTCTTTGTAACTACAGTGTACGAGTAACTTGTAACGACAGTTAACGAGTTCTTTGTAACTACAGTATACGAGTAACTTGTTACTACAGTTTACGAGTTCTTTGTAACTACAGTATACGAGTAACTTGAAACTACAGATAACGACTTCTTTTTAACTACAGTGTACGAGTAACTTGTAACTACCGTATACGAGTAACTTGTTACTACAGTATACGAGTAACTTGTAACTTCAGTTTACGAGTGACTTGTTACTTCAGTGTACAAGTAACTTGTAACATCAGTATACGAGTAACTTGTAACTTCAGTATACGAGTAACTTGTAACTACAGTATACGAGTAACTTGTAACTACAGCGTACGAGTAACTTGTAACTACAGTTTACGAGTTCTTTGTAACTACAGTGTACGAGTTACTTGTAACTACAGAATACGAGTAACTTGTTACTACAGTTTACGAGTAACTTGTAACTACAGTTAACGATTTCTTTGTAACTACAGTATACGAGTAACTTTTTACTACAGTTTACGAGTAACTAGTTACTACTGTATACGAGTTCTTTGAAACTACAGTGTACGAGTAACTTGTAACTACAGTGTACAAGTAACTTGTAACTACAGTTAACGAGTGACTTGTAACTACAGTTTACGAAAGACTTGTAACTTCAGTTGACGAGTGACTTGTAACTACAGTGTACAAGTAACTTGTTACATCAGTATACGAGTAACTTGTAACTACTGTATATGAGTACTTTGTAACTACAGCCAACGAGTAACTTGTAACTACAGTTTACGAGTTCTTTGAAACTACAGTGAACGAGTTACTTGTAACTACAGAATACGAGTAACTTGTAACTACTGTTTACGAGTAACTTGTAACGACAGTTCACGAGTTCTTTGTAACTACAGTATACGAAAAACTTGTAACTACAGTTTACGAATAACTTGTAACTGCAGTATACGAGTAACTTGTAACTTCAGTTTACGAGTTACTTGTAACTACAGTGTACAAGTAACTTGTTACATCAGTATACGAGTAACTTGTAACTTTAGTATACGAGTAACTTGTTACTACAGTATATGAGTTACTTGTAACTACAGTATGCGAGTAACTTGTAACAACAGTGTACGAGTAACTTGTAACTACAGTTTACGAGTAAATTAAAACTACAGTTTACAAGTAACTTGTAACTTCTGTATACGAGTAACTTGTAACTACAGCTTACGAGTTCTTTGTAACTTCTGTTTACGAGTAACTTGTAACTACAGTTTACGAGTCACTAGTAACTACAGTTCACGAGTTCTTGGTAACTACAGTGTACGAGTAACTTGAAACGACAGTTTACGAGTTCTTTGTAACTACAGTGTACGAGTATCTTGTAGCTACAGTATACGAGTAACTTATAACTACAGTTTACGAGTAACTAGTAACTACAGTTTCCGAGTTCTTTGTAACTACAGTGTACGAGTTACTTGTTACATCAGTATACGAGTAACTTTTAACTACAGTTTACAAGTTCTTTGTAACTACTGTGTACGAGTAACTTCTAACTACAGCATACGAGTAACTTGTAACTTCAGTTAACAAGTGACTTGTAACTACAAATTACGAGTAATTTGTAACTACAGTTTACGAGTAACTTGTAACTACAGTTTACGAGTAAGTTTTAACTACAGTTTACGAGTAACTTGTAACTACAGTATACGAAATCTTTGTAACTACAGTGTACGAGTAACTTGTAACTACAGTTTACGAGTTTTTTGTAACAACAGTGTACGAGTAACATGTAACTTCAGTATACGAGTAACTTGTAACTACAGTTTACGAGTTCTTTGTAACTACAGTGTACGAGTAACTTGTAACGACAGTTAACGAGTTCTTTGTAACTACAGTATACGAGTAACTTGTAACAACAGTTAACGAGTTCTTTGTAACTACAGTGTACGAGTAACTTGTAACTACAGTATACGAGTTCTTTGAAACTACAGTGTACGAGTAACTTGTAACTACAGTTAACGAGTTCTTTGTAACTACAGTATACGAGTTCTTTGTAACTACAGTGTACGAGTAACTTGTAACGACAGTTAACGAGTTCTTTGTAACTACAGTATACGAGTAACTTGTAACTACAGTTTACGAGTTCTTTGTTACTACAGTGTACGAGTAACTTGTAACTACAGTATACGAGTTATTTGAAACTACAGTATACGAGTATTTTGTAACTACAGTTAACGAGTTCTTTGTAACTACAGTATACGAGTAACTTGTAACTACAGTTTACGAGTAACTATTAACTTTAGTTTACGAGTTCTTTGTAACTACAGTAAACGAGAAACTTGTAACTACAGTCAACGAGTTATTTGTAACTACAGTGTACGAGTAACTTGTAACTACTGTTTACGAGTTCTTTGTAACTACAGTGTACGAGTAACTTGTTACATCAGTATACGAGTAACTTTTAACTACAGTTTACGAGTTCTTTGTAACTACAGTGTACGAGTAACTTGTAACGACAGTTAACGAGTTCTTTGTAACTACAGTATACGAGTCACTTGTAACAACAGTTTACGAGTTCTTTGTAACTACAGTAAACGAGTTCTTTGTCACTTCAGTAAACGAGTAACTTGTAACTACAGTTTACGAGTTCTTTGTAACTACAGTGTACGAGTAACATGTAACTTCAGTAAACGAGTAACTTGTAACTACAGTTTACGAGTTCTTTGTAACAACAGTATACGAGCCACTTGTTACTATAGTATATGAGTAACTTGTAACTACAGTATGCGAGTAACTTGTAACTACAGTTTACGAGTAACTTGTAACTACAGTTTAAAAGTAACTTGTAACTACAGTTTACGAGTCACTAGAAACTACAGTTTACGAGTTCTTTGTAACTACAGTGTACGAGTAACTTGTAACTACAGTTTACGAGTAAATTAAAACTACAGTTTACAAGTAACTTGTAACTTCAGTATACGAGTAACTTGTAACTACAGTTTACGAGTAACTTGTAACTACAGTTTTAAGAGTAACTTGTAACTACAGTTTACGAGTCACTAGAAACTACAGTTTACGAGTTCTTTGTAACTACAGTGTACGAGTAACTTGAAACGACAGTTAACGAGTTCTTTGTAACAACAGTGTACGAGTAACTTGTAACTACAGTAAACGACAAACTTGTAACTACAGTCAACGAGTTATTTGTAACTACAGTGTACGAGTAACTTGTAACTACAGTTTACGAGTTCTTTGTAACTACAGTGTACGAGTAACTTGTTACATCAGTTTACGAGTAACTTGTAAATTCAGCATACGAGTAACTTGTAACTTCAGTTAACAAGTGACTTGTAACTACAGTTTACGAGTAATTTGTAACTACAGTTTACGAGTAACTTGTAACTACAGTTTACGAGTAAGTTTAAACTACAGTTTACGCGTAACTTGTAACTACAGTATACGAGTTCTTTGTAACTACAGTGTACGAGTAACTTGTAACTACAGTTTACGAGATTTTTGTAACAACAGTGTACGAGTAACATGTAACTTCAGTATACAAGTAACTTGTAACTACAGTTTACGAGTTCTTTGTAACTACAGTGTACGAGTAACTTGTAACGACAGTTAGAGAGTTCTTTGTAACTACAGTATACGAGTTACTTGTAACTACAGTTTACGAGTTCTTTGTAACTACTGTTTACGAGTAACTTGTACCGACAGTTCACGAGTTCTTTGTAACTACAGTATACGAGTAAGTTGTAACTACAGTTTACGAGAAACTTGTAACTACAGTATACGAGTAACTTGTTACAACAGTATACGAGTAACTTGTTACTACAGTATATGAGTACTTTGAAACTACAGTGTACGAGTAACTTGTAACTACAGTATACGAGTTCTTTGTTACTACAGTGTACGAGTTACTTGTAACTACAGAATACGAGTAACTTGTTACCACAGTTTACGAGTAACTTGTAACGACAGTTCACGAGTTCTTTGTAACTACAGTATACGAGTAACTTGTAACTACAGTTTACGAGTATCTAGTAACTACAGTATACGAGTTTTTTGTTACTAAAGTGTACGAGTAACTTGTTACTACAGTATACGAGTTCTTTGAAACCACAGTGTACGAATAACTTGTAACTACAGTATACAAGTAACTGGTAACTACAGTTTACGAGTGACTTGTAACTACAGTTTACGAGTTACTTGATACTACAGTTAACGAGTTCTTTGTAACTACAGTTAACGACTTCTTTGTAACTACAGTGTACGAGTAACTTGTATTTTCAGTATACGAGTAACTTGTAACTACAGTTAACGAGTAACTTGTAACTACAGTTTACGAGTAACTTGTTACTACAGATAACGTCTTTTTTTTAACTACAGTGTACTAGTAACTTGTAACTACAGTATACGAGTAACTTGTAACTTCAGTTTACGAGTGACTTGTAATTGTAACTACAGTGTACAAGTAACTTGTTACATCAGTATACGAGTAACTTGTAACTACAGTATTATGAGTACTTTGTAACTACAGCGTACGAGTAATTTGTAACTACAGTTTACGAGTTCTTTGTAACTACAGTGTACGAGTAACTTGTAACTACAGAATACGAGTAACTTGTTACTACAGTTTACGAGAAACTTGTAACTACAGTATACGAGTAACTTGTTAGTACAGTATCTGAGTAACTTGTAACTACAGTATACGAGTACTTTGTAACTACAGTATATGAGTCACTTGTAACTGCAGTATACGAGTAACCTGTAACTACAGTATACGAGCCACTTGTTACTACAGTATATGAGTAACTTATAACTTTAGTATGCGAGTAATTTGTAACTACAGTGTACGAGTAACTTGTAACTTCAGTTTACGAGTAAATAAAAACTACAGTTTACGAGTAACTTGTAACTACAGTGTACGAGTAACTTGTAACGACAGTTCACGAGTAACTAGTAACTACAGTTAACGAGTTCTTTGTAACTACAGTTAACGAGTTCTTTGTAACAACAGTGTACGAATAACTTGTAACTACAGTTAACGAATAACTTGTAACTACAGTTAACGAGTAACTAGTAACTACTGTTTTACGAGTTCTTTGTAACTACAGTAAACGAGTAACTTGTAACGACAGTTAACGAGTTCTTTGTAAATACAGTGTACGAGTAACTTTTAACAACAGTTTACGAGTAACTTGTAACTACAGTGTACGAGTATCTTGTAGCTACAGTATACGAGTAACTTGTATCTACAGTTTACGAGTAACTTGTAACTACAGTTTACAAGTAACTAGTAACTACAGTTGACAGGTTCTTTGTAACAACAGTGTACGAGTAACTTGTAACTACAGTTTACGAGTAACTAGTAACTACAGTTAACGAGTTCTTTGTAACGTCAGTCTACGAGTAACTTGTAACTACAGTTTACGAGAAACTTGTAACTACCGTATACGAGTAACTTGTTAGTACAGCATCTGAGTAACTTGTGACTACAGTATACGAGTACTTTGTAACTACAGTTTACGAGTATCTTGAAGCTTTAGTATACGAGTAACTTGTAACTACAGTTAACGAGTAACTAGTAACTACAGTTTACGAGTTCTTTGTAACTACAGTAAACGAGTAACTTGTAACGACAGTTAACGAGTTCTTTGTAACTACAGTGTACGAGTAACTTGTAACTACAGTTTACGAGTAACTAGTAACTACAGTTTACGAGTTCTTTGTAACTACAGTATACGAGTAACTTGTAACTACAGTCAACGAGTTCTTTGTAACTACAGTATACGAGTAACTTGTAACTTCAGTATACGAGTAACTTTTAACTACAGTTTACGAGTTCTTTGTAACTACATACATACATACATACATATAATCACGCCTCTTTCCCGTAGGGGTAGGCAGAGACTACATCTTTCCACTTGCTACGATCCTGACACACCTCTTTCGCTTCTTCAACATGCATCAATCTTTTCATACATGCTCGTCGGTTAAGGGTACTCTTGACCTGACCTTTCTCTAGAACGTCCCCGATCTGATCCAAGTACGTGCGTCTTGGTCTTCCCCTTCCAACGTTCCCAACCACACTCGCCATATACACCTGTTTCGTTAATACAGTGTACGAGTAACTTGTAACTACAGTATACGAGTAACTTGAAACTACAGCATACGAGTAACTTGTAACTTCAGTTAACGAGTGACTTGTAACTACAGTTTACGAGTAACTTGTAACTACAAATTACGAGTAACTTGTAACTACAGTTTACGAGTTCTTTGTAACTACAGTGTACGAGTAACTTGTAACGACAGTTAACGAGTTCTTTGTAACTACAGTATACGAGTAACTGTAACTACAGTTTACGAGTTCTTTGTAACTACAGTGTACGAGTAACTTGAAACTACAGATAACGACTTCTTTTTAACTACAGTGTACGAGTAACTTGTAACTACAGTATACGAGTTACTTGTAACTACAGCGTACGAGTAACTTGCAACTACAGTTTACGAGTTCTTTGTAACTACAGTGTACGAGTTACTTGTAACTACAGAATACGAGTAACTTGTTACTACAGTTTACGAGTAACTTGTAACTACAGTTAACGAGTTCTTTGTAACTACAGTATACGAATAACTTTTTACTACAGTCAACGAGTTCTTTGTAACTTCAGTGTACGAGTAACTTGTAACTACAGTATACGAGTTTCTTGTAACTACAGCATACGAGTAACTTGTAACTTCAGTTAACGAGTGACTTGTTACTACAGTTTACGAGTAACTTGTAACTACAGTTTACGAGTAACTTGTAACTACAGTTTACGAGTAACTTGTAACTACAGTTCACGAGTTCTTTGTAACTTCAGTGTACGAGTAACTTGTAACGACAGTTAACGAGTAACTTGTAACTACAGTATACGAGTAACTTGTAACTTCAGTTTACGAGTGACTTGTAACTACAGTGTACAAGTAACTTGTTACATCAGTATACGAGTATTCGAGTAACTTGTAACTACAGTATACGAGTATCTTTTAACTTCAGTTTACGAGTTCTTTGTAACTACAGTGTACGAGTAACTTGTAACTACAGTATACGAGTAACTTGTAACTACAGTTTACGAGTTCTTTGTAACTACAGTAAACGAGTTCTTTGTCACTTCAGTAAACGAGTAACTTGTAACTACAGTTTACGAGTTCTTTGTAACTACAGTGTACGAGTAACATGTAACTTCAGTAAACGAGTAACTTGTAACTACAGTTTACGAGTTCTTTGTAACAACAGTATACGAGCCACTTGTTACTATAGTATATGAGTTACTTGTAACTACAGTATGCGAGTAACTTGTAACTTCAGTTTACGAGTAACTTGTAACTACAGTTTACGAGTAACTTGTAACTACAGTTTACGAGTCACTAGAAACTACAGTTTACGAGTTCTTTGTAACTACAGTGTACGAGTAACTTGTAACTACAGTTTACGAGTAAATTAAAACTACAGTTTACAAGTAACTTGTAACTTCAGTATACGAGTAACTTGTAACTACAGTTTACGAGTAACTTGTAACTACAGTTTACGAGTAACTTGTAACTACAGTTTACGAGTCACTAGAAACTACAGTTTACGAGTTCTTTTAACTACAGTGTATGAGTAACTTGAAACGACAGTTAACGAGTTCTTTGTAACTACAGTGTACGAGTAACTTGTAACTACAGTAAACGAGAAAATCGTAACTACAGTCAACGAGTTATTTGTAACTACAGTGTACGAGTAACTTGTAACTACAGTTTACGAGTTCTTTGTAACTACAGTGTACGAGTAACTTGTTACATCAGTTTACGAGTAACTTGTAACTTCAGCATACGAGTAACTTGTAACTTCAGTTAACAAGTGACTTGTAACTACAGTTTACGAGTAGTTTGTAACTACAGTTTACGAGTTACTTGTAACTACAGTTTACGAGTAAGTTTAAACTACAGTTTACGCGTAACTTGTAACTACAGTATACGAGTTCTTGGTAACTACAGTGTACGAGTAACTTGTAACTACAGTTTACGAGATTTTTGTAACAACAGTGTACGAGTAACATGTAACTTCAGTATACGAGTAACTTGTAACTACAGTTTACGAGTTCTTTGTAACTACAGTGTACGAGTAACTTGTAACGACAGTTAACGAGTTCTTTGTAACTACAGTATACGAGTTACTTGTAACTACAGTTTACGAGTTCTTTGTAACTACTGTTTACGAGTAACTTGTAACGACAGTTCACGAGTTCTTTGTAACTACAGTATACGAGTAAGTTGTAACTACAGTTTACGAGAAACTTGTAACTACAGTATACGAGTAACTTGTTACAACAGTATACGAGTAACTTGTTATTACAGTATATGAGTACTTTGTCACTACAGTGTACGAGTAACTTGTAACTACAGAATACGAGTAACTTGTTACCACAGTTTACGAGTAACTTGTAACGACAGTTCACGAGTTCTTTGTAACAACAGTATACGAGTAACTTGTAACTACAGTTTACGAGTATCTAGTAACTACAGTATACGAGTTTTTTGTTACTAAAGTGTACGAGTAACTTGTTACTACAGTATACGAGTTCTTTGAAACCACAGTGTACGAATAACTTGTAACTACAGTATACAAGTAACTTGTAACTACAGTTTACGAGTGACTTGTAACTACAGTTTACGAGTAACTTGATACTACAGTTAACGAGTTCTTTGTAACTACAGTTAACGAGTTCTTTGTAACTACAGTGTACGAGTAACTTGTATCTTCAGTATACGAGTAACTTGTAACTACAGTTAACGAGTAACTTGTAACTACAGTTTACGAGTAACTTGTTACTACAGATATTGTCTTTTTTTTAACTACAGTGTACTAGTAACTTGTAACTACAGTATACGAGTAACTTGTAACTTCAGTTTACGAGTGACTTGTAATTGTAACTACAGTGTACAAGTAACTTGTTACATCAGTATACGAGTAACTTGTAACTACAGTATATGAGTACTTTGTAACTACAGCGTACGAGTAATTTGTAACTACAGTTTACGAGTTCTTTGTAACTACAGTGTACGAGTAACTTGTAACTACAGAATACGAGTAACTTGTTACTACAGTTTACGAGAAACTTGTAACTACAGTATACGAGTAACTTGTTAGTACAGTATCTGAGTAACTTGTAACTACAGTATACGAGTACTTTGTAACTACAGAATATGAGTCACTTGTAACTGCAGTATACGAGTAACCTGTAACTACAGTATACAGCCACTTGTTACTACAGTATATGAGTAACTTATAACTTTAGTATGCGAGTAATTTGTAACTACAGTGTACGAGTAACTTGTAACTTCAGTTTACGAGTAAATAAAAACTACAGTTTACGAGTAACTTGTAACTACAGTGTACGAGTAACTTGTAACGACAGTTCACGAGTAACTAGTAACTACAGTTAACGAGTTCTTTGTAACTACAGTTAACGAGTTCTTTGTAACAACAGTGTACGAATAACTTGTAACTACAGTTAACGAATAACTTGTAACTACAGTTAACGAGTAACTAGTAACTACTGTTTTACGAGTTCTTTGTAACTACAGTAAACGAGTAACTTGTAACGACAGTTAACGAGTTCTTTGTAACTACAGTGTACGAGTAACTTTTAACAACAGTTTACGAGTAACTTGTAACTACAGTGTACGAGTATCTTGTAGCTACAGTATACGAGTAACTTGTATCTACAGTTAACGAGTAACTAGTAACTACAGTTTACGAGTTCTTTGTAACTACAGTAAACGAGTAACTTGTAACTACAGTTAACGAGTTCTTTGTAACTACAGTGTACGAGTAACTTGTTACAATAGTTTACGAGTAACTTGTAACTACAGTTTACAAGTAACTAGTAACTACAGTTGACAGGTTCTTTGTAACAACAGTGTACGAGTAACTTGTAACTACAGTTTACGAGTAACTAGTAACTACAGTTAACGAGTTCTTTGTAACGTCAGTCTACGAGTAACTTGTAACTACAGTTTACGAGAAACTTGTAACTACCGTATACGAGTAACTTGTTAGTACAGCATCTGAGTAACTTGTGACTACAGTATACGAGTACTTTGTAACTACAGTATACGAGTATCTTGAAGCTTTAGTATACGAGTAACTTGTAACTACAGTTAACGAGTAACTAGTAACTACAGTTTACGAGTTCTTTGTAACTACAGTAAACGAGTAACTTGTAACGACAGTTAACGAGTTCTTTGTAACTACAGTGTACGAGTAACTTGTAACTACAGTTTACGAGTAACTAGTAACTACAGTTTACGAGTTCTTTTTAACTACAGTATACGAGTAACTTGTAACTACAGTCAACGAGTTCTTTGTAACTATAGTAAACGAGAAACTTGTAACTACAGTCAACGAGTTATTTGTAACTACAGTGTACGAGTAACTTGTAACTACTGTTTACGAGTTCTTTGTAACTACAGTGCACGAGTAACTTGTAACTTCAGTATACGAGTAACTTTTAACTACAGTTTACGAGTTCTTTGTAACTACATACATACATACATACATATAATCACGCCTCTTTCCCGTAGGGGTAGGCAGAGACTACATCTTTCCACTTGCTACGATCCTGACACACCTCTTTCGCTTCTTCAACATGCATCAATCTTTTCATACATGCTCGTCGGTTAAGGGTACTCTTGACCTGACCTTTCTCTAGAACGTGCCCGATCTGATCCAAAAACGTGCGTCTTGGTCTTCCCCTTCCAACGTTCCCATCCACACTCGCCATATACACCTGTTTCGTTAATACAGTGTACGAGTAACTTGTAACTACAGTATACGAGTAAATTGAAACTACAGCATACGAGTAACTTGTAACTTCAGTTAACGAGTGACTTGTAACTACAGTTTACGAGTAACTTGTAACTACAAATTACGAGTAACTTGTAACTACAGTTTACGAGTTCTTTGTAACTACAGTGTACGAGTAACTTGTAACGACAGTTAACGAGTTCTTTGTAACTACAGTATACGAGTAACTGTAACTACAGTTTACGAATTCTTTGTAACTACAGTGTACGAGAAACTTGTAACTACAGTCAACGAGTTATTTGTAATTACAGTGTACGAGTAACTTGTAACTACTGTTTACGAGTTCCTTGTAAGAACAGTGTACGAGTAACTTGTAACTACAGTATACGAGTAACTTGTAACTTCAGTATACGAGTAACTTGTAACTACAGTTTACGAGTAAATTAAAACTACAGTTTACAAGTAACTTGTAACTTCAGTATACGAGTAACTTGTAACTACAGTTTACGAGTAACTTGTAACTACAGTTTACGAGTAACTTGTAACTACAGTTTACGAGTCACTAGAAACTACAGTTTACGAGTTCTTTTAACTACAGTGTACGAGTAACTTGAAACGACAGTTAACGAGTTCTTTGTAACTACAGTGTACGAGTAACTTGTAACTACAGTAAACGAGAAACTTGTAACTACAGTCAACGAGTTATTTGTAACTACAGTGTACGAGTAACTTGTAACTACAGTTTACGAGTTCTTTGTAACTACAGTGTACGAGTAACTTGTTACATCAGTTTACGAGTAACTTGTAACTTCAGCATACGAGTAACTTGTAACTTCAGTTAACAAGTGACTTGTAACTACAGTTTACGAGTAGTTTGTAACTACAGTTTACGAGTTACTTGTAACTACAGTTTACGAGTAAGTTTAAACTACAGTTTACGCGTAACTTGTAACTACAGTATACGAGTTCTTTGTAACTACAGTGTACGAGTAACTTGTAACTACAGTTTACGAGATTTTTGTAACAACAGTGTACGAGTAACATGTAACTTCAGTATACGAGTAACTTGTAACTACAGTTTACGAGTTCTTTGTAACTACAGTGTACGAGTAACTTGTAACGACAGTTAACGAGTTCTTTGTAACTACAGTATACGAGTTACTTGTAACTACAGTTTACGAGTTCTTTGTAACTACTGTTTACGAGTAACTTGTAACGACAGTTCACGAGTTCTTTGTAACTACAGTATACGAGTAAGTTGTAACTACAGTTTACGAGAAACTTGTAACTACAGTATACGAGTAACTTGTTACAACAGTATACGAGTAACTTGTTATTACAGTATATGAGTACTTTGTCACTACAGTGTACGAGTAACTTGTAACTACAGTATACGAGTTCTTTGTTACTACAGTGTACGAGTTCCTTGTAAGTACAGTGTACGAGTAACTTGTAACGACAGTTCACGAGTTCTTTGTAACAACAGTATACGAGTAACTTGTAACTACAGTTTACGAGTATCTAGTAACTACAGTATACGAGTTTTTTGTTACTAAAGTGTACGAGTAACTTGTAACTACAGTGTACGAGTAACTTGTAACGACAGTTAACGAGTTCTTTGTAACTACAGTATACGAGTAACTTGTAACTACAGTTTACGAGTAACTAGTAACTACAGTTTACGAGTTCTTTGTAACTACAGTATACGAGTAACTTGTAACTACAGTTTACGAGTAACTAGTAACTACAGTTTACGAGTTCTTTGTAACTACAGTAAATGAGAAACTTGTACCTACAGTCAACGAGTTATTTGTTACTACAGTGTACGAGTAACTTGTAACTACTGTTTACGAGTTCTTTGTAACTACAGTGTACGAGTAACTTGTAACTACAGTTTACGAGTTCTTTGTAACTACTGTTTACGAGTAACTTGTAACGACAGTTCACGAGTTCTTTGTAACTACAGTTTACGAGTAAGTTTAAACTACAGTTTACGCGTAACTTGTAACTACAGTATACGAGTTCTTTGTAACTACAGTGTACGAGTAACTTGTAACTACAGTTTACGAGATTTTTGTAACAACAGTGTACGAGTAACATGTAACTTCAGTATACGAGTAACTTGTAACTACAGTTTACGAGTTCTTTGTAACTACAGTGTACGAGTAACTTGTAACGACAGTTAACGAGTTCTTTGTAACTACAGTATACGAGTAACTTGTTACAACAGTATACGAGTAACTTGTTATTACAGTATATGAGTACTTTGTCACTACAGTGTACGAGTAACTTGTAACTACAGTATACGAGTTCTTTGTTACTACAGTGTACGAGTAACTTGTAAGTACAGTGTACGAGTAACTTGTAACGACAGTTCACGAGTTCTTTGTAACAACAGTATACGAGTAACTTGTAACTACAGTTTACGAGTATCTAGTAACTACAGTATACGAGTTTTTTGTTACTAAAGTGTACGAGTAACTTGTAACTACAGTGTACGAGTAACTTGTAACGACAGTTAACGAGTTCTTTGTAACTACAGTATACGAGTAACTTGTAACTACAGTTTACGAGTAACTAGTAACTACAGTTTACGAGTTCTTTGTAACTACAGTATACGAGTAACTTGTAACTACAGTTTACGAGTAACTAGTAACTACAGTTTACGAGTTCTTTGTAACTACAGTAAATGAGAAACTTGTACCTACAGTCAACGAGTTATTTGTTACTACAGTGTACGAGTAACTTGTAACTACTGTTTACGAGTTCTTTGTAACTACAGTGTACGAGTAACTTGTAACTACAGTATATGAGTAACTTGTAACTACAGCATACGAGTAACTTGTAACTTCAGTTAACGAGTGACTTGTAACTACAGTTTACGAGTAATTTGTAACTACAGTTTACGAGTAACTTGTAACTACAGTTTACGAGTAAGTTTTAACTACAGTTTACGAGTAACTTGTAACTACAGTTTACGAGTTCTTTGTTACTACAGTGTACGAGTAACTTGTAACTACAGTTTACGAGTAACTTGTTACTACAGTTTACGAGTAACTAGTAACTACAGTTTACGAGTTCTTTGTAACTATAGTAAACGAGAAACTTGTAACTACAGTCAACGAGTTATTTGTAACTACAGTGTACGAGTAACTTGTAACTACTGTTTACGAGTTTTTTGTAACTACAGTGCACGAGTAACTTGTTACATCAGTATACGAGTAACTGTTACTACAGTTTACGAGTTTCTTGTAACTACAGTGTACGAGTAACTTGTAACGACAGTTAACGAGTTCTTTGTAACTACAGTATACGAGTAACTTGTAACTACAGTTTACGAGTTCTTTGTAACTACAGTGTATGAGTAACATGTAACTTCAGTAAACGAGTAACTTGTAACTACAGTTTACGAGTTCTTTGTAACTACAGTGTACGAGTAACATGTTACTTCAGTAAACGAGTAACTTGTAACTACAGTTTACGAGTAACTTGTAACAACAGTATACGAGTTCTTTGCAACTACAGTGTACGAGTAACTTGTAACTACAGTTTACGAGTAACTTGTAACTACAGTTTACGAGTAACTAGTAACTACAGTTTACGAGTTCTTTGTAACTATAGTAAACGAGAAACTTGTAACTACAGTCAACGAGTTATTTGTAACTACAGTGTACGAGTAACTTGTAACTACTGTTTACGAGTTCTTTGTAACTACAGTGCACGAGTAACTTGTTACATCAGTATACGAGTAACTTTTAACTACAGTTTACGAGTTCTTTGTAACTTCAGTGTACGAGTAACTTGTAACAACAGTTAACGAGTTCTTTGTAACTACAGTATACGAGTAACTTGTAACTACAGTTTACGAGTTCTTTGTTACTACAGTGTATGAGTAACATGTTACTTCAGTAAACGAGTAACTTGTAACTACAGTTTACGAGTTCTTTGTAACTACAGTGTACGAGTAACATGTAACTTCAGTAAACGAGTAACTTGTAACTACAGTTTACGAGTAACTTGTAACAACAGTATACGAGTTCTTTGCAACTACAGTGTACGAGTAACTTCTAACTACAGTTTACGAGTTTTTTGTTACTACAGTATACGAGTCACTTGTAACTACAGTATACGAGCCACTTGTTACTACAGTATATGAGTAACTTGTAACTACAGTATGCGAATTACTTGTAACTACAGTGTACAAGTAACTTGTAACTACAGTTAACGAGTAAATTAAAACTACAGTTTACAAGAAACTTGTATTTTCAGTATACGAGTAACTTGTAACTACAGTTTACGAGTTTTTTGTAACTTCTGTTTACGAGTAACTTGTAACTACAGTTTACGAGTCGCTAGTAACTACAGTTTACGAGTTCTTTGTAACAACAGTGTACGAGTAACTTGAAACGACAGTTAACGAGTTCTTTGTAACTACAGTGTACGAGTATCTTGTGGCTACAGTATACGAGTAACTTGTAACTACAGTTTATGAGTAACTAGTAACTACAGTTTACGAGTTCTTTGTAATAACAGTAAACGAGAAACTTGTAACTACAGTCAACGAGTTATTTGTAACTACAGTGTACGAGTAACTTGTAACTACAGTTTACGAGTTCTTTGTAACTACAGTGTACGAGTAACTTTTTACATCAGTATACAAGTAACTTTTAACTACAGTTTACGAGTTCTTTGTAACTTCTGTTTACGAGTAACTTATAGACATAGACATAGACATAGAAAAACTTTATTCACAACCACAAATAGGTACAATAGTATGAATATATTCAATATAAAACCAAGTGTAAGAGTTGATAGAAAGAAAATATAGTAACACAGTGGGTAAGAATCAGCAAAGTCTAACAAAGAATAAACATAAAACAGAAACAATATTTAAGAGAAAATAATATGTGTAGGCATGGTTTTGTGGCTGAGAATAGGTGCTGACTCAGCATGTGCTGTGGATTTCCACAGCGCTGTTATTCTGCCAGAACCTAGAAAAGTCCGCAAACACATCACAACGCGCGCTAACACAGATTGTAATAAAAATAAATAATACAGTAAAAGCTAAAAATGGCTTGAATAAAGAAAACTATAAACAAATTAATAAGACTTACAAAGGAGTAAGTAAGTAAAAGTAAGAATAAAAACTGGAAAACTTAAACTTAAAATGCGCAAAGGCGGCCTTATCGCTGAAAGCAATCTCTACCAGACAACCTTTGGGTGGAGGAGAAATCAAAGGGAAGAAGAGAGTAGTGCATAAATAAAGGCAAGATCAGACAGTGTAAGTAATTAATAAATATACTAAATCATACCATATTATAATATACTACAATATATAATATTATAAATAAATACAGATTTTAATACATATGAGTATACATATGATTATAATATATATGGAGTATGAACTTGTAACTACAGTTTACGAGTTCTTTGTAACTTCTGTTTACGAGTAACTTGTAACTACAGTTTACGAGTCGCTAGTAACTACAGTTTACGAGTTCTTTGTAACTACAGTGTACGAGTAACTTGAAACGACAGTTAACGAGTTCTTTGTAACTACAGTGTACGAGTATCTTGTGGCTACAGTATACGAGTAACTTGTAACTACAGTTTATGAGTAACTAGTAACTACAGTTTACGAGTTCTTTGTAATAACAGTAAACGAGAAACTTGTAACTACAGTCAAGGAGTTATTTGTAACTACAGTGTACGAGTAACTTGTAACTACAGTTTACGAGTTCTTTGTAACTACAGTGTACGAGTAACTTTTTACATCAGTATACGAGTAACTTTTAACTACAGTTTACGAGTTCTTTGTAACTACAGTGTACGAGTAACTTGTAACTACAGTGTACGAGTAACTTGTTACTACAGTTTACGAGTAAATTAAAACTACAGTTTACAAGTAACTTGTAATTCAGTATACGAGTAACTTGTAACTACAGTTTACGAGTTCTTTGTAACTTCTGTTTACGAGTAACTTGTAACTACAGTTTACGAGTCACTAGTAACTACAGTTTACGAGTTCTTTGTAACTAAAGTAAACGAGAAACTTAAAACTACAGTCAACGAGTTATTTGTAACTACAGTGTACGAGTAACTTGTAACTACAATTTACGAGTTCTTTGTAACTACAGTGTACGAGTAACTTGTAACATCAGTATACGAGTAACTTTAAACTACAGTTTACGAGTTCTTTGTAACTAAAGTGTACGAGTAACTTGTAACTACAGTATACGAGTAACTTGTAACTACAGCATACGAGTAACTTGTAACTTCAGTTAACGAGTGACTTGTAACTACAGTTTACGAGTAATTTGTAACTACAGTTTACGAGTCACTTGTAACTACAGTTTACGAGTAAGTTTTAACTACAGTGTACGAGTAACTTGTAACTACAGTATACGAGTTCTTTGCAACTTCAGTGTACGAGTAACTTGTAACTACAGTTTACGAGTTTTTTGTTACTAAAGTATACGAGTCACTTGTAACTGCAGTATACGAGTAACTTTTAACTACAGTATACGAGCCACTTGTTACTACAGTATATGAGTTACTTGTAACTACAGTGTACGAGTAACTTGAAACGACAGTTAACGAGTTCCTTGTAACTACAGTGTACGAGAATCTTGTAGCTACAGTATACGAGTAACTTGTAACTAAAGTTTACGAGTAACTAGTAACTTTAGCTTACGAGTTCTTTGTAACTACAGTAAACGAGAAACTTGTAACTACAGTCAACGAGTTATTTGTAACAACAGTGTACGAGTAACTTGTAACTACAGTTTACGAGTTCTTTGTAACTACAGTGTACGAGTAACTTGTTACATCAGTATACGAGTAACTTTTAACTACAGTTTACGAGTTCTTTGTAACTAAAGTGTACGAGTAACTTGTAACTACAGTATACGAGTAACTTGTAACTACAGCATACGAGTAACTTGTAACTTCAGTTAACGAGTGACTTGTAACTACAGTTTACGAGTAATTTGTAACTACAGTTTACGAGTCACTTGTAACTACAGTTTACGAGTAAGTTTTAACTACAGTGTACGAGTAACTTGTAACTACAGTATACGAGTTCTTTGCAACTACAGTGTACGAGTAACTTGTAACTACAGTTTACGAGTTTTTTGTTACTACAGTATACGAGTCACTTGTAACTGCAGTATACGAGTAACTTTTAACTACAGTATACGAGCCACTTGTCACTACAGTATATGAGTTACTTGTAACTACAGTATGCGAGTTACTTGTAACTACAGTGTACAAGTAACTTGTTACTACAGTTTACGAGTAAATTAAAACTACAGTTAACAAGTAACTTTTAACAACAGTTTACGAGTTCTTTGTAACTACATTGTACTAGTAACTTTTAACTACAGTTTACGAGTAACTTGTAACTACAGCATACGAGTAACTTGTAACTTCAGTTAACGAGTGACTTGTTACTACAGTTTACGAGTAATTTGTAACTACAGCTTACGAGTAACTTGTAACTACAGTTTACGAGTAAGTTTTAACTACAGTTTACGAGTAACTTGTAACTACAGTATACGAGTTCTTTGTAACTTCTGTTTACGAGTAACTTGTAACTACAGTTTACGAGTCGCTAGTAACTACAGTTTACGAGTTCTTTGTAACTACAGTGTACGAGTAACTTGAAACGACAGTTAACGAGTTCTTTGTAACTACAGTGTACGAGTATCTTGTGGCTACAGTATACGAGTAACTTGTAACTACAGTTTATGAGTAACTAGTAACTACAGTTTACGAGTTCTTTGTAATAACAGTAAACGAGAAACTTGTAACTACAGTCAACGAGTTATTTGTAACAACAGTGTACGAGTAACTTGTAACTACAGTTTACGAGTTCTTTGTAACTACAGTGTACGAGTAACTTTTTACATCAGTATACGAGTAACTTTTAACTACAGTTTACGAGTTCTTTGTAACTACAGTGTACGAGTAACTTGTAACTACAGTGTACGAGTAACTTGTTACTACAGTTTACGAGTAAATTAAAACTACAGTTTACAAGTAACTTGTACTTCAGTATACGAGTAACTTGTAACTACAGTTTACGAGTTCTTTGTAACTTCTGTTTACGAGTAACTTGTAACTACAGTTTACGAGTCACTAGTAACTACAGTTTACGAGTTCTTTGTAACTAAAGTAAACGAGAAACTTAAAACTACAGTCAACGAGTTATTTGTAACTACAGTGTACGAGTAACTTGTAACTACAATTTACGAGTTCTTTGTAACTACAGTGTACGAGTAACTTGTAACATCAGTATACGAGTAACTTTAAACTACAGTTTACGAGTTCTTTGTAACTAAAGTGTACGAGTAACTTGTAACTACAGTATACGAGTAACTTGTAACTACAGCATACGAGTAACTTGTAACTTCAGTTAACGAGTGACTTGTAACTACAGTTTACGAGTAATTTGTAACTACAGTTTACGAGTCACTTGTAACTACAGTTTACGAGTAAGTTTTAACTACAGTGAACGAGTAACTTGTAACTACAGTATACGAGTTCTTTGCAACTACAGTGTACGAGTAACTTGTAACTACAGTTTACGAGTTTTTTGTTACTAAAGTATACGAGTCACTTGTAACTGCAGTATACGAGTAACTTTTAACTACAGTATACGAGCCACTTGTTACTACAGTATATGAGTTACTTGTAACTACAGTGTACGAGTAACTTGAAACGACAGTTAACGAGTTCCTTGTAACTACAGTGTACGAGAATCTTGTAGCTACAGTATACGAGTAACTTGTAACTAAAGTTTACGAGTAAATAGTAACTACAGCTTACGAGTTCTTTGTAACTACAGTAAACGAGAAACTTGTAACTACAGTCAACGAGTTATTTGTAACAACAGTGTACGAGTAACTTGTAACTACAGTTTACGAGTTCTTTGTAACTACAGTGTACGAGTAACTTGTTACATCAGTATACGAGTAACTTTAAACTACAGTTTACGAGTTCTTTGTAACTAAAGTGTACGAGTAACTTGTAACTACAGTATACGAGTAACTTGTAACTACAGCATACGAGTAACTTGTAACTTCAGTTAACGAGTGACTTGTAACTACAGTTTACGAGTAATTTGTAACTACAGTTTACGAGTCACTTGTAACTACAGTTTACGAGTAAGTTTTAACTACAGTGTACGAGTAACTTGTAACTACAGTATACGAGTTCTTTGCAACTACAGTGTACGAGTAACTTGTAACTACAGTTTACGAGTTTTTTGTTACTACAGTATACGAGTCACTTGTAACTGCAGTATACGAGTAACTTTTAACTACAGTATACGAGCCACTTGTTACTACAGTATATGAGTTACTTGTAACTACAGTATGCGAGTTACTTGTAACTACAGTGTACAAGAAACTTGTTACTACAGTTTACGAGTAAATTAAAACTACAGTTAACAAGTAACTTTTAACAACAGTTTACGAGTTCTTTGTAACTACAGTGTACTAGTAACTTTTAACTACAGTTTACGAGTAACTTGTAACTACAGCATACGAGTAACTTGTAACTTCAGTTAACGAGTGACTTGTTACTACAGTTTACGAGTAATTTGTAACTACAGCTTACGAGTAACTTGTAACTACAGTTTACGAGTAAGTTTTAACTACAGTTTACGAGTAACTTGTAACTACAGTATACGAGTTCTTTGTAACTACAGTGTACGAGTAGCTTGTAACTACAGTTTACGAGTAAATTAAAACTTCAGTTTACAAGTAACTTGTACTTCAGTATACGAGTAACTTGTAACTACAGTTTACGAGTTCTTTGTAACTTCTGTTTACGAGTAACTTGTAACTACAGTTTACGAGTCACTAGTAACTACAGTTTACGAGTTCTTTGTAACTACAGTAAACGAGAAACTTAAAACTACAGTCAACGAGTTATTTGTAACTACAGTGTGCGAGTAACTTGTAACTAGAATTTACGAGTTTTTTGTAACTACAGTGTACGAGTTACTTGTTTCATCAGTATACGAGTAACTTTTAACTACAGTTTACGCGTTCTTTGTAACTACAGTGTACGAGTAACTTGTTACGACAGTTAACGAGTTCTTTGTAACTTCAGTATACGAGTAACTCGTATCTACAGTTTACGAGTTTATTGTAACTTCTGTTTACGAGTAACTTGTAACTACAGTTTACGAGTCACTAGTAACTACAGTTTACGAGTTCTTTGTAACTACAGTGTACGAGTAACTTGAAACGACAGTTAACGAGTTCCTTGTAACTACAGTGTACGAGAATCTTGTAGCTACAGTATACGAGTAACTTGTTACTAAAGTTTACGAGTAACTAGTAACTACAGTTTACGAGTTCTTTGTAACTACAGTAAACGAGAAACTTGTAACTACAGTCAACGAGTTATTTGTAACAACAGTGTACGAGTAACTTGTAACTACAGTTTACGAGTTCTTTGTAACTACAGTGTACGAGTAACTTGTTACATCAGTATACGAGTAACTTTTAACTAGAGTTTACGAGTTCTTTGTAACTAAAGTGTACGAGTAACTTGTAACTACAGTATACGTGTAACTTGTAACTACAGCATACGAGTTACTTGTAACTTCAGTTAACGAGTGACTTGTAACTACAGTTTACGAGTAATTTGTAACTACAGTTTATGAGTCACTTGTAATTACAGTTTACGAGTAAGTTTTAACTACAGTGTACGAGTAACTTGTAACTACAGTATACGAGTTCTTTGCAACAACAGTGTACGAGTAACTTGTAACTACAGTTTACGAGTTTTTTGTTACTACAGTATACGAGTCACTTGTAACTGCAGTATACGAGTAACTTTAAACTACAGTATACGAGCCACTTGTTACTACAGTATATGAGTTACTTGTAACTACAGTATGCGAGTTACTTGTAACTACAGTGTACAAGTAACTTGTAACTACAGTTTACGAGTAAATTAAAACAACAGTTAACAAGTAACTTTTAACTACAGTTAACGAGTTCTTTGTAACTACAGTGTACTAGTAACTTTTAACTACAGTATACGAGTAATTTGTAACTACAGCATACGAGTAACTTGTAACTTCAGTTAACGTAGGACTTGTTACTACAGTTTACGAGTAATTTGTAACTACAGCTTACGAGTAACTTGTAACTACAGTTTACGAGTAAGTTTTAACTACAGTTTACGAGTAACTTGCAACTACAGTATACGAGTTCTTTGTAACTACAGTGTACGAGTAACTTGTAACTACAGTTTACGAGTTTTTTGTAACAACAGTGTACGAGTAACATGTAACTTCAGTATACGAGTAACTTGTAACTACAGTTTACGAGTTCTTTGTAACTACAGTGTACGAGTAACTTGAAACGACAGTTAACGAGTTATTTGTAACTACAGTGTACGAGTTACTTGTAACTACAGTTTACGAGTGCTTTGTAACTACAGTGTACGAGTAACTTGTTACATCAGTATACGAGTAACTTTTAACTACAGTTTACGAGTTCTTTGTAACTACAGTGTACTAGTAACTTGTAACTACAGTATACGAGTAACTTGTAACTACAGCATACGAGTATTTTTTTATTATTAAACGAACAAGTATCACTCATGATGTGGGTTTACACGACTTACTTGTTGTAAATTTGGTAGAGAGTTTTATCTCTCTAAATCTAAGTTTTATCTCTTGAGAGATAAAACTCTCTACCAAATTTACAACAAGTAAGTCGTGTAAACCCACATCAGCATACGAGTAACTTGTAACTTCAGTTAACGAGTGACTTGTTACTACAGTTTACGAGTAATTTGTAACTACAGTTTACGACTAACTTGTAACTACAGTTTACGAGTAAGTTTTAACTACAGTTTACGAGTAACTTGTAACTACAGTATACGAGTTCTTTGTAACTACAGTGTACGAGTAACTTGTAACTACAGTTTACGAGTTTTTTGTAACAACAGTGTACGAGAAACATGTAACTTCAGTATACGAGTAACTTGTTACTACAGTTTACGAGTTCTTTGTAACTACAGTGTACGAGTAACTTGTAACGACAGTTAACGAGTTCTTTGTAACTACAGTATACCAGTTACTTGTAACTACAGTTTACGAGTTCTTTGTAACTACAGTGCACGAGTAACTTGTAACTACAGTATACGAGTTATTTGAAACTACAGTGAACGAGTAACTTGTAACTACAGTTAACGAGTTCTTTGTAACTACAGAATACGAGTAACTTGTAACTACAGTTTACGAGTAACTAGTAACTACAGTTTACGAGTTCTTTGTAACTACAGTAAACGAGAAACTTATAACTACAGTCAAAGAGTAACTTGTTACGACAGTTAACGAGTTCTTTGTAACTTCAGTATACGAGTAACTTGTAACTACAGTTTACGAGTTCTTTGTAACTACAGTGTACGAGTAACTTGTAACGACAGTTAACGAGTTTTTTGTAACTACAGTATACGAGCCACTTGTTACTACAGTATATGAGTTACTTGTTACTACAGTATGCGAGTAACTTGTAACTGCAGTGTACGAGTAACTAGTAACTACAGTTGACAAGTAAATTAAAACTACAGTTTACAAGTAACTTGTAACTTCAGTATACGAGTAACTTGTAACTACAGTTTACGAGTTCTTTGTAACTTCTGTTTACGAGTAACTTGTAACTACAGTTTACAAGTCATTAGTAACTACAGTTAACGAGTTCTTTGTAACTACAGTGTACGAGTATCTTGTAGCTACAGTATACGAGTAACTTGTAACTACAGTTTACGAGTAACTAGTAACTACAGTTAACGAGTTCTTTGTAACTACAGTAAACGAGAAACTTGTAACTGCAGTCAACAAGTTATTTGTAACTACAGTGTACGAGTAACTTGTAACTACAGTTTACGAGTTCTTTGTAACTACAGTGTACGAGTAACTTGTTACATCAGTATACGAGTAACTTGTAACTACAGTTTACGAGTTCTTTGTAACTACAGTGTACGAGTAACTTGTAACGACAGTTAACGAGTTCTTTGTAACTACAGTATACAAGCCACTTGTTACTACAGTATATGAGTTACTTGTAACTACAGTATGCGAGTAACTTGTAACTGCAGTAAACGAGTAACTAGTAACTACAGTTTACGAGTAAATAAAACTACAGTTTACAAGTAACTTGTAACTTCAGTATACGAGTAACTTGTAACTACAGTTTACGAGTTCTTTGTAACTTCTGTTTACGAGTAACTTGTAACTACTGTTTACGAGTCACTAGTAACTACAGTTTACGAGTTCTTTGTAACTACAGTGTACAAGTAACTTGAAACGACAGTTAACGAGTTCTTTGTAACTACAGTGTACGAGTATCTTGTAGCTACAGTATACGAGTAACTTGTAACTACAGTTTACGAGTAACTTGTAACTACAGTTTACGAGTTCTTTGTAACAACAGTAAACGAGAAACTTGTAACTACAGTCAACGAGTTATTTGTAACTACAGTGTACGAGTAACTTGTAACTACAGTTTACGAGTTTTTTGTAACTACAGTGTACGAGTAACTTGTTACATCAGTATACGAGTAACTTTTAACTACAGTTTACAAGTAACTTGTAACTTCAGTATACGAGTAACTTGTAACTACAGTTTACGAGTTCTTTGTAACTACAGTAAACGAGAAACTTGTAACTACAGTCAACGAGTTATTTGTAACTACAGTTTACGAGTTCTTTGTAACTTCTGTTTACGAGTTACTTGTAACTACAGTTTACGAGTCACTAGTAACTACAGTTTACGAGTTCTTTGTATTTACAGTGTACGAGTAACTTGAAACGACAGTTAACGAGTTCTTTGTAACAACAGTGTACGAGTATCTTGTAGCTACAGTATACGAGTAACTTGTAACTACAGTTTACGAGTAACTAGTAACTACAGTTTACGAGTTCTTTGTAACTACAGTAAACGAGAAACTTGAAACTACAGTCAACGAGTTATTTGTAACTACAGTGTACGAGTAACTTGTAACTACAGTTTACAAGTTCTTTGTAACTACAGTGTACGAGTAACTTGTTACATCAGTTTACGAGTAACTTTTAATTACAGTTTACGAGTTCTTTGTAACTAAAGTGTACGAGTAACTTGTAACTACAGTATACGAGTAACTTGTAACAACAGCATACAAGTAACTTGTAACTTCAGTTAACGAGTGACTTGTAACTACAGTTTACGAGTAATTTGTAACTACAGTTTACGAGTAACTTGTAACTACAGTTTACAAATAAGTTTTAACTACAGTTTACGAGTAACTTGTAACTACAGTATACGAGTTCTTTGCAACTTCAGTATACGAGTAACTTGTAACTACAGTTTACGAGTTCTTTGTAACTACAGTGTACGAGTAACTTGTAACTACAGTGTACGAGTAACTTGTTACTACAGTTTACGAGTAAATTTAAACTACAGTTTACAAGTAACTTGTAACTTCAGTTAACGAGTGACTTGTTACTACAGTTTACGAGTAATTTGTAACTACAGCTTACGAGTAACTTGTAACTACAGTTTACGAGTAAGTTTTAACTACAGTTTACGAGTAACTTGTAACTACAGTATACGAGTTCTTTGTAACTACAGTGTACGAGTAACTTGTAACTACAGTTTACGAGTTTTTTGTAACAAAAGTGTACGAGTAACATGTAACTTCAGTATACGAGTAACTTGTAACTACAGTTTACGAGTAAATTTAAACTACAGTTTACAAGTAACTTGTAACTTCAGTTAACGAGTGACTTGTTACTACAGTTTACGAGTAATTTGTAACTACAGCTTACGAGTAACTTGTAACTACAGTTTACGAGTAAGTTTTAACTACAGTTTACGAGTAACTTGTAACTACAGTATACGAGTTCTTTGTAACTACAGTGTACGAGTAACTTGTAACTACAGTTTACGAGTTTTTTGTAACAACAGTGTACGAGAAACATGTAACTTCAGTATACGAGTAACTTGTAACTACAGTTTACGAGTTCTTTGTTACTACTGTGTACGCGTTACTTGTAACGACAGTTAACGAGTTCTTTGTCACAACAGTATACCAGTTACTTGTAACTACAGTTTACGAGTTCTTTGTAACTACAGTGTACGAGTAACTTGTAACTACAGTATACGAGTTCTTTGAAACTACAGTGTATGAGTAACTTGTAACTACAGTTAACGAGTTCTTTGTAACTACAGTATACGAGTAACTTGTAACTACAGTTTACGAGTAACTAGTAACTACAGTTTACGAGTTCTTTGTAACTACAGTAAACGAGAAACTTATAACTACAGTCAACGAGTAACTTGTTACGACAGTTAACGAGTTCTTTGTAACTACAGTATACGAGTAACTTGTAACTTCAGTTTACGAGTTCTTTGTAACTACAGTGTAAGAGTTACTTGTAACTACAGTTTACGAGTGCTTTGTAACTACAGTGTACGAGTAACTTGTTACATCAGTATACGAGTAACTTTTAACTACAGTTTACGAGTTCTTTGTAACTACAGTGTACTAGTAACTTGTAACTACAGTATACGAGTAACTTGTAACTACAGCATACGAGTAACTTGTAACTTCAGTTAACGAGTGACTTGTTACTACAGTTTACGAGTTCTTTGTAACTACAGTGTACTAGTAACTTGTAACTACAGTATACGAGTAACTTGTAACTACAGCATACGAGTAACTTGTAACTTCAGTTAACGAGTGACTTGTTACTACAGTTTACGAGTAACTTGTAACTACAGTTTACGAGTAAGTTTTAACTACAGTTTACGAGTAACTTGTAACTACAGTATACGAGTTCTTTGTAACTACAGTGTACGAGTAACTTGTAACTTCAGTTTACGAGTTTTTTGTAACAACAGTGTACGAGAAACATGTAACTTCAGTATACGAGTAACTTGTAACTACAGTTTACGAGTTCTTTGTAACTACAGTGTACGAGTAACTTGTAACGACAGTTAACGAGTTCTTTGTAACTACAGTATACCAGTTACTTGTAACTACAGTTTACGAGTTCTTTGTAACTACAGTGTACGAGTAACTTGTAACTACAGTATACGAGTTCTTTGAAACTACAGTGTACGAGTAACTTGTAACTACAGTTAACGAGTTCTTTGTAACTACAGTATACGAGTAACTTGTAACTACAGTTTAAAAGTAACTAGTAACTACAGTTTACGAGTTTTTTGTAACTACAGTAAACGAGAAACTTATAACTACAGTCAACGAGTAACTTGTTACGACAGTTAACGAGTTCTTTGTAACAACAGTATACGAGTAACTTGTAACTACAGTTTACGAGTTCTTTGTAACTACAGTGTACGAGTAACTTGTAACGACAGTTAACGAGTTCTTTGTAACTACAGTATACGAGCCACTTGTTACTACAGTATATGAGTTACTTGTAACAACAGTATGCGAGTAACTTGTAACTGCAGTGTACGAGTAACTAGTAACTACAGTTTACGAGTAAATTAAAACTACAGTTTACAAGTAACTTGTAACTTCAGTATACGAGTAACTTGTAACTACAGTTAACGAGTTCTTTGTAACTTCTGTTTACGAGTAACTTGTAACTACAGTTTACGAGTCATTAGTAACTACAGTTTACGAGTTCTTTGTAACTACAGTGTACGAGTAACTTGAAACGACAGTAAACGAGTTCTTTGTAACTACAGTGTACGAGTATCTTGTAGCTACAGTATACGAGTAACTTTTAACTACAGTTTACGAGTAACTAGTAACTACAGTTAACGAGTTCTTTGTAACTACAGTAAACGAGAAACTTGTTACTACAGTCAACGAGTTATTTGTAACTACAGTGTACGAGTAACTTGTTACTACAGTTTACGAGTTCTTTGTAACTACAGTGTACGAGTAACTTGTTACATCAGTATACGAGTAACTTGTAACTACAGTTTACGAGTTCTTTGTAACTACAGTGTACGAGTAACTTGTAAAAACAGTTAACGAGTTCTTTGTAACTACAGTATTTAAGCCACTTGTTACTACAGTATATGAGTAACTTGTAACTACAGTATGCGAGTAACTTGTAACTGCAGTGTACGAGTAACTAGTAACTACAGTTTACGAGTAAATTAAAACTACAGTTTACAAGTAACTTGTAACTTCATTATACGAGTAACTTGTAACTACAGTTTACGAGTTCTTTGTAACTTCTGTTTACGAGTAACTTGTAACTACAGTTTACGAGTCACTAGTAACTACAGTTTACGAGTTCTTTGTATTTACAGTGTACGAGTAACTTGAAACGACAGTTAACGAGTTCTTTGTAACTACAGTGTACGAGTATCTTGTAGCTACAGTATACGAGTAACTTGTAACTACAGTTTACGAGAAACTTGTAACTACAGTTTACGAGTTCTTTGTAACTACAGTAAACGAGAAACTTGTAACTACAGTCAACGAGTTATTTGTAACTACAGTGTACGAGTAACTTGTAACTACAGTTTACGAGTTCTTTGTAACTACAGTGTACGAGTAACTTGTTACATCAGTATACGAGTAACTTTTAACTACAGTTTACAAGTAACTTGTAACTTCAGTATACGAGTAACTTGTAACTACAGTTTACGAGTTCTTTGTAACTTCTGTTTACGAGTTACTTGTAACTACAGTTTACGAGTCACAAGTAACTACAGTTTACGAGTTCTTTGTAACTACAGTGTACGAGTAACTTGTTACATCAGTATACGAGTAACTTTTAATTACTAGTTTACGAGTTCTTTGTAACTAAAGTGTACGAGTAACTTGTAACTACAGTATACGAGTAACTTGTAACTACAGCATACGAGTAACTTGTAACTTCAGTTAACGAGTGACTTGTAACTACAGTTTACGAGTAATTTGTAACTACAGTTTACGAGTAACTTGTAACTACAGTTTACGAGTAAGTTTTAACTACAGTTTACGAGTAACTTGTAACTACAGTATACGAGTTCTTTGCAACTTCAGTATACGAGTAACTTGTAACTACAGTTTACGATTTCTTTGTAACTGCAGTGTACGAGTAACTTGTAACTACAGTGTACGAATAACTTGTTACTACAGTTTACGAGTAAATTTAAACTACAGTTTACAAGTAACTTGTAACTTCAGTATACGAGTAACTTGTAACTACAGTTAACGAGTTCTTTGTAACTTCTGTTTACGAGTAACTTGTAAATACAGTTTACGAGTCACTAATAACTACAGTTTACGAGTTCTTTGTAACTACAGTGTACGAGTAACTTGAAACGACAGTTAACGAGTTCTTTGTAACTACAGTGTACGAGTATCTTGTAGCTACAGTATACGAGTAACTTGTTACATCAGTATACGAGTAACTTTTAACTACAGTTTACGAGTTCTTTGTAACTATAGTGTACTAGTAACTTGTAACTACAGTATACGAGTAACTTGTAACTACAGCATACGAGTAACTTGTAACTTCAGTTAACGAGTGACTTGTTACTACAGCTTACGAGTAATTTGTAACTACAGTTTACGAGTAACTTGTAACTACAGTTTACGAGTTCTTTGTAACTACAGTGTACAAGTAACTTGTTACATCAGTATACGAGTAACTTTTAACTACAGTTAACGAGTTCTTTGTAACTAAAGTGTACGAGTAACTTGTAACTACAGTAAACGAGTAACTTGTAACTACAGCATACGAGTAACTTGTAACTTCAGTTAATGAGTGACTTGTAACTACAGTTTACGAGTAATTTGTAACTACAGTTTACGAGTTACTTGTAACTACAGTTTACGAGTAAGTTTTAACTTCAGTGTACGAGTAACTTGTAACTACAGTATACGAGTTCTTTGCAACTAAAGTGTACGAGTAACTTGTAACTACAGTTTACGAGTTTTTTGTTACTACAGTATACGAGTCACATGTAACTGCAGTATACGAGTAACTTTAAACTACAGTATACGAGCCACTTGTTACTACAGTATATGAGTTACTTGTAACTACAGTATGCGAGTTACTTGTAACTACAGTGTACAAGTAACTTGTAACTACAGTTAACGAGTAAATTAAAACTACAGTTTACAAGTAACTTGTAACTACAGTTTACGAGTTCTTTGTTACTACAGTGTACGAGTAACTTGTTACATCAGTATACGAGTAACTTTTAACTACAGTTTACAAGTAACTTGTAACTTCAGTATACGAGTAACTTGTAACTACAGTTTACGAGTTCTTTGTAACTTCTGTTTACGAGTAACTTGTAACTACAGTTTACGAGTCACTAGTAACTACAGTTTTCGAGTTCTTTGTAACTTCAGTGTTCGAGTAACTTGAAACGACATTTAACGAGTTTTTTGTAACTACAGTGTACGAGTATCTTGCAGCTACAGTATACGAGTAACTTGTAACTACAGTTTACGAGTAACTAGTAACTACAGTTTACGAGTTCTTTGTAACTACAGTAAACGAGAAACTTGTAACTACAGTCAACGAGTTATTTGTAACTACAATGTCCGAGTAACTTGTAACTACAGTTTACGAGTTCTTTGTAACTACAGTGTACGAGTAACTTGTTACATCAGTATACGAGTAACTTTTAACTACAGTTTACGAGTTCTTTGTAACTACAGTGTACGAGTAACTTGTAACTACAGTATACGAGTAACTTGTAACTACAGCATACGAGTAAATTGTAACTTCAGTTAACGAGTGATTTGTTACTACAGTTTACGAGTAATTTGTAACTACAGTTTACGAGTTACTTGTAACTACAGTATACGAGTAACTTTTAACTACAGTTTACGAGTTCTTTGTAACTATAGTGTACTAGTAACTTGTAACTACAGTATACGAGTAACTTGTAACTACAGCATACGGGTAACTTGTAACTTCAGTTAACGAGTGACTTGTTACTACAGTTTACGAGTAATTTGTAACTACAGTTTACGAGTAACTTGTAACTACAGTTTACGAGTTCTTTGTAACTACAGTGTACAAGTAACTTGTTACATCAGTATACGAGTAACTTTTAACTACAGTTAACGAGTTCTTTGTAACTAAAGTGTACGAGTAACTTGTAACTACAGTATACGAGTAACTTGTAACTACAGCATACGAGTAACTTGTAACTTCAGTTAACGAGTGACTTGTAACTACAGTTTACGAGTAATTTGTAACTACAGTTTACGAGTTACTTGTAACTTCAGTTTACGAGTAAGTTTTAACTTCAGTGTACGAGTAACTTGTAACTACAGTATACGAGTTCTTTGCAACTAAAGTGTACGAGTAACTTGTAACTACAGTTTACGAGTTTTTTGTTACTACAGTATACGAGTCACATGTAACTGCAGTATACGAGTAACTTTAAACTACAGTATACGAGCCACTTGTTACTACAGTATATGAGTTACTTGTAACTACAGTATGCGAGTTACTTGTAACTACAGTGTACAAGTAACTTGTAACTACAGTTAACGAGTAAATTAAAACTACAGTTTACAAGTAACTTGTAACTACAGTGTACGAGTAACTTGTAACTTCAGTTTACGAGTTTTTTGTAACAACAGTGTACGAGAAACATGTAACTTCAGTATACGAGTAACTTGTAACTACAGTTTACGAGTTCTTTGTAACTACAGTGTACGAGTAACTTGTAACGACAGTTAACGAGTTCTTTGTAACTACAGTATACCAGTTACTTGTAACTACAGTTTACGAGTTCTTTGTAACTACAGTGTACGAGTAACTTGTAACTACAGTATACGAGTTCTTTGAAACTACAGTGTACGAGTAACTTGTAACTACAGTTAACGAGTTCTTTGTAACTACAGTATACGAGTAACTTGTAACTACAGTTTACGAGTAACTAGTAACTACAGTTTACGAGTTCTTTGTAACTACAGTAAACGAGAAACTTATAACTACAGTCAACGAGTAACTTGTTACGACAGTTAACGAGTTCTTTGTAACTACAGTATACGAGTAACTTGTAACTACAGTTTACGAGTTCTTTGTAACTACAGTGTACGAGTAACTTGTAACGACAGTTAACGAGTTCTTTGTAACTACAGTATACGAGCCACTTGTTACTACAGTATATGAGTTACTTGTAACAACAGTATGCGAGTAACTTGTAACTGCAGTGTACGAGTAACTAGTAACTACAGTTTACGAGTAAATTAAAACTACAGTTTACAAGTAACTTGTAACTTCAGTATACGAGTAACTTGTAACTACAGTTAACGAGTTCTTTGTAACTTCTGTTTACGAGTAACTTGTAACTACAGTTTACGAGTCATTAGTAACTACAGTTTACGAGTTCTTTGTAACTACAGTGTACGAGTAACTTGAAACGACAGTAAACGAGTTCTTTGTAACTACAGTGTACGAGTATCTTGTAGCTACAGTATACGAGTAACTTTTAACTACAGTTAACGAGTTCTTTGTAACTACAGTAAACGAGAAACTTGTAACTACAGTCAACGAGTTATTTGTAACTACAGTGTACGAGTAACTTGTTACTACAGTTTACGAGTTCTTTGTAACTACAGTGTACGAGTAACTTGTTACATCAGTATACGAGTAACTTGTAACTACAGTTTACGAGTTCTTTGTAACTACAGTGTACGAGTAACTTGTAAAAACAGTTAACGAGTTCTTTGTAACTACAGTATTTAAGCCACTTGTTACTACAGTATATGAGTTACTTGTAACTACAGTATGCGAGTAACTTGTAACTGCAGTGTACGAGTAACTAGTAACTACAGTTTACGAGTAAATTAAAACTACAGTTTACAAGTAACTTGTAACTTCATTATACGAGTAACTTGTAACTACAGTTTACGAGTTCTTTGTAACTTCTGTTTACGAGTAACTTGTAACTACAGTTTACGAGTCACTAGTAACTACAGTTTACGAGTTCTTTGTATTTACAGTGTACGAGTAACTTGAAACGACAGTTAACGAGTTCTTTGTAACTACAGTGTACGAGTATCTTGTAGCTACAGTATACGAGTAACTTGTAACTACAGTTTACGAGTAACTTGTAACTACAGTTTACGAGTTCTTTGTAACTACAGTAAACGAGAAACTTGTAACTACAGTCAACGAGTTATTTGTAACTACAGTGTACGAGTAACTTGTAACTACAGTTTACGAGTTCTTTGTAACTACAGTGTACGAGTAACTTGTTACATCAGTATACGAGTAACTTTTAACTACAGTTTACAAGTAACTTGTAACTTCAGTATACGAGTAACTTGTAACTACAGTTTACGAGTTCTTTGTAACTTCTGTTTACGAGTTACTTGTAACTACAGTTTACGAGTCACAAGTAACTACAGTTTACGAGTTCTTTGTAACTACAGTGTACGAGTAACTTGTTACATCAGTATACGAGTAACTTTTAATTACTAGTTTACGAGTTCTTTGTAACTAAAGTGTATGAGTAACTTGTAACTACAGTATACGAGTAACTTGTAACTACAGCATACGAGTAACTTGTAACTTCAGTTAACGAGTGACTTGTAACTACAGTTTACGAGTAATTTGTAACTACAGTTTACGAGTAACTTGTAACTACAGTTTACGAGTAAGTTTTAACTACAGTTTACGAGTAACTTGTAACTACAGTATACGAGTTCTTTGCAACTTCAGTATACGAGTAACTTGTAACTACAGTTTACGATTTCTTTGTAACTGCAGTGTACGAGTAACTTGTAACTACAGTGTACGAATAACTTGTTACTACAGTTTACGAGTAAATTTAAACTACAGTTTACAAGTAACTTGTAACTTCAGTATACGAGTAACTTGTAACTACAGTTAACGAGTTCTTTGTAACTTCTGTTTACGAGTAACTTGTAACTACAGTTTACGAGTCACTAATAACTACAGTTTACGAGTTCTTTGTAACTACAGTGTACGAGTAACTTGAAACGACAGTTAACGAGTTCTTTGTAACTACAGTGTACGAGTATCTTGTAGCTACAGTATACGAGTAACTTGTTACATCAGTATACGAGTAACTTTTAACTACAGTTTACGAGTTCTTTGTAACTATAGTGTACTAGTAACTTGTAACTACAGTATACGAGTAACTTGTAACTACAGCATACGAGTAACTTGTAACTTCAGTTAACGAGTGACTTGTTACTACAGTTTACGAGTAATTTGTAACTACAGTTTACGAGTAACTTGTAACTACAGTTTACGAGTTCTTTGTAACTACAGTGTACAAGTAACTTGTTACATCAGTATACGAGTAACTTTTAACTACAGTTAACGAGTTTTTTGTAACTAAAGTGTACGAGTAACTTGTAACTACAGTAAACGAGTAACTTGTAACTACAGCATACGAGTAACTTGTAACTTCAGTTAATGAGTGACTTGTAACTACAGTTTACGAGTAATTTGTAACTACAGTTTACGAGTTACTTGTAACTACAGTTTACGAGTAAGTTTTAACTTCAGTGTACGAGTAACTTGTAACTACAGTATACGAGTTCTTTGCAACTAAAGTGTACGAGTAAGTTGTAACTACAGTTTACGAGTTTTTTGTTACTACAGTATACGAGTCACATGTAACTGCAGTATACGAGTAACTTTAAACTACAGTATACGAGCCACTTGTTACTACAGTATATGAGTTACTTGTAACTACAGTATGCGAGTTACTTGTAACTACAGTGTACAAGTAACTTGTAACTACAGTTAACGAGTAAATTAAAACTACAGTTTACAAGTAACTTGTAACTACAGTTTACGAGTTCTTTGTTACTACAGTGTACGAGTAACTTGTTACATCAGTATACGAGTAACTTTTAACTACAGTTTACAAGTAACTTGTAACTTCAGTATACGAGTAACTTGTAACTACAGTTTACGAGTTCTTTGTAACTTCTGTTTACGAGTAACTTGTAACTACAGTTTACGAGTCACTAGTAACTACAGTTTACGAGTTCTTTGTAACTTCAGTGTTCGAGTAACTTGAAACGACATTTAACGAGTTTTTTGTAACTACAGTGTACGAGTATCTTGCAGCTACAGTATACGAGTAACTTGTAACTACAGTTTACGAGTAACTAGTAACTACAGTTTACGAGTTCTTTGTAACTACAGTAAACGAGAAACTTGTAACTACAGTCAACGAGTTATTTGTAACTACAATGTCCGAGTAACTTGTAACTACAGTTTACGAGTTCTTTGTAACTACAGTGTACGAGTAACTTGTTACATCAGTATACGAGTAACTTTTAACTACAGTTTACGAGTTCTTTGTAACTACAGTGTACGAGTAACTTGTAACTACAGTATACGAGTAACTTGTAACTACAGCATACGAGTAAATTGTAACTTCAGTTAACGAGTGATTTGTTACTACAGTTTACGAGTAATTTGTAACTACAGTTTACGAGTTACTTGTAACTACAGTATACGAGTAACTTTTAACTACAGTTTACGAGTTCTTTGTAACTATAGTGTACTAGTAACTTGTAACTACAGTATACGAGTAACTTGTAACTACAGCATACGAGTAACTTGTAACTTCAGTTAACGAGTGACTTGTTACTACAGTTTACGAGTAATTTGTAACTACAGTTTACGAGTAACTTGTAACTACAGTTTACGAGTTCTTTGTAACTACAGTGTACAAGTAACTTGTTACATCAGTATACGAGTAACTTTTAACTACAGTTAACGAGTTCTTTGTAACTAAAGTGTACGAGTAACTTGTAACTACAGTATACGAGTAACTTGTAACTACAGCATACGAGTAACTTGTAACTTCAGTTAACGAGTGACTTGTAACTACAGTTTACGAGTAATTTGTAACTACAGTTTACGAGTTACTTGTAACTTCAGTTTACGAGTAAGTTTTAACTTCAGTGTACGAGTAACTTGTAACTACAGTATACGAGTTCTTTGCAACTAAAGTGTACGAGTAACTTGTAACTACAGTTTACGAGTTTTTTGTTACTACAGTATACGAGTCACATGTAACTGCAGTATACGAGTAACTTTAAACTACAGTATACGAGCCACTTGTTACTACAGTATATGAGTTACTTGTAACTACAGTATGCGAGTTACTTGTAACTACAGTGTACAAGTAACTTGTAACTACAGTTAACGAGTAAATTAAAACTACAGTTTACAAGTAACTTGTAACTACAGTTTACGAGTTCTTTGTTACTACAGTGTACGAGTAACTTGTTACATCAGTATACGAGTAACTTTTAACTACAGTTTACAAGTAACTTGTAACTTCAGTATACGAGTAACTTGTAACTACAGTTTACGAGTTCTTTGTAACTTCTGTTTACGAGTAACTTGTAACTACAGTTTACGAGTCACTAGTAACTACAGTTTACGAGTTCTTTGTAACTTCAGTGTTCGAGTAACTTGAAACGACATTTAACGAGTTTTTTGTAACTACAGTGTACGAGTATCTTGCAGCTACAGTATACGAGTAACTTGAAACTACAGTTTACGAGTAACTAGTAACTACAGTTTACGAGTTCTTTGTAACTACAGTAAACGAGAAACTTGTAACTACAGTCAACGAGTTATTTGTAACTACAATGTCCGAGTAACTTGTAACTACAGTTTACGAGTTCTTTGTAACTACAGTGTACGAGTAACTTGTTACATCAGTATACGAGTAACTTTTAACTACAGTTTACGAGTTCTTTGTAACTACAGTGTACGAGTAACTTGTAACTACAGTATACGAGTAACTTGTAACTACAGCATACGAGTAAATTGTAACTTCAGTTAACGAGTGATTTGTTACTACAGTTTACGAGTAATTTGTAACTACAGTTTACGAGTTACTTGTAACTACAGTATACGAGTAACTTTTAACTACAGTTTACGAGTTCTTTGTAACTATAGTGTACTAGTAACTTGTAACTACAGTATACGAGTAACTTGTAACTACAGCATACGAGTAACTTGTAACTTCAGTTAACGAGTGACTTGTTACTACAGTTTACGAGTAATTTGTAACTACAGTTTACGAGTAACTTGTAACTACAGTTTACGAGTTCTTTGTAACTACAGTGTACAAGTAACTTGTTACATCAGTATACGAGTAACTTTTAACTACAGTTAACGAGTTCTTTGTAACTAAAGTGTACGAGTAACTTGTAACTACAGTATACGAGTAACTTGTAACTACAGCATACGAGTAAATTGTAACTTCAGTTAACGAGTGACTTGTTACTACAGTTTACGAGTAATTTGTAACTACAGTTTACGAGTTACTTGTAACTACAGTATGCGAGTTACTTGTAACTACAGTGTACAAGTAACTTGTAACTACAGTTTACGAGTAAATTAAAACTACAGTTAACAAGTAACTTTTAACTACAGTTTACGAGTTCTTTGTAACTACAGTGTACTAGTAACTTGTAACTACAGTATACGAGTAACTTGTAACTAAAGCATACGAGTAACTTGTAACTTCAGTTAACGAGTGACTTGTTACTACAGTTTACTAGTAATTTGTAACTACAGCTTACGAGTAACTTGTAACTACAGTTAACGAGTAAGTTTTAACTACAGTTTACGAGTAACTTGTAACTACAGTATACGAGTTCTTTGTAACTACAGTGTACGAGTAACTTGTAACTACAGTTTACGAGTTTTTTGTAACAACAGTGTACGAGTAACATGTAACTTCAGTATACGAGTAACTTGTAACTACAGTTTACGAGTTCTTTGTAACTACAGTGTACGAGTAACTTGTAACTACAGTATACGAGTAACTTGTAACTACAGCATACGAGTAACTTGTAACTTCAGTTAACGAGTGACTTGTTACTACAGTTAACGAGTAATTTGTAACTACAGTTTACGAGTAACTTGTAACTACAGTTTACGAGTAAGTTTTAACTACAGTTTACGAGTAACTTGTAACTACAGTATACGAGTTCTTTGTAACTACAGTGTACGAGTAACTTGTAACGACAGTTAACGAGTTCTTTGTAACTACAGTATACCAGTTACTTGTAACTACAGTTTACGAGTTCTTTGTAACTACAGTGTACGAGTAACTTGTAACTACAGTATACGAGTTCTTTGAAACTACAGTGTACGAGTAACTTGTAACTACAGTTAACGAGTTCTTTGTAACTACAGTATACGAGTAACTTGTATTTACAGTTTACGAGTAACTAGTAACTACAGTTTACGAGTTCTTTGTAACTACAGTAAACGAGAAACTTATAACTACAGTCAACGAGTAACTTGTTACGACAGTTAACGAGTTCTTTGTAACTACAGTATACGAGTAACTTGTAACTACAGTAAACGAGTTCTTTGCAACTTCAGTATACGAGTAACTTGTAACTACAGTTAACGAGTTCTTTGTAACTACAGTGTACGAGTAACTTGTAACTACAGTATACGAGTATCTTGTAACTACAGTTTACGAGTAACTAGTAACTACAGTTTACGAGTTCTTTGTAACTACAGTAAACGAGAAACTTGTAACTACAGTCAACGAGTTATTTGTAACTACAATGTCCGAGTAACTTGTAACTACAGTTTACGAGTTCTTTGTAACTACAGTGTACGAGTAACTTGTTACATCAGTATACGAGTAACTTTTAACTACAGTTTACGAGTTCTTTGTAACTACAGTGTACGAGTAACTTGTAACTACAGTATACGAGTAACTTGTAACTACAGCATACGAGTAAATTGTAACTTCAGTTAACGAGTGACTTGTTACTACAGTTTACGAGTAATTTGTAACTACAGTTTACGAGTTACTTGTAACTACAGTATGCGAGTTACTTGTAACTACAGTGTACAAGTAACTTGTAACTACAATTTACGAGTAAATTAAAACTACAGTTAACAAGTAACTTTTAACTACAGTTTACGAGTTCTTTGTAACTACAGTGTACTAGTAACTTGTAACTACAGTATACGAGTAACTTAAAACTACAGCATACGAGTAACTTGTAACTTCAGTTAACGAGTGACTTGTTACTACAGTTTACTAGTAATTTGTAACTACAGCTTACGAGTAACTTGTAACTACAGTTTACGAGTAAGTTTTAACTACAGTTTACGAGTAACTTGTAACTACAGTATACGAGTTCTTTGTAACTACAGTGTACGAGTAACTTGTAACTACAGTTTACGAGTTTTTTGTAACAACAGTGTACGAGTAACATGTAACTTCAGTATACGAGTAACTTGTAACTACAGTTTACGAGTTCTTTGTAACTACAGTGTACGAGTAACTTGTAACTACAGTTAACGAGTAAATTAAAACTACAGTTTACAAGTAACTTGTAACTACAGTTTACGAGTTCTTTGTTACTACAGTGTACGAGTAACTTGTTACATCAGTATACGAGTAACTTTTAACTACAGTTTACAAGTAACTTGTAACTTCAGTATACGAGTAACTTGTAACTACAGTTTACGAGTTCTTTGTAACTTCTGTTTACGAGTAACTTGTAACTACAGTTTACGAGTCACTAGTAACTACAGTTTACGAGTTCTTTGTAACTTCAGTGTTCGAGTAACTTGAAACGACATTCAACGAGTTTTTTGTAACTACAGTGTACGAGTATCTTGCAGCTACAGTATACGAGTAACTTGTAACTACAGTTTACGAGTAACTAGTAACTACAGTTTACGAGTTCTTTGTAACTACAGTAAACGAGAAACTTGTAACTACAGTCAACGAGTTATTTGTAACTACAATGTCCGAGTAACTTGTAACTACAGTTTACGAGTTCTTTGTAACTACAGTGTACGAGTTACTTGTTACATCAGTATACGAGTAACTTTTAACTACAGTTTACGAGTTCTTTGTAACTACAGTGTACGAGTAACTTGTAACTACAGTATACGAGTAACTTGTAACTACAGCATACGAGTAAATTGTAACTTCAGTTAACGAGTGACTTGTTACTACAGTTTACGAGTAATTTGTAACTACAGTTTACGAGTTACTTGTAACTACAGTATGCGAGTTACTTGTAACTACAGTGTACAAGTAACTTGTAACTACAGTTTATGAGTAAATTAAAACTACAGTTAACAAGTAACTTTTAACTACAGTTTACGAGTTCTTTGTAACTACAGTGTACTAGTAACTTGTAACTACAGTATACGAGTAACTTGTAACTAAAGCATACGAGTAACTTGTAACTTCAGTTAACGAGTGACTTGTTACTACAGTTTACTAGTAATTTGTAACTACAGCTTACGAGTAACTTGTAACTACAGTTAACGAGTAAGTTTTAACTACAGTTTACGAGTAACTTGTAACTACAGTATACGAGTTCTTTGTAACTACAGTGTACGAGTAACTTGTAACTACAGTTTACGAGTTTTTTGTAACAACAGTGTACGAGTAACATGTAACTTCAGTATACGAGTAACTTGTAACTACAGTTTACGAGTTCTTTGTAACTACAGTGTACGAGTAACTTGTAACTACAGTATACGAGTAACTTGTAACTACAGCATACGAGTAACTTGTAACTTCAGTTAACGAGTGACTTGTTACTACAGTTAACGAGTAATTTGTAACTTCAGTTTACGAGTAACTTGTAACTACAGTTTACGAGTAAGTTTTAACTACAGTTTACGAGTAACTTGTAACTACAGCATACGAGTTCTTTGTAACTACAGTGTACGCGTAACTTGTAACGACAGTTAACGAGTTCTTTGTAACTACAGTATACCAGTTACTTGTAACTACAGTTTACGAGTTCTTTGTAACTACAGTGTACGAGTAACTTGTAACTACAGTATACGAGTTCTTTGAAACTACAGTGTACGAGTAACTTGTAACTACAGTTAACGAGTTCTTTGTAACTACAGTATACGAGTAACTTGTATTTACAGTTTACGAGTAACTAGTAACTACAGTTTACGAGTTCTTTGTAACTACAGTAAACGAGAAACTTATAACTACAGTCAACGAGTAACTTGTTACGACAGTTAACGAGTTCTTTGTAACTACAGTATACGAGTAACTTGTAACTACAGTATACGAGTTCTTTGCAACTTCAGTATACGAGTAACTTGTAACTACAGTTAACGAGTTCTTTGCAACTTCAGTATACGAGTAACTTGTAACTACAGTTAACGAGTTCTTTGTAACTACAGTGTACGAGTAACTTGTAACTACAGTATACGAGTATCTTGTAACTACAGTTTACGAGTAACTAGTAACTACAGTTTACGAGTTCTTTGTAACTACAGTAAACGAGAAACTTGTAACTACAGTCAACGAGTTATTTGTAACTACAATGTCCGAGTAACTTGTAACTACAGTTTACGAGTTCTTTGTAACTACAGTGTACGAGTAACTTGTTACATCAGTATACGAGTAACTTTTAACTAAAGTTTACGAGTTCTTTGTAACTACAGTGTACGAGTAACTTGTAACTACAGTATACGAGTAACTTGTAACTACAGCATACGAGTAAATTGTAACTTCAGTTAACGAGTGACTTGTTACTACAGTTTACGAGTAATTTGTAACTACAGTTTACGAGTTACTTGTAACTACAGTATGCGAGTTACTTGTAACTACAGTGTACAAGTAACTTGTAACTACAGTTTACGAGTAAATTAAAACTACAGTTAACAAGTAACTTTTAACTACAGTTTACGAGTTCTTTGTAACTACAGTGTACTAGTAACTTGTAACTACAGTATACGAGTAACTTAAAACTACAGCATACGAGTAACTTGTAACTTCAGTTAACGAGTGACTTGTTACTACAGTTTACTAGTAATTTGTAACTACAGCTTACGAGTAACTTGTAACTACAGTTTACGAGTAAGTTTTAACTACAGTGTACGAGTAACTTGTAACTACAGTATACGAGTAACTTGTAACTACAGCATACGAGTAAATTGTAACTTCAGTTAACGAGTGACTTGTTACTACAGTTTACGAGTAATTTGTAACTACAGTTTACGAGTTACTTGTAACTACAGTATGCGAGTTACTTGTAACTACAGTGTACAAGTAACTTGTAACTACAGTTTATGAGTAAATTAAAACTACAGTTAACAAGTAACTTTTAACTACAGTTTACGAGTTCTTTGTAACTACAGTGTACTAGTAACTTGTAACTACAGTATACGAGTAACTTGTAACTAAAGCATACGAGTAACTTGTAACTTCAGTTAACGAGTGACTTGTTACTACAGTTTACTAGTAATTTGTAACTACAGCTTACGAGTAACTTGTAACTACAGTTAACGAGTAAGTTTTAACTACAGTTTACGAGTAACTTGTAACTACAGTATACGAGTTCTTTGTAACTACAGTGTACGAGTAACTTGTAACTACAGTTTACGAGTTTTTTGTAACAAAAGTGTACGAGTAACATGTAACTTCAGTATACGAGTAACTTGTAACTACAGTTTACGAGTTCTTTGTAACTACAGTGTACGAGTAACTTGTAACTACAGTATACGAGTAACTTGTAACTACAGCATACGAGTAACTTGTAACTTCAGTTAACGAGTGACTTGTTACTACAGTTAACGAGTAATTTGTAACTTCAGTTTACGAGTAACTTGTAACTACAGTTTACGAGTAAGTTTTAACTACAGTTTACGAGTAACTTGTAACTACAGCATACGAGTTCTTTGTAACTACAGTGTACGCGTAACTTGTAACGACAGTTAACGAGTTCTTTGTAACTACAGTATACCAGTTACTTGTAACTACAGTTTACGAGTTCTTTGTAACTACAGTGTACGAGTAACTTGTAACTACAGTATACGAGTTCTTTGAAACTACAGTGTACGAGTAACTTGTAACTACAGTTAACGAGTTCTTTGTAACTACAGTATACGAGTAACTTGTATTTACAGTTTACGAGTAACTAGTAACTACAGTTTACGAGTTCTTTGTAACTACAGTAAACGAGAAACTTATAACTACAGTCAACGAGTAACTTGTTACGACAGTTAACGAGTTCTTTGTAACTACAGTATACGAGTAACTTGTAACTACAGTATACGAGTTCTTTGCAACTTCAGTATACGAGTAACTTGTAACTACAGTTAACGAGTTCTTTGTAACTACAGTGTACGAGTAACTTGTAACTACAGTATACGAGTATCTTGTAACTACAGTTTACGAGTAACTAGTAACTACAGTTTACGAGTTCTTTCTAACTACAGTAAACGAGAAACTTGTAACTACAGTCAACGAGTTATTTGTAACTACAATGTCCGAGTAACTTGTAACTACAGTTTACGAGTTCTTTGTAACTACAGTGTACGAGTAACTTGTTACATCAGTATACGAGTAACTTTTAACTAAAGTTTACGAGTTCTTTGTAACTACAGTGTACGAGTAACTTGTAACTACAGTATACGAGTAACTTGTAACTACAGCATACGAGTAAATTGTAACTTCAGTTAACGAGTGACTTGTTACTACAGTTTACGAGTAATTTGTAACTACAGTTTACGAGTTACTTGTAACTACAGTATGCGAGTTACTTGTAACTACAGTGTACAAGTAACTTGTAACTACAGTTTACGAGTAAATTAAAACTACAGTTAACAAGTAACTTTTAACTACAGTTTACGAGTTCTTTGTAACTACAGTGTACTAGTAACTTGTAACTACAGTATACGAGTAACTTAAAACTACAGCATACGAGTAACTTGTAACTTCAGTTAACGAGTGACTTGTTACTACAGTTTACTAGTAATTTGTAACTACAGCTTACGAGTAACTTGTAACTACAGTTTACGAGTAAGTTTTAACTACAGTTTACGAGTAACTTGTAACTACAGTATACGAGTTCTTTGTAACTACAGTGTACGAGTAACTTGTAACTACAGTTTACGAGTTTTTTGTAACAACAGTGTACGAGTAACATGTAACTTCAGTATACGAGTAACTTGTAACTACAGTTTACGAGTTCTTTGTAACTACAGTGTACGAGTAACTTGTAACTACAGTATACGAGTAACTTGTAACTACAGCATACGAGTAACTTGTAACTTCAGTTAACGAGTGACTTGTTACTACAGTTAACGAGTAATTTGTAACTACAGTTTACGAGTAACTTGTAACTACAGTTTACGAGTAAGTTTTAACTACAGTTTACGAGTAACTTGTAACTACAGTATACGAGTTCTTTGTAACTACAGTGTACGAGTAACTTGTAACGACAGTTAACGAGTTCTTTGTAACTACAGTATACCAGTTTCTTGTAACTACATTTTACGAGTTCTTTGTAACTACAGTGTACGAGTAACTTGTAACTACAGTATACGAGTTCTTTGAAACTACAGTGTACGAGTAACTTGTAACTACAGTTAACGAGTTCTTTGTAACTACAGTATACGAGTAACTTGTATTTACAGTTTACAAGTAACTAGTAACTACAGTTTACGAGTTCTTTGTAACTACAGTAAACAAGAAACTTATAACTACAGTCAACGAGTAACTTGTTACGACAGTTAACGAGTTCTTTGTAACTACAGTATACGAGTAACTTGTAACTACAGTATACGAGTTCTTTGCAACTTCAGTATACGAGTAACTTGTAACTACAGTTAACGAGTTCTTTGTAACTACAGTGTACGAGTAACTTGTAACTACAGTGTACGAGTAACTTGTTACTACAGTTTACGGGTAAATTTAAACTACAGTTTACAAGTAACTTGTAACTTCAGTATACGAGTAACTTGTAACTACAGTTAACGAGTTCTTTGTAACTTCTGTTTACGAGTAACTTGTAACTACAGTTTACGAGTAACTTGTAACTTCATTATACGAGTAACTTGTAACTACAGTGTACGAGTAACTTGAAACGACAGTTAACGAGTTCTTTGTAACTACAGTGTACGAGTATCTTGTAGCTACAGTATACGAGTAACTTGTAACTACAGTTTACGAGTAACTAGTAACTACAGTTTACGAGTTCTTTGTCACTACAGTAAACGAGAAACTTGTAACTACAGTCAACGAGTTATTTGTAAATACAGTGTACGAGTAACTTGTAACTACAGTTTACGAGTTCTTTGTAACTACGGTGTACGAGTAACTTGTTACATCAGTATACGAGTAACTTTTAACTACAGTTTACAAGTAACTTGTAACTTCAGTATACGAGTAACTTGTAACTACAGTTTACGAGTTCTTTGTAACTTCTGTTTACGAGTTACTTGTAACTACAGTTTACGAGTCACTAGTAACTACAGTTTACGAGTTCTTTGTAACTACAGTGTACGAGTAACTTGAAACGACAGTTAACGAGTTCTTTGTAACAACAGTGTACGAGTATCTTGTAGCTACAGTATACGAGTAACTTGTAACTACAGTTTACGAGTTCTTTGTAACTACAGTAAACGAGAAACTTGAAACTACAGTCAACGAGTTATTTGTAACTACAGTGTACGAGTAACTTGTAACTACAGTTTACAAGTTCTTTGTAACTACAGTGTACGAGTTACTTGTTACATCAGTATACGAGTAACTTTTAATTACAGTTTACGAGTTCTTTGTAACTAAAGTGTACGAGTAACTTGTAACTACAGTATACGAGTAACTTGTAACTACAGCATACGAGTAACTTGTAACTTCAGTTAACGAGTGACTTGTAACTACAGTTTACGAGTAATTTGTAACTACAGTTTACGAGTAACTTGTAACTACAGTTTACGAGTAAGTTTTAACTACAGTTTACGAGTAACTTGTAACTACAGTATACGAGTTCTTTGCAACTTCAGTATAAGAGTAACTTGTAACTACAGTTTACGAGTTCTTTGTAACTACAGTGTACGAGTAACTTGTTACATCAGTATACGAGTAACTTTTAACTACAATTTACAAGTAACTTGTAACTTCAGTATACGAGTAACTTGTAACTACAATTTACGAGTTCTTTGTAACTTCTGTTTACGAGTTACTTGTAACTACAGTTTACGAGTCACTAGTAACTACAGTTAACGAGTTCTTTGTAACTACAGTGTACGAGTAACTTGAAACGACAGTTAACGAGTTCTTTGTAACAACAGTGTACGAGTATCTTGTAGCTACAGTATACGAGTAACTTGGAACTACAGTTTACGAGTTTTTTGTATTAACAGTGTACGAGTAACATGTAACTTCAGTATACGAGTAACTTGTAACTACAGTTTACGAGTTCTTTGTAACTACAGTGTACGAGTAACTTTTAACGACAGTTAACGAGTTCTTTGTAACTGCAGTGTACGAGTAACTTGTAACTACAGTTTACAAGTTCTTTATAACTACAGTGTACGAGTAACTTGTAACATCAGTATACGAGTAACTTTTAACTACAGTTTACGAGTTCTTTGTAACTACAGTGTACTAGTAACTTGTAACTACAGTATACGAGTAACTTGTAACTACAGCATACGAGTAACTTGTAACTTCAGTTAACGAGTGACTTGTTACTACAGTTTATGAGTAATTTGTAACTACAGTTTACGAGTAACTTGTAACTACAGTTTACGAGTTCTTTGTAACAACAGTGTACAAGTAACTTGTTACATCAGTATACGAGTAACTTTTAACTACAGTTTACGAGTTCTTTGTAACTAAAGTGTACGAGTAACTTGTAACTACAGTATACGAGTAACTTGTAACTACAGCATACGAGTAACTTGTAACTTCAGTTAACGAGTGACTTGTAACTACAGTTTACGAGTAATTTGTAACTACAGTTTACGAGTTACTTGTAACTACAGTTTACGAGTAAGTTTTAACTTTAGTGTACGAGTAACTTGTAACTACAGTATACGAGTTCTTTGCAACTAAAGTGTACGAGTAACTTGTAACTACAGTTTACGAGTTTTTTGTTACTACAGTATACGAGTCACTTGTAACTGCAGTATACGAGTAACTTTTAACTACAGTATACGAGCCACTTGTAACTACAGTATATGAGTTACTTGTAACTACAGTATGCGAGTTACTTGTAACTACAGTGTACAAGTAACTTGTAACTACAGTTTACGAGTAAATTAAAACTACAGTTAACAAGTAACTTTTAACTACAGTTTACGAGTTCTTTGTAACTACAGTGTACTAGTAACTTGTAACTACAGTATACGAGTAACTTGTAACTACAGCATACGAGTAACTTGTAACTTCAGTTAACGAGTGACTTGTTACTACAGTTTACTAGTAATTTGTAACTACAGCTTACGAGTAACTTGTAACTACAGTTTACGAGTAAGTTTTAACTACAGTTTACGAGTAACTTGTAACTACAGTATACGAGTTCTTTGTAACTTCAGTGTACGAGTAACTTGTAACTACAGTTTACGAGTTTTTTGTAACAACAGTGTACGAGTATCTTGTAGCTACAGTATACGAGTAACTTGAAACTACAGTTTACGAGTAACTAGTAACTACAGTTTACGAGTTCTTTGTAACTACAGTAAACGAGAAACTTGTAACTACAGTCAACGAGTTATTTGTAACTACAGTGTACGAGTAACTTGTAACTACAGTTTACAAGTTCTTTGTAACTACAGTGTACGAGTTACTTGTTACATCAGTATACGAGTAACTTTTAATTACAGTTTACGAGTTCTTTGTAACTAAAGTGTACGAGTAACTTGTAACTACAGTATACGAGTAACTTGTAACTACAGCATACGAGTAACTTGTAACTTCAGTTAACGAGTGACTTGTAACTACAGTTTACGAGTAATTTGTAACTACAGTTTACGAGTAACTACAGTTTACGAGTAAGTTTTAACTACAGTTTACGAGTAACTTGTAACTACAGTATACGAGTTCTTTGCAACTTCAGTATACGAGTAACTTGTAACTACAGTTTACGAGTTCTTTGTAACTACAGTGTACGAGTAACTTGTTACATCAGTATACGAGTAACTTTTAACTACAGTTTACAAGTAACTTGTAACTTCAGTATACGAGTAACTTGTAACTACAGTTTACGAGTTCTTTGTAACTTCTGTTTACGAGTTACTTGTAACTACAGTTTACGAGTCACTAGTAACTACAGTTAACGAGTTCTTTGTAACTACAGTGTACGAGTAACTTGAAACGACAGTTAACGAGTTCTTTGTAACAACAGTGTACGAGTATCTTGTAGCTACAGTATACGAGTAACTTGGAACTACAGTTTACGAGTTTTTTGTATTAACAGTGTACGAGTAACATGTAACTTCAGTATACGAGTAACTTGTAACTACAGTTTACGAGTTCTTTGTAACTACAGTGTACGAGTAACTTTTAACGACAGTTAACGAGTTCTTTGTAACTGCAGTGTACGAGTAACTTGTAACTACAGTTTACGAGTTCTTTGTAACTACAGTGTACGAGTAACTTGTAACATCAGTATACGAGTAACTTTTAACTACAGTTTACGAGTTCTTTGTAACTACAGTGTACTAGTAACTTGTAACTACAGTATACGAGTAACTTGTAACTACAGCATACGAGTAACTTGTAACTTCAGTTAACGAGTGACTTGTAACTACAGTTTACGAGTAATTTGTAACTACAGTTTACGAGTTACTTGTAACTACAGTTTACGAGTAAGTTTTAACTTCAGTGTACGAGTAACTTGTAACTACAGTATACGAGTTCTTTGCAACTAAAGTGTACGAGTAACTTGTAACTACAGTTTACGAGTTTTTTGTTACTACAGTATACGAGTCACTTGTAACTGCAGTATACGAGTAACTTTTAACTACAGTATACGAGCCACTTGTTACTACAGTATATGAGTTACTTGTAACTACAGTATGCGAGTTACTTGTAACTACAGTGTACAAGTAACTTGTAACTACAGTTTACGAGTAAATTAAAACTACAGGTAACAAGTAACTTTTAACTACAGTTTACGAGTTCTTTGTAACTACAGTGTACTAGTAACTTGTAACTACAGTATACGAGTAACTTGTAACTACAGCATACGAGTAACTTGTAATTTCAGTTAACGAGTGACTTGTTACTACAGTTTACTAGTAATTTGTAACTACAGCTTACGAGTAACTTGTAACTACAGTTTACGAGTAAGTTTTAACTACAGTTTACGAGTAACTTGTAACTACAGTATACGAGTTCTTTGTAACTTCAGTGTACGAGTAACTTGTAACTACAGTTTACGAGTTTTTTGTAACAACAGTGTACGAGTATCTTGTAGCTACAGTATACGAGTAACTTGAAACTACAGTTTACGAGTAACTAGTAACTACAGTTTACGAGTTCTTTGTAACTACAGTAAACGAGAAACTTGTAACTACAGTCAACGAGTTATTTGTAACTACAGTGTACGAGTAACTTGTAACTACAGTTTACGAGTTCTTTGTAACTACAGTGTACGAGTAACTTGTTACATCAGTATACGAGTAACTTTTAACTACAGTTAACAAGTAACTTGTAACTTCAGTATACGAGTAACTTGTAACTACAGTTAACGAGTTCGTTGTAACTTCTGTTTACGAGTTACTTGTAACTACAGTTTACGAGTCACTAGTAACTACAGTTTACGAGTTCTTTGTAACTACAGTGTACGAGTAACTTGAAACGACAGTTAACGAGTTCTTTGTAACAACAGTGTACGAGTATCTTGTAGCTACAGTATACGAGTAACTTGGAACTACAGTTTACGAGTTTTTTGTATTAACAGTGTACGAGTAACATGTAACTTCAGTATACGAGTAACTTGTAACTACAGTTTACGAGTTCTTTGTAACTACAGTGTACGAGTAACTTTTAACGACAGTTAACGAGTTCTTTGTAACTGCAGTGTACGAGTAACTTGTAACTACAGTTTACGAGTTCTTTGTAACTACAGTGTACGAGTAACTTGTAACATCAGTATACGAGTAACTTTTAACTACAGTTTACGAGTTCTTTGTAACTACAGTGTACTAGTAACTTGTAACTACAGTATACGAGTAACTTGTAACTACAGCATACGAGTAACTTGTAACTTCAGTTAACGAGTGACTTGTTACTACAGTTTATGAGTAATTTGTAACTACAGTTTACGAGTAACTTGTAACTACAGTTTACGAGTTCTTTGTAACAACAGTGTACAAGTAACTTGTTACATCAGTATACGAGTAACTTTTAACTACAGTTTACGAGTTCTTTGTAACTAAAGTGTACGAGTAACTTGTAACTACAGTATACGAGTAACTTGTAACTACAGCATACGAGTAACTTGTAACTTCAGTTAACGAGTGACTTGTAACTACAGTTTACGAGTAATTTGTAACTACAGTTTACGAGTTACTTGTAACTACAGTTTACGAGTAAGTTTTAACTTCAGTGTACGAGTAACTTGTAACTACAGTATACGAGTTCTTTGCAACTAAAGTGTACGAGTAACTTGTAACTACAGTTTACGAGTTTTTTGTTACTACAGTATACGAGTCACTTGTAACTGCAGTATACGAGTAACTTTTAACTACAGTATACGAGCCACTTGTTACTACAGTATATGAGTTACTTGTAACTACAGTATGCGAGTTACTTGTAACTACAGTGTACAAGTAACTTGTAACTACAGTTTACGAGTAAATTAAAACTACAGTTAACAAGTAACTTTTAACTACAGTTTACGAGTTCTTTGTAACTACAGTGTACTAGTAACTTGTAACTACAGTATACGAGTAACTTGTAACTACAGCATACGAGTAACTTGTAACTTCAGTTAACGAGTGACTTGTTACTACAGTTTACTAGTAATTTGTAACTACAGCTTACGAGTAACTTGTAACTACAGTTTACGAGTAAGTTTTAACTACAGTTTACGAGAAACTTGTAACTACAGTATACGAGTTCTTTGTAACTACAGTGTACGAGTAACTTGTAACTACAGTTTACGAGTTATTTGTAACAACAGTGTACGAGTATCTTGTAGCTACAGTATACGAGTAACTTGAAACTACAGTTTACGAGTAACTAGTAACTACAGTTTACGAGTTCTTTGTAACTACAGTAAACGAGAAACTTGTAACTACAGTCAACGAGTTATTTGTAACTACAGTGTACGAGTAACTTGTAACTACAGTTTACGAGTTCTTTGTAACTACAGTGTACGAGTAACTTGTTACATCAGTATACGAGTAACTTTTAACTACAGTTTACAAGTAACTTGTTACTTCAGTATACGAGTAACTTGTAACTACAGTTTACGAGTTCGTTGTAACTTCTGTTTACGAGTTACTTGTAACTACAGTTTACGAGTCACTAGTAACTACAGTTTACGAGTCACTAGTAACTACAGTTTACGAGTTCTTTGCAACTACAGTGTACGAGTTACTTGAAACGACAGTTAACGAGTTCTTTGTAACAACAGTGTACGAGTATCTTGTAGCTACAGTATACGAGTAACTTGTAACTACAGTTTACGAGTAACTTGTAACTACAGTATACGAGTTCTTTGCAACTTCAGTATACGAGTAACTTGTAACTACAGTTTACGAGTTCTTTGTAACTACAGTGTACGAGTAACTTGTAACTACAGTGTACGAGTAACTTGTTACTACAGTTTACGAGTAAATTTAAACTACAGTTTAAGAGTCCTTTGTAACTACAGTGTACGAGTAACTTGTTACATCAGTATACGAGTAACTTTTAACTACAGTTTACGAGTTCTTTGTAACTAAAGTGTACGAGTAACTTGTAACTACAGTATACGAGTAACTTGTAACTACAGCATACGAGTAACTTGTAACTTCAGTTAACGAGTGACTTGTAACTACAGTTTACTAGTAATTTGTAACTACAGTTTACGAGTAACTTGTAACTACAGTATACGAGTTCTTTGTAACTTCAGTATACGAGTAACTTGTAACTACAGTTTACGAGTTCTTTGTAACTACAGTATACGAGTCACATGTAACTGCAGTATACGAGTAACTTTTAACTACAGTATACGAGCCACTTGTTACTACAGTATATTAGTTACTTGTAACTACAGTATGCGAGTTACTTGTAACTACAGTGTACAAGTAACTTGTAACTTCAGTTAACGAGTAAATTAAAACTACAGTTTACAAGTATTTTGTAACTACAGTTTACTAGTTCTTTGTAACTACAGTGTACGAGTAACTTGTTACATCAGTATACGAGTAACTTTTAACTACAGTTTACAAGTAACTTCTAACTTCAGTATACGAGTAACTTGTAACTACAGTTTACGAGTTCTTTGTAACTTCTGTTTACGAGTAACTTGTAACTACAGTTTACGAGTCACTAGTAACTACAGTTTACGAGTTCTTTGTAACTACAGTGTTCGAGTAACTTGAAACGACAGTTAACGAGTTCTTTGTAACTCCAGTGTACGAGTAACTTGAAACGACAGTTAACGAGTTCTTTGTAACTACAGTGTACGAGTATCTTGTAGCTACAGTATACGAGTAACTTGTAACTACAGTTTACGAGTAACTAGTAACTACAGTTTACGAGTTCTTTGTAACTACAGTAAACGAGAAACTTGAAACTACAGTCAACGAGTTATTTGTAACTACAGTGTACGAGTAACTTGTAACTACAGTTTACGAGTTCTTTGTAACTAAAGTGTACGAGTAACTTGTAACTACAGTATACGAGTAACTTGTAACTACAGCATACGAGTAACTTGTAACTTCAGTTAACGAGTGACTTGTAACTACAGTTTACTAGTAATTTGTAACTACAGTTTACGAGTAACTTGTAACTACAGTTTACGAGTAAGTTTTAACTACAGTTTACGAGTAACTTGTAACTACAGTTTACGAGTTCTTTGTAACTTCAGTATACGAGTAACTTGTAACTACAAATTACGAGTTCTTTGTAACTACAGTATACGAGTCACATGTAACTGCAGTATACGAGTAACTTTTAATTACAGTATACGAGCCACTTGTTACTACAGTATTTTAGTTACTTGTAACTACAGTATGCGAGTTACTTGTAACTACAGTGTACAAGAACCTTGTACTTATAGTTAACGAGTAAATTAAAACTACAGTTTACAAGTAACTTGTAACTACAGTTTACGAGTTCTTTGTAACTACAGTGTACGAGTAACTTGTTACATCAGTATACGAGTAACTTTTAACTACAGTTTACAAGTAACTTGTATCTTCAGTATACGAGTAACTTGTAACTACAGTTTACGAGTTCTTTGTAACTTCTGTTTACGAGTAACTTGTAACTACAGTTTACGAGTCACTAGTTACTACAGTTTACGAGTTCTTTGTAACTACAGTGTTCGAGTAACTTGAAACGACAGTTAACGAGTTCTTTGTAACTACAGTGTACGAGTATCTTGTAGCTACAGTATACGAGTAACTTGTAACTACAGTTTACGAGTAACTAGTAACTACAGTTAACGAGTTCTTTGTAACTACAGTAAACGAGAAACTTGTAACTACAGTCAACGAGTTATTTGTAACTACAATGTTCGAGTAACTTGTAACTACAGTTTACGAGTTCTTCGTAACTACAGTGTACGAGTAACTTGTTACATCAGTATACGAGTAATTTTTAACTTCAGTTTACGAGTTCTTTGTAACTACAGTATACGAGCCACTTGTTACTACAGTATATGAGTTACTTGTGACTACAGTATGCGAGTAACTTGTAACTGCAGTGTACGTGTAACTAGTAACTACAGTTTACGAGTTCTTTGTAACTACAGTGTACGAGTAACTTGTAACTACAGTTCACGAGTTCTTTGTTACTACAGTGTACGAGTTACTTGTTACATCAGTATACGAGTAACTTGTAACTACAGTGTACGAGTAACTTGTTACTACAGTGTACGAGTAACTTGTTACTACAGTATACGAGTAACTTGTAACTACAGCATACGAGTAACTTGTAACTACAGTTAACGAGTGACATGTAACTACAGTTTACGAGTAACTTGTAACTACAGTTTACGAGTAACTTGTAACTACAGTCAACGATTTCTTTGTAACTACAGTGTACGAGTAACTTGTAACTACAGTATACGAGTTCTTTGTAACTACAGTGTACGAGTAACTTGTTACATCAGTATACGAGTAACTTGTAACTACAGTATACGAGTTCTTTGTAACTACAGTGTACGAGTAACTTGTAGCTACAGTTTACAAGTAACTTGTAACTACAGTTTACGAGTAACTAGTAACTACAGTTTTCGAGTTCTTTGTAACTACAGTGTATGAGTAACTTGTAACTATAGTTTACGAGTAACTTGTAACTACAGTTTAGGAGTAATTAGTAACAACAGTTTACGAGTTCTTTGTAACTACAGTGTTCGAGTACTTTGTAACTACAGTTTTCGAGTTCTTTGTAACTACAGTGTATGAGTAACTTGTAACTATAGTTTTCGAGTAACTTGTAAATACAGTTTACGAGTAACTAGTAACTACAAATTTCGAGTTCTTTGTAACTACTGTGTATGAGTAACTTGTAACTACAGTTAACGAGTGACTTTTAACTACAGTTTACGAGTAACTTGTAACTACAGTTTACGAGTAACTTGTCACAATAGTTAACGAGTAACTTGTAACAACAGTTTACGAGTAACTTGTAACGACAGTTAACGAGTTCTTTGTAACTACAGTGTACGAGTAACTTGAAACGACAGATAACGAGTTCTTTGTAACTACAGTGTACGAGTAACTAGTAACTACAGTTCACGAGTTCTTTGTAACTACAGTGTACGAGTTACTTGTTACATCAGTATACGAGTAACTTGTAACTACAGTGTACGAGTAACTTGTTACTACAGTTTACGAGTAAATTTAAACTACAGTTTACAAGTAACTTGTTACTTCAGTATACGAGTAACTTGTAACTACAGTTAACGAGTTCTTTGTAACTTCAGTTTACGAGTTACTTGTAACTACAGTTTACGAGTCACTAGTAACTACAGTTTACGAGTTCTTTGTAACTACAGTGTACGAGTAACTTGAAACGACAGTTAACGAGTTATTTGTAACTACAGTGTACGAGTATCTTGTAGCTACAGTATACGAGTAACTTGTAACAACAGTTTACGAGTAACTAGTAACTACAGTTTACGAGTTCTTTGTTACTACAGTAAACGAGAAACTTGTAACAACAGTCAACGAGTTATTTGTAACTACAGTGTACGAGTAACTTGTAACTACAGTTTACGAGTTCTTTGTAACTACAGTGTACGAGTAACTTGTTACAACAGTGTACGAGTAACTTGTAACTACAGTATACGAGTAACTTGTAACTACAGCATACGAGTAACTTGTAACTACAGTTTAAGAGTGACTTGTAACAACAGTTTACGAGTAACTTGTAACTACAGTTAACGAGTAACTTGTAACTACAGTTTACGAGTAACTTGTAACAACAGTTTACGAGTAACTAGTAACTACAGTTTTCGAGTTCTTTGTCACTACAGTGTATGAGTTACTTGTAACTACAGTTAACGAGTGACTTGTAACTACAGTTTACGAGTAACTTGTAACTACAGTTTACGAGTAACTTGTAACTACAGTTTACGAGTAACTTGTAACTACAGTTTACGAGTTACTTGTAACAACAGTTTACGAGTAACTTGTAACGATAATTAACGAGTTCTTTGTAACTACAGTGTACGAGTATCTTGTAGCTACAGTATACGAGTAACTTGTAACTACAGTTTACGAGTAACTTGTAACTACAGTTTACGAGTAACTAGTAACTACAGTTTACGAGTAACTAGTAACTATAGTTTACGAGTTCTTTGTAACTACAGTGTACGAGTAACTTGAAACGACAGTTAACGAGTTCTTTGTAACTACAGTGTACGAGTAACTAGTAACTACAGTTCACGAGTTCTTTGTAACTACAGTGTACGAGTTACTTGTTACATCAGTATACGAGTAACTTGTAACTACAGTGTACGAGTAACTTGTAACAACAGTGTACGAGTAACTTGTAACTACAGTAAACGAGTAACTTGTAACTACAGCATACGAGTAACTAGTAACAACATTTTACGAGTAACTAGTAACTACAGTTTACGAGTTTTTTGTAACTTCAGTGTACGAGTAACTTGAAACGACAGTTAACGAGTTCTTTGTAACTACAGTGTACGAGTCACTAGTAACTACAGTTCACGAGTTCTTTGTTACTAGAGTGTACGAGTTACTTGTTACATCAGTATACGAGTAACTTGTAACTACAGTGTACGAGTAACTAGTAACAACAGTTTACAAGTTCTTTGTAACTACAGTGTTCGAGTACTTTGTAACTACAGTTTTCGAGTTCTTTGTAACTAGAGTGTATGAGTAACTTGTTACTATAGTTGACGAGTAACTTGTAAATACAGTTAACGAGTAACTAGTAACTACAGTTTTCGAGTTCTTTGTCACTACAGTGTATGAGTAACTTGTAACTACAGTTAACGAGTGACTTGTAACTACAGTTTACGAGTAACTTGTAACTACAGTTTACGAGTAACTTGTAACTACAGTTTACGAGTAACTTGTAACTACAGTTTACGAGTAACTTGTAACTACAGTTTACGAGTTACTTTTAGCAACAGTTTACGAGTAACTTGTAACGATAATTAACGAGTTCTTTGTAGCTACAGTGTACGAGTATCTTGTAGCTACAGTATACGAGTAACTTGTAACTACAGTTTACGAGTAACTAGTAACTACAGTTTACGAGTAACTAGTAACTACAGTTTACGAGTTCTTTGTAACTACACTGTACGAGTAACTTGAAACGACAGTTAACGAGTTCTTTGTAACTACAGTGTACGAGTAACTAGTAACTACAGTTCACGAGTTCTTTGTAACTACAGTGTACGAGTTTCTTGTTACATCAGTATACGAGAAACTTGTAACTACAGTGTACGAGTAACTTGTAACAACAGTGTACGAGTAACTTGTAACTACAGTATACGTGTAACTTGTAACTACAGCATACGAGTAACTTGTAACTACAGTTTTCGAGTGACTTGTAACAACAGTTTACGAGTAACTTGTAACTACAGTAAACGAGTAACTTGTAACTACAGTTTACGAGTAACTTGTAACTACAGTTTACGAGTAACTTGTAACAACAGTTTACGAGTAACTTGTAACGACAGTTAACGAGTTCTTTGTAACTACAGTGTACGAGTAACTTGTAACTACAGTTTACGAGTTCTTTGTAACTACAGTGTACGAGTAACCAACAACTACATATTACGAGTTCTTTGTAACAACAGTATACGAGTAACTTGTAAATACAGTCATCGATTTCTTTGTAACTACAGTGTACGAGTATGTTGTAACTACAGAATACGAGTTCTTTGTAACTACAGTGTACGAGTAACTTGTAACTACAGTATACGCGTATTTTGTAACTACAGCATACGAGTAACTTGTAATTACAGTTAATGAGTGACTTGTAACTACAGTTTACGAGTAACTTGTAACTACAGTTTACGAGTAACTTGTAACTACAGTTTACGAGTAACTTGTAACTACAGTTTACGAGTAACTTTTAACTACAGTATACGAGTAACTTTTAACTACACTGTACGAGTAACTTGTAACAACAGCTTACGAGTAACTTGTAACTACAGTATACGAGTGACTTGTAACTTCAGTATATGAGTAACTTGTAACTACAGTTTACGAGTTCTTTGTAACTACAGTTTACGAGTAACTTGAAACTACAGTTCACGAGTTCTTTGAAACTACAGTGTACGAGTATCTTGTATCTTCTGTATTTAAGTAACTTGTAACTACTGTTTACGAGTAACTAGTAACTACAGTTTACGAGTTCTTTGTAACTACAGTTTACGAGTAACTTGTATCTACAGTTTATAAGTAACTAGTAGCTACAGTATAGGAGTAACTTGTAACTATAGTTTACAAGTAACTAGTAACTACAGTTTTCGAGTTCTTTGTAACTACAGTGTACGAGTAACTTGTAACGACAGTTAACGAGTTCTTTGTAACTACAGTGTACGAGTATTTTGTAACTACAGTTTACGAGTTCTTTGTAACTACAGTTCACGAGTTCTTTGTAACTACAGTGTACGAGTATCATGTAGCTACAGTATACGAGTAACTTGTAACTACAGTTTACGAGTAACTAGTAACTAAATATCGTTTTATTAATAAAATACATGTCAAAATACAATAATACTAAAATATATGTCAAATCATAATATTCAACTAGGTTTTCGTAACTAGTAACTACAGTTTACGAGTTCTTTGTAACTACAGTGTACGAGTAACTTGTAACTACAGTTCACGAGTTCTTTGTAACTACAGTGTACGAGTTACTTGTTACATCAGTATACGAGTATTTTGTAACTACAGTGTACGAGTAACTTGTTACTACAGTGTACGAGTAACTTGTAACTACAGTTTACGAGTAACTAGTAACTACAGTTTACGAGTAACTAGTAACTACAGTTTACGAGTTCTTTGTAACTACAGTGTACGAGTAACTTGAAACGACAGTTAACGAGTTCTTTGTAACTACAGTGTACGAGTAACTAGTAACTACAGTTCACGAGTTCTTTGTAACTACAGTGTACGAGTTACTTGTTACATCAGTATACGAGTAACTTGTAACTACAGTGTACGAGTAACTTGTAACAACAGTGTACGAGTAACTTGTAACTACAGTATACGAGTAACTTGTAACTACAGCATACGAGTAACTTGTAACTACAGTTTACGAGTGACTTGTAACAACAGTTCACGAGTAACTTGTAACTACAGTTAACGAGTAACTTGTAACTACAGTTTACGAGTAACTTGTAACTACAGTTTACGAGTAACTTGTAACAACAGTTTACGAGTAACTTGTAACGACAGTTAACGAGTTCTTTGTAACTACAGTGTACGAGTAACTTGTAACTACAGTTTACGAGTTCTTTGTAACTACAGTGTACGAGTAACCAATAACTACATATTACGAGTTCTTTGTAACAACAGTATACGAGTAACTTGTAAATACAGTCATCGATTTCTTTGTAACTACAGTGTACGAGTATGTTGTAACTACAGAATACGAGTTCTTTGTAACTACAGTGTACGAGTAACTTGTAACTACAGTATACGCGTATTTTGTAACTACAGCATACGAGTAACTTGTAACTACAGTTAATGAGTGACTTGTTACTACAGTTTACGAGTAACTTGTAACTACAGTTTACGAGTAACTTGTAACTACAGTTTACGAGTAACTTTTAACTACAGTATACGAGTAACTTTTAACTACACTGTACGAGTAACTTGTAACTACAGCTTACGAGTAACTTGTAACTACAGTATACGAGTGACTTGTAACTTCAGTATATGAGTAACTTGTAACTACAGTTTACGAGTTCTTTGTAACTACAGTTTACGAGTAACTTGTAACTACAGTTCACGAGTTCTTTGAAACTACAGTGTACGAGTATCTTGTATCTTCTGTATTTAAGAAACTTGTAACTACTGTTTACGAGTAACTAGTAACTACAGTTTACGAGTTCTTTGTAACTACAGTTTACGAGTAACTTGTAACTACAGTTTACGAGTAACTTGTAGCTACAGTATAGGAGTAACTTGTAACTATAGTTTACAAGTAACTAGTAACTACAGTTTTCGAGTTCTTTGTAACTACAGTGTACGAGTAACTTGTAACGACAGTTAACGAGTTCTTTGTAACTACAGTGTACGAGAAACTTGTAACTACAGTTTACGAGTTCTTTGTAACTACAGTTCACGAGTTCTTTGTAACTACAGTGTACGAGTATCATGTAGCTACAGTATACGAGTAACTTGTAACTACAGTTTACGAGTAACTAGTAACTAAATATCGTTTTATTAAAAAATACATGTCAAAATACAATAATATTAAATTTATGTCAAATCACAATATTCAACTAGGTTTTCGTAACTAGTAACTACAGTTTACGAGTTCTTTGTAACTACAGTGTACGAGTAACTTGTAACTACAGTTCACGAGTTCTTTGTAACTACAGTGTACGAGTTACTTGTTACATCAGTATACGAGTAACTTGTAACTACAGTGTACGAGTAACTTGTTACTACAGTGTACGAGTAACTTGTTACTACAGTATACGAGTAACTTGTAACTACAGCATACGAGTAACTTGTAACTACAGTTTACGAGTGACTTGTAACAACAGTTTACGAGTAACTTGTAACTACAGTTAACGAGTAACTTGTAACTACAGTTTACGAGTAACTTGTAACTACAGTTTACGAGTAACTTGTAACAACAGTTTACGAGTTACTTGTAACAACAGTTTACGAGTAACTTGTAACGATAATTAACGAGTTCTTTGTAGCTACAGTGTACGAGTATCTTGTAGCTACAGTATACGAGTAACTTGTAACTACAGTTTACGAGTAACTAGAAACTACAGTTTACGAGTAACTAGTAACTACAGTTTACGAGTAACTAGTAACTACAGTTTACGAGTTCTTTGTAACTACAGTGTACGAGTAACTTGAAACGACAGTTAACGAGTTCTTTGTAACTACAGTGTACGAGTAACTAGTAACTACAGTTCACGAGTTCTTTGTAACTACAGTGTACGAGTTACTTGTTACATCAGTATACGAGTAACTTGTAACTACAGTGTACGAGTAACTTGTAACAACAGTGTACGAGTAACTTGTAACTACAGTATACGAGTAACTTGTAACTACAGCATACGAGTAACTTGTAACTACAGTTTACGAGTGACTTGTAACAACAGTTTACGAGTAACTTGTAACTACAGTTAACGAGTAACTTGTAACTACAGTTTACGAGTAACTTGTAACTACAGTTTACGAGTAACTTGTAACAACAGTTTACGAGTAACTTGTAACGACAGTTAACGAGTTCTTTGTAACTACAGTGTACGAGTAACTTGTAACTACAGTATACGAGTAACTTGTAACTACAGCATACGAGTAACTTGTAACTACAGTTTACGAGTGACTTGTAACAACAGTTTACGAGTAACTTGTAACTACAGTTAAAGAGTAACTTGTAACTACAGTTTACGAGTAACTTGTAACTACAGTTTACGAGTAACTTGTAACAACAGTTTACGAGTAACTTGTAACGACAGTATACGAGTTCTTTGTAACTACAGTGTACGAGTAACTTGTAGCTACAGTTTACAAGTAACTTGTAACTACAGTATACGAATAACTTGTAACTACAGCATACGAGTAATTTGTAACTACAGTTAACGAGTGACTTGTAACTATAGTTTACGAGTAACTTGTAACTACAGTTTACGAGTAACTTGTAACTACAGTCAACGATTTCTTTGTAACTACAGTGTACGAGTAACTTGTAACTACAGTATACGAGTTCTTTGTAACTACAGTGTACGAGTAACTTGTTACATCAGTATACGAGTAACTTGTAACTACAGTATACGAGTTCTTTGTAACTACAGTGTACGAGTAACTTGTAGCTACAGTTTACAAGTAACTTGTAACTACAGTTTACGAGTAACTAGTAACTACAGTTTTCGAGTTCTTTGTAACTACAGTGTATGAGTAACTTGTAACTATAGTTTACGAGTAACTTGTAACTACAGTTTACGAGTAATTAGTAACAACAGTTTACAAGTTCTTTGTAATTACAGTGTTCGAGTACTTTGTAACTACAGTTTTCGAGTTCTTTGTAACTACAGTGTATGAGTAACTTGTAACTATAGTTTTCGAGTAACTTGTAAATACAGTTTACGAGTAACTAGTAACTACAAATTTCGAGTTCTTTGTAACTACTGTGTATGAGTAACTTGTAACTACAGTTAACGAGTGACTTGTAACTACAGTTTACGAGTAACTTGTAACTACAGTTTACGAGTAACTTGTCACAACAGTTTACGAGTAACTTGTAACTACAGTTTACGAGTAACTTGTAACAACAGTTTACGAGTAACTTGTAACAACAGTTAACGAGTTCTTTGTAACTACAGTGTACGAGTAACTTGAAACGACAGTTAACGAGTTCTTTGTAACTACAGTGTACGAGTAACTAGTAACTACAGTTCACGAGTTCTTTGTAACTACAGTGTACGAGTTACTTGTTACATCAGTATACGAGTAACTTGTAACTACAGTGTACGAGTAACTAGTAACAACAGTTTACAAGTTCTTTGTAACTACAGTGTTCGAGTACTTTGTAACTACAGTTTTCGAGTTCTTGGTAACTACAGTGTATGAGAAACTTGTAACTATAGTTTACGAGTAACTTGTAAATACAGTTTACGAGTAACTAGTAACTACAGTTTTCGAGTTCTTTGTAACTACAAAGTATGAGTAACTTGTAACTACAGTTAACGAGTGACCTGTAACTACAGTTTACGAGTAACTTGTAACTACAGTTTTCGAGTAACTTGTAACTACAGTTTACGAGTAACTTGTAACTACAGTTTACGAGTAACTTGTAACAACAGTTTACGAGTAACTAGTAACTACAGTTTTCGAGTTCTTTGTCACTACAGTGTATGAGTTACTTGTAACTACAGTTAACGAGTGAATTGTAACTACAGTTTACGAGTAACTTGTAACTACAGTTTAAGAGTAACTTGTAACTACAGTTTACGAGTAACTTGTAACTACAGTTTACGAGTAACTTGTAACTACAGTTTACGAGTTACTTGTAACAACAGTTTACGAGTAACTTGTAACGATAATTAACGAGTTCTTTGTAACTACAGTGTACGAGTATCTTGTAGCTACAGTATACGAGTAACTTGTAACTACAGTTTACGAGTAACTAGTAACTACAGTTTACGAGTAACTAGTAACTACAGTTTACGAGTTCTTTGTAACTACAGTGTACGAGTAACTTGTAGCTACAGTTTACAAGTAACTTGTAACTACAGTATACGAATAACTTGTAACTACAGCATACGAGTAATTTGTAACTACAGTTAACGAGTGACTTGTAACTACAGTTTACGAGTAACTTGTAACTACAGTTTACGAGTAACTTGTAACTACAGTCAACGATTTCTTTGTAACTACAGTGTACGAGTAACTTGTAACTACAGCATACGAGTAACTTGTAACTACAGTTAACGAGTGACTTGTAACAACAGTTTACGAGTAACTTGTAACTACAGTTTACGAGTAACTTGTAACTACAGTTTACGAGTAACTTGTAACTACAGTTTACGAGTAATTTGTAACAACAGTTTACGAGTAACTTGTAACGACAGTTAACGAGTTCTTTGTAACTACAGTGTACGAGTAACTTGTAACTACAGTTTACGAGTTCTTTGTAACTACAGTGTACGAGTAACCAATAACTACATATTACGAGTTCTTTGTAACAACAGTATACGAGTAACTTGTAAATACAGTCATCGATTTCTTTGTAACTACAGTGTACGAGTATGTTGTAACTACAGAATACAAGTTATTTGTAACTACAGTGTACGAGTAACTTGTAACTACAGTATACGCGTATTTTGTAACTACAGCATACGAGTAACTTGTAACTACAGTTAATGAGTGACTTGTAACTACAGTTTACGAGTAACTTGTAACTACAGTTTACGAGTAACTTGTAACTACAGTTAACGAGTAACTTTTAACTACAGTATACGAGTAACTTTTAACTACACTGTACGAGTAACTTGTAACTTTAGCTTACGAGTAACTTGTAACTACAGTATACGAGTGACTTGTAACTTCAGTATATGAGTAACTTGTAACTACAGTTTACGAGTTCTTTGTAACTACAGTTTACGAGTAACTTGTAACTACAGTTCACGAGTTCTTTGAAACTACAGTGTACGAGTATCTTGTATCTTCTGTATTTAAGTAATTTGTAACTACTGTTTACGAGTAACTAGTAACTACAGTTTACGAGTTCTTTGTAACTACAGTTTACGAGTAACTTGTAACTACAGTTTACGAGTAACTTGTAGCTACAGTATAGGAGTAACTTGTAACTATAGTTTACAAGTAACTAGTAACTACAGTTTTCGAGTTCTTTGTAACTACAGTGTACGAGTAACTTGTAACGACAGTTAACGAGTTCTTTGTAACTACAGTTCACGAGTTCTTTGTAACTACAGTGTACGAGTATCATGAAGCTACAGTATACGAGTAACTTGTAACTACAGTTTACGAGTAACTAGTAACTAAATATCGTTTTATTAATAAAATACATGTCAAAATACAATAAAACTAAAATATATGTCAAATCACAATATTCAACTAGGTTTTCGTAACTAGTAACTACAGTTTACGAGTTCTTTGTAACTACAGTGTACGAGTAACTTGTAACTACAGTTCACGAGTTCTTTGTAACTACAGTGTACGAGTTACTTGTTACATCAGTATACGAGTAACTTGTAACTACAGTGTACGAGTAACTTGTAACAACAGTGTACGAGTAACTTGTAACTACAGTATACGAGTAACTTGTAACTACAGCATACGAGTAACTTGTAACTACAGTTAACGAGTGACTTGTAACAACAGTTTACGAGTAACTTGTAACTACAGTTTACGAGTAACTTGTAACTACAGTTTACGAGTAACTTGTAACTACAGTTTACGAGTAATTTGTAACAACAGTTTACGAGTAACTTGTAACGACAGTTAACGAGTTCTTTGTAACTACAGTGTACGAGTAACTTGTAACTACAGTTTACGAGTTCTTTGTAACTACAGTGTACGAGTAACCAATAACTACATATTACGAGTTCTTTGTAACAACAGTATACGAGTAACTTGTAAATACAGTCATCGATTTCTTTGTAACTACAGTGTACGAGTATGTTGTAACTACAGAATACAAGTTCTTTGTAACTACAGTGTACGAGTAACTTGTAACTACAGTATACGCGTATTTTGTAACTACAGCATACGAGTAACTTGTAACTACAGTTAATGAGTGACTTGTAACTACAGTTTACGAGTAACTTGTAACTACAGTTTACGAGTAACTTGTAACTACAGTTTACGAGTAACTTTTAACTACAGTATACGAGTAACTTTTAACTACACTGTACGAGTAACTTGTAACTACAGCTTACGAGTAACTTGTAACTACAGTATACGAGTGACTTGTAACTTCAGTATATGAGTAACTTGTAACTACAGTTTACGAGTTCTTTGTAACTACAGTTTACGAGTAACTTGTAACTACAGTTCACGAGTTCTTTGAAACTACAGTGTACGAGTATCTTGTATCTTCTGTATTTAAGAAACTTGTAACTACTGTTTACGAGTAACTAGTAACTACAGTTTACGAGTTCTTTGTAACTACAGTTTACGAGTAACTTGTAACTACAGTTTACGAGTAACTTGTAGCTACAGTATAGGAGTAACTTGTAACTATAGTTTACAAGTAACTTGTAACTACAGTTTTCGAGTTCTTTGTAACTACAGTGTACGAGTAACTTGTAACGACAGTTAACGAGTTCTTTGTAACTACAGTTCACGAGTTCTTTGTAACTACAGTGTACGAGTATCATGAAGCTACAGTATACGAATAACTTGTAACTACAGTTTACGAGTAACTAGTAACTAAATATCGTTTTATTAATAAAATACATGTCAAAATACAATAAAACTAAAATATATGTCAAATCACAATATTCAACTAGGTTTTCGTAACTAGTAACTACAGTTTACGAGTTCTTTGTAACTACAGTGTACGAGTAACTTGTAACTACAGTTCACGAGTTCTTTGTAACTACAGTGTACGAGTTACTTGTTACATCAGTATACGAGTAACTTGTAACTACAGTGTACGAGTAACTTGTTACTACAGTGTACGAGTAACTTGTAACTACAGTATACGAGTAACTTGTAACTACAGCATACGAGTAATTTGTAACTACAGTATACGAGTGACTTGTAACTTCAGTATATGAGTAACTTGTAACTACAGTTTACGAGTTCTTTGTAACTACAGTTTACGAGTAACTTGTAACTACAGTTCACGAGTTCTTTGAAACTACAGTGTACGAGTATCTTGTATCTTCTGTATTTAAGTAACTTGTAACTACTGTTTACGAGTAACTAGTAACTACAGTTTACGAGTTCTTTGTAACTACAGTTTACGAGTAACTTGTAACTACAGTTTACGAGTAACTTGTAGCTACAGTATAGGAGTAACTTGTAACTATAGTTTACAAGTAACTAGTAACTACAGTTTTCGAGTTCTTTGTAACTACAGTGTACGAGTAACTTGTAACGACAGTTAACGAGTTCTTTGTAACTACAGTGTACGAGTAACTTGTAACTACAGTTTACGAGTTCTTTGTAACTACAGTTCACGAGTTCTTTGTAACTACAGTGTACGAGTATCATGAAGCTACAGTATACGAGTAACTTGTAACTACAGTTTACGAGTAACTAGTAAGTAAATATCGTTTTATTAATAAAATACATGTCAAAATACAATAAAACTAAAATATATGTCAAATCACAATATTCAACTAGGTTTTCGTAACTAGTAACTACAGTTTACGAGTTCTTTGTAACTACAGTGTACGAGTAACTTGTAACTACAGTTCACGAGTTCTTTGTAACTACAGTGTACGAGTTATTTGTTACATCAGTATACGAGTAACTTGTAACTACAGTGTACGAGTAACTTGTAACTACAGTGTACGAGTAACTTGTTACTACAGTGTACGAGTAACTTGTTACTACAGTATACGAGTAACTTACGAGTAATTTGTAACTACAGTTAACGAGTGACTTGTAACTACAGTTTACGAGTAACTTGTAACTACAGTTTACGAGTAACTTGTAACTACAGTCAACGATTTCTTTGTAACTACAGTGTACGAGTAACTTGTAACTACAGTATACGAGTTCTTTGTAACTACAGTGTACGAGTAACTTGTTACATCAGTATACGAGTAACTTGTAACTACAGTATACGAATTCTTTGTAACTACAGTGTACGAGTAACTTGTAGCTTCAGTTTACAAGTTACTTGTAACTACAGTTTACGAGTAACTAGTAACTACAGTTTTCGAGTTCTTTGTAACTACAGTGTATGAGTAACTTGTAACTATAGTTTACGAGTAACTTGTTACTACAGTTTACGAGTAATTAGTAACAACAGTTTACGAGTTCTTTGTAACTACAGTGTTCGAGTACTTTGTAACTACAGTTTTCGAGTTCTTTGTAACTACAGTGTATGAGTAACTTGTAACTATAGTTTTCGAGTAACTTGTAACTACAGTTTACGAGTAACTAGTAACTAAATATCGTTTTATTAATAAAATACATGTCAAAATACAATAAAACTAAAATATATGTCAAATCACAATATTCAACTAGGTTTTCGTAACTAGTAACTACAGTTTACGAGTTCTTTGTAACTACAGTGTACGAGTAACTTGTAACTACAGTGTACGAGTAACTTGTAACTACAGTGTACGAGTAACTTGTTACTACAGTGTACGAGTAACTTGTTACTACAGTATACGAGTAACTTACGAGTAATTTGTAACTACAGTTAACGAGTGACTTGTAACTACAGTTTACGAGTAACTTGTAACTACAGTTTACGAGTAACTTGTAACTACAGTCAACGATTTCTTTGTAACTACAGTGTACGAGTAACTTGTAACTACAGTATACGAGTTCTTTGTAACTACAGTGTACGAGTAACTTGTTACATCAGTATACGAGTAACTTGTAACTACAGTATACGAATTCTTTGTAACTACAGTGTACGAGTAACTTGTAGCTTCAGTTTACAAGTTACTTGTAACTACAGTTTACGAGTAACTAGTAACTACAGTTTTCGAGTTCTTTGTAACTACAGTGTATGAGTAACTTGTAACTATAGTTTACGAGTAACTTGTTACTACAGTTTACGAGTAATTAGTAACAACAGTTTACGAGTTCTTTGTAACTACAGTGTTCGAGTACTTTGTAACTACAGTTTTCGAGTTCTTTGTAACTACAGTGTATGAGTAACTTGTAACTATAGTTTTCGAGTAACTTGTAACTACAGTTTACGAGTAACTAGTAACTAAATATCGTTTTATTAATAAAATACATGTCAAAATACAATAAAACTAAAATATATGTCAAATCACAATATTCAACTAGGTTTTCGTAACTAGTAACTACAGTTTACGAGTTCTTTGTAACTACAGTGTACGAGTAACTTGTAACTACAGTTCACGAGTTCTTTGTAACTACAGTGTACGAGTTACTTGTTACATCAGTATACGAGTAACTTGTAACTACAGTGTACGAGTAACTTGTTACTACAGTGTACGAGTAACTTGTAACTACAGTGTACGAGTAACTTGTAACAACAGCATACGAGTAATTTGTAACTACAGTTAACGAGTGACTTGTAACTACAGTTTACGAGTAACTTGTAACTACAGTTTACGAGTAACTTGTAACTACAGTCAACGATTTCTTTGTAACTACAGTGTACGAGTAACTTGTAACAACAGTATACGAGTTCTTTGTAACTACAGTGTACGAGTAACTTGTTACATCAGTATACGAGTAACTTGTAACTACAGTCAACGATTTCTTTGTAACTACAGTGTACGAGTAACTTGTAACTACAGCATACGAGTAATTTGTAACTACAGTATACGAGTGACTTGTAACTTCAGTATATGAGTAACTTGGAACTACAGTTTACGAGTTCTTTGTACCTACAGTTTACGAGTAACTTGTAACTACAGTTCACGAGTTCTTTGAAACTACAGTGTACGAGTATCTTGTATCTTCTGTATTTAAGTAACTTGTAACTACTGTTTACGAGTAACTAGTAACTACAGTTTACGAGTTCTTTGTAACTACAGTTTACGAGTAACTTGTAACTACAGTTTACGAGTAACTTGTAGCTACAGTATAGGAGTAACTTGTAACTATAGTTTACAAGTAACTAGTAACTACAGTTTTCGAGTTCTTTGTAACTACAGTGTACGAGTAACTTGTAACGACAGTTAACGAGTTCTTTGTAACTACAGTGTACGAGTAACTTGTAACTACAGTTTACGAGTTCTTTGTAACTACAGTTCACGAGTTCTTTGTAACTACAGTGTACGAGTATCATGAAGCTACAGTATACGAGTAACTTGTAACTACAGTTTACGAGTAACTAGTAAGTAAATATCGTTTTATTAATAAAATACATGTCAAAATACAATAAAACTAAAATATATGTCAAATCACAATATTCAACTAGGTTTTCGTAACTAGTAACTAAAGTTTACGAGTTCTTTGTAACTAGAGTGAACGAGTAACTTGTAACTACAGTTCACGAGTTCTTTGTAACTACAGTGTACGAGTTACTTGTTACATCAGTATACGAGTAACTTGTAACTACAGTGTACGAGTAACTTGTTACTACAGTGTACGAGTAACTTGTAACTACAGTATACGAGTAACTTGTAACTACAGCATACGAGTAATTTGTAACTACAGTTAACGAGTGACTTGTAACTACAGTTTACGAGTAACTTGTAACTACAGTTTACGAGTAACTTGTAACTACAGTCAACGATTTCTTTGTAACTACAGTGTACGAGTAACTTGTAACTACAGTAAACGAGTTCTTTGTAACTACAGTGTACGAGTAACTTGTTACATCAGTATACGAGTAACTTGTAACTACAGTATACGAGTTCTTTGTAACTACAGTGTACGAGTAACTTGTAGCTTCAGTTTACAAGTTACTTGTAACTACAGTTTACGAGTAACTAGTAACTACAGTTTTCGAGTTCTTTGTAACTACAGTGTATGAGTAACTTGTAACTATAGTTTACGAGTATTTTGTAACTACAGTTTACGAGTAATTAGTAACAACAGTTTACGAGTTCTTTGTAACTACAGTGTTCGAGTACTTTGTAACTACAGTTTTCGAGTTCTTTGTAACTACAGTGTATGAGTAACTTGTAACTATAGTTTTCGAGTAACTTGTAAATACAGTTTACGAGTAACTAGTAACTACAGTTTTCGAGTTCTTTGTAACTACTGTGTATGAGTAATTTGTAACTACAGTTAACGAGTGACTTGTAACTACAGTTTACGAGTAACTTGTAACTACAGTTTACGAGTAACTTGTCACAACAGTTTACGAGTAACTTGTAACTACAGTTTACGAGTAACTTGTAACAACAGTTTACGAGTAACTTGTAACGACAGTTAACGAGTTCTTTGTAACTACAGTGGACGAGTAACTTGAAACGACAGTTAACGAGTTCTTTGTAACTACAGTGTACGAGTAACTAGTAACTACAGTTCACGAGTTCTTTGTAACTACAGTGTACGAGTTACTTGTTACATCAGTTTACGAGTAACTTGTAACTACAGTGTACGAGTAACTAGTAACAACAGTTTACAAGTTCTTTGTTACTACAGTGTTCGAGTACTTTGTAACTACAGTTTTCGAGTTCTTGGTAACTACAGTGTATGAGAAACTTGTAACTATAGTTTACGAGTAACTTGTTAATACAGTTTACGAGTAACTAGTAACTACAGTTTTCGAGTTCTTTGTAACTACAAAGTATGAGTAACTTGTAACTACAGTTAACGAGTGACCTGTAACTACAGTTTAAGAGTAACTTGTAACTACAGTTTTCGAGTAACTTGTAACTACAGTTTACGAGTAACTTGTAATTACAGTTTATGAGTAATTTGTAACAACAGTTTACGAGTAACTTGTAACGACAGTTAACGAGTTCTTTGTAACTACAGTGTACGAGTATCTTGTAGCTACAGTATACGAGTAACTTGTAACTACAGTTTATGAGTAACTAGAAACTACAGTTTACGAGTAACTAGTAACTACAGTTTACGAGTTCTTTGTAACTACAGTGTACGAGTAACTTGAAACGACAGTTAACGAGTTCCTTGTAACTACAGTGTACGAGTTACTAGTAACTACAGTTTACGAGTTCTTTGTAACTACAGTGTACGAGTATCATGTAGCTACAGTATACGAGTAACTTGTAACTACAGTTTACGAGTAACTAGTAACTAAATATCGTTTTATTAATAAAATACATGTCAAAATACAATAATACTAAAATATATGTCAAATCACAATATTCAACTAGGTTTTCGTAACAAGTAACTACAGTTTACGAGTTCTTTGTAACTACAGTGTACGAGTAACTTGTAACTACAGTTCACGAGTTCTTTGTAACTACAGTGTACGAGTTACTTGTTACATCAGTATACGAGTAACTTGTAACTACAGTGTACGAGTAACTTGTTACTTCAGTGTACGAGTAACTTGTAACTACAGTATACGAGTAACTTGTAACTACAGCATACGAGTAACTTGTAACTACAGTTAATGAGTGACTTGTATTCACAGTTTACGAGTAACTTGTAACTACAGTTTACGAGTAACTTGTAACTACAGTTTACGAGTAACTTTTAACTACAGTATACGAGTAACTTTTAACTACACTGTACGAGTAACTTGTTACTACAGTGTACGAGTAACTTGTAACTACAGTATACGAGTATTTTGTAACTACAGCATACGAGTAACTTGTAACTACAGTTAATGAGTGACTTGTAACTACAGTTTACGAGTAACTTTTAACTACAGTATACGAGTAACTTTTAACTACACTGTACGAGTAACTTGTAACTACAGCTTACGAGTAACTTGTAACTACAGTATACGAGTAACTTATAACTTCAGTATATGAGTAACTTGTAACTACAGTTTACGAGTTCTTTGTAACTACAGTTTACGAGTAACTTGTTACTACATTTCACGAGTTCTTTGAAACTACAGTGTACGAGTATCTTATATCTTCTGTATTTGAGTAACTTGTAACTACAGTTGACGAGTAACTAGTAACTACAGTTTACGAGTTCTTTGTTACTACAGTGTACGAGTAACTTGTAACGACAGTTAACGAGTTCTTTGTAACTACAGTGTACGAGTAACTTGTAACAACATTTTACGAGTAACTTGTAACTACAGTTTACGAGTAACTTGTTACTACAGTTTACGAGTAACTTGTAACTACAGTTTACGAGTAACTTGTAACTACAGTTTACGAGTAACTTGTAACTCCAGTATACGAGTAACTTGTAACTACAGTGTACGAGTAACTTGTAACTACAGTTTACGAGTAACTTGTAGCTACAGTATAGGAGTTACTTGTAACTACAGTTTACAAGTAACTAGTAACTACAGTTTTCGAGTTCTTTGTAACTACAGTGTACGAGTTACTTGTAACGACAGTTAACGAGTTCTTTGTAACTACTGTGTACGAGTAACTTGTAACTACTGTTTACGAGTTCTTTGTAACTACAGTTCACGAGTTCTTTGTAACTACTGTTAACGAGTATCATGTAGCTACAGTATACGAGTAACTTGTAACTACAGTTTACGAGTAACTAGTAACTACAGTTTTCGAGTTATTTGTAACTTCAAAGTATGAGTAACTTGTAACTACAGTTAACGAGTGACTTGTAACTACAGTTTACGAGTTACTTGTTACTTCAGTTTACGAGTAACTTGTAACTCCAGTTTACGAGTAACTTGTAACTACAGTTTCCGAGTAACTTGTAACAACAGTTTACGAGTATTTTGTAACGACAGTTAACGAGTTCTTTGTAACTACAGTGTACGAGTATCTTGTAGCTACAGTATACGAGTAACTTGTAACTACAGTTTACGAGTAACTAGAAACAACAGTTTACGAGTAACTAGTAACTAAAGATAGAAGAAAACCGTCAAGGCAAAAAATATTCCTTATAAAATTGTCTATATACCAGTCTTTGGAAGTATGTTGATACGATTTATAGTTTTCAAGATATGCTTACATTTATTTTATTATTGCAAGAAATAATGACTTTAGTATTAAGATGACACCATAAGCGAGCTCCCACGGAGTTGATGGGATGGGGTGGGAGAGTTCAGGTGGAAGGAGGGAATAGGAGGGGGGGAGGCGGGCGTTGTGTGTTACGTATGTATTATATGAATATATTATATACTTATAAGTTATCATTAAATGTTATTATATTTTGCGAATGCATTGGTATAACGAACGTATTAGTGCTAGGTTTTGAGTGACTAAGTAAAACATAAGTCTAGGATATTAATTTATTACCCTACCAGATCCTTTCGTCCCGATTGCTGAGAGCTTGCCGCCTGGCCATAATTTGCCATGGTCGGTTGGAAAATCTTTAAATAGACTTCGGACTCAGACCGGCCGGAGCAAGGAAAACATGACCAAGTGGGGTTTCTTGAAGGGTTCCGATGTAAACTGTTTAATTTAGCGTTGCTATGCTGGGGTAAGTAGGTATTAATGACGGTCTATGAATGCGCCGCGATTTCGCACGCATCGCTCTGGGCATATGTTGTCCCTTTCTCGCTCGCAGGGCGAGACTGGCGACGTGCGCGCAGACCGCCTGACGGCGCCACGCGGTGATTTCTGCACCGCAGTCAGTCTCTCGAAAACCGTTCGGACGTCGAGTATCGTGTTTGTGCGGATTTCCCGCCACGAGTTTTGTGATGCCGCGTGTAATGGACGATTCAATTTGAGATCGCGCGTGTTGATGCATCGTATTATTGCGGTTCTCCTGGGTTATACTAGAATACCAGGCTTAGTGATTGTTGGATGTCTCGACGTCTTCCACGTGAGCGTCGCGTTGAATAGGCATCAGGTGGCCATTTTGGCCCGCGTTTGTACGGCCCAAATTCGGGTTGGGTCACGCGTAATGACTAATATCAAAGTGGAATACGAACAGAAGCTGTGAGTGGTTTGACGTGAATAACGCGCCAAGGCTGTAGTGGAATGCTGGGTGTCGATATCTTTTCCACCCAGCCCTGTAAGTACCAACGGAATTCCTATTTGATCCATTCCCTGAACTTCCTTTCTCCGTTGGGTATTTATGCATTTGCGCCGGCACGTGACTGTAAGTGATAAAACTGTTTATTCGTGTTAATGGTGTGTTCCCTTTAGTCATATTTGTTGTACCATATCATTGTGACTCCTTAGTACGAATTGCGGAATTCGTGGGGTGATATAATTTGGAGGTACTTACTTATAATCTAGTGCTAATACGTGTGACGTAACGCCAGATCGGCAGACGGTATTTACTACCGACTTGAGTTATGTAAGGGTTGGAACACATCATTAGCCAATTTCAATCAACTTAGTTAATTAAGTTAAATAGATTTAGGTTCACGTTTAATTCATAGTATGCGCTGCTATATTGTGCAGCGTATGCTATTTAGCGCTGCGTAACGCAGCCCATGTCTGCCTCCAGTTGAACTCCTGGTATTTTGTTCGAAATTTACCTGTGTAAATCGCTTCCACTGCGGGAGTTTAGCTTGGAATTAGACATACTTGTTACATCAGTATACGAGTAACTTGTAACTACAGTGTACGAGTAACTAGTAACAACAGTTAACAAGTTCTTTGTAACTACAGTGTTCGATTACTTTGTAACTACAGTTTTCGAGTTCTTTGTAACAAGAGTGTATGAGTATTTTGTAACTACAGTTAACGAGTGACTTGTAACTACAGTTTACGAGTAACTTGTAACTACAGTTTACGAGTAACTTGTAACTACAGTTTACGAGTAACTTGTAACTACAGTTTACGAGTAACTTGTAACTACAGTTTACGAGTTACTTGTAACAACAGTTTACGAGTAACTTGTAACGATAATTAACGAGTTTTTTGTAACTACAGTGTACGAGTATCTTGTAGCTACAGTATACGAGTAACTTGTAACTACAGTTTACGAGTAACTAGTAAGTAACTAGTAAAAGTTATTCCCTTGTTTAAAGCTGGTAGTACTACTGACCCTACTAATTTCAGACCTATATCAATACTACCAACACTAAGTAAAATTTTTGAAAAAGTTATTTTAAATCAATTGCAAGGACATTTTTATCGTAATAACTTAATGCACCTGCAGCAATTTGGTTTCACACGTGGTCGCTCTACTACTGATGCAGGTGTGGATCTCATCAATCATATAATCGAAGCCTGGGAGGAATCTCATGATGCAGTAGGTGTGTTTTGTGATTTGTCCAAGGCGTTTGATTGTGTTCATCATGATACTCTGGTCAGGAAGCTACATCACTACGGCGTAAAAGACCACGCTCTTAGTCTTTTGGAATCATATCTTAACAATAGAATCCAAAAGGTCGATGTCAACGGTGAAAGATCATCTGGATCAAAGATAAGAATGGGCGTTCCGCAGGGTTCGATTCTTGGTCCTTTTTTGTTTCTTGTATATATTAATGATCTACCATATCTAGTTAAAGAAAAACATGATATAGTTTTGTTCGCGGACGATACCTCTCTACTTTTCAGAGTAAAGAGGCAAAAACTCAACTATGATGACGTGAACAAAGCTATTACCGATGTAGTGCAATGGTTTACAGTAAATAACCTACTATTGAATGAAAAGAAAACTAAATGTATCAAATTTGTATTACCAAATGTTAAACCAAGCTCTACAATTATTAAGGTAAAGGATGAAAAGTTGGACCTTGCGGACTCAACTGTATTTTTAGGCATAACTTTGGACGCCTCGCTCCAATGGGGGCCACATATTGAGAAATTGTCGAAGAGACTGAGTTCAGCAGCATACGCAGTTAAAAAAATAAGACATCTCACTGATGTAGACACTGCAAGACTAGTTTACTTTAGCTACTTCCATAGCTTAATGTCTTATGGCTTACTATTATGGGGCCATGCTGCGGATGTGAACAATATATTTGTTTTGCAGAAACGGGCTGTTCGTTCAATTTATAAATTGGGACCTCGAGTCTCCTTGAGACAGAAATTTAAAGAAATCAACATATTGACATTTGTGTCACAGTACATATACGAAAATCTAGTGTACGTAAAAATAAATATAGATTCTTTTAAGAAAAATTGTGACAGGCATAATTTTAACACTAGAAATAAGGAGCAACTTGCTGTGCACATGAGCAGGCTTAGTAAAGTAAGCAAAACTTTTAAGGGCAATTGTATACGCTTTTATAACAAACTTCCTAAAGATATTCAAGACTTACCCTTAAATAAATTTAAACCAGTAATTAAACAAAAATTGTACAAGAAAGGCTATTATGAAATATCAGACTATATGCAAGATAAATCTCCATGGGTTTAATTCAAATGTATAAAGTAAATATTTTATTAGACGAAACAAGTAGATTTATCTACTGCAATTTTTTGTTATTATTATATTTTTTTTTTTTTTTTATGTAGCCATTTTTGGGCTATACATATATATTATTCGTTATTTCCAAAATTAGCTAGGGCAGTTTAGGGCCTAGAAAGATTGTTAATTTAGAGTAGGAGCACTTCTGGGCAGGTTTTTTGGGGGGTTTTTCCTGTTCAGGGGGTCCGGTTAATTATACGCATGTTAATAACACGCTTTGGAAATCTTGACTAAAATTTGAAACAAATGTCGTTTACAAATGGTGGTGGCGTAAAGTTACGTGCTGTGTGATTAACCTGGCCAGCCCCGAGGCAGTGCCTTTATTTTTATTTTTATTTTTTTATCCCGCCCGAGCCGGTTTTCTATTAGGACAATACAAAATTGTTATAAAAAGAAGAAGATTGCGTTATGCAAATTTCTTTTTTTTACAATGACCGATCATGACGTCAATAAGTGATAATGCTATCCTACATTGAATAAAGTTATTTCATTTTCATTTTCATTTTAACTACAGTTTACGAGTAACTAGTAACTACAGTTTACGAGTTCTTTGTAACTACAGTGTACGAGTAACTTGAAACGACAGTTAACGAGTTCTTTGTAACTACAGTGTACGAGTAACTAGTAACTACAGTTCACGAGTTCTTTGTAACTACAGTGTACGAGTGACTTGTTACATCAGTATACGAGTAACTTGTAACTACAGTGTACGAGTAACTTGTAACAACAGTGTACGAGTAACTTGTAACTACAGTATACGAGTAACTTGTAACTACAGCATACGAGTAACTTGTAACTACAGTTTACGAGTGACTTGTAACAACAGTTTACGAGTAACTTGTAACTACAGTTAACGAGTAACTTGTAACTATAGTTTACGAGTAACTTGTAACTACAGTTTACGAGTAACTTGTAACAACAGTTTACGAGTAACTTGTAACGACAGTTAACGAGTTCTTTGTAACTACAGTGTACGAGTAACTTGTAACTACAGTTTACGAGTTCTTTGTAACTACAGTGTACGAGTAACCAATAACTACATATTACGAGTTCTTTGTAACAACAGTATACGAGTAACTTGTAAATACAGTCATCGATTTCTTTGTAACTACAGTGTACGAGTATGTTGTAACTACAGAATACGAGTTCTTTGTAACTACAGTGTACGAGTAACTTGTAACTACAGTATACGCGTATTTTGTAACTACAGCATACGAGTAACTTGTAACTACAGTTAATGAGTGACTTGTAACTACAGTTTACGAGTAATTTGTAACTACAGTTTACGAGTAACTTGTAACTACAGTTTACGAGTAATTTTTAACTACAGTATACGAGTAACTTTTAACTACACTGTACGAGTAACTTGTAACTACAGCTTACGAGTAACTTGTAACTACAGTATACGAGTGACTTGTAAATTCAGTATATGAGTAACTTGTAACTACAGTTTACGAGTTCTTTGTAACTACAGTTTACGAGTAACTTGTAACTACAGTTCACGAGTTCTTTGAAACTACAAAGTACGAGTATCTTGTATCTTCTGTATTTAAGTAACTTGTAACTACTGTTTACGAGTAACTAGTAACTACAGTTTACGAGTTCTTTGTAACTACAGTTTACGAGTAACTTGTAACTACAGTTTACGAGTAACTTGTAGCTACAGTATAGGAGTAACTTGTAACTATAGTTTACAAGTAACTAGTAACTACAGTTTTCGAGTTCTTTGTAACTACAGTGTACGAGTAACTTGTAACGACAGTTAACGAGTTCTTTGTAACTACAGTGTACGAGTAACTTGTAACTACAGTTTACGAGTTCTTTGTAACTACAGTTCACGAGTTCTTTGTAACTACAGTGTACGAGTATCATGTAGCTACAGTATACGAGTAACTTGTAACTACAGTTTACGAGTAACTAGTAACTAAATATCGTTTTATTAATAAAATACATGTCAAAATACAATAATACTAAAATATATGTCAAATCACAATATTCAACTAGGTTTTCGTAACTAGTAACTACAGTTTACGAGTTCTTTGTAACTACAGTGTACAAGTAACTTGTAACTACAGTTCACGAGTTCTTTGTAACTACAGTGTACGAGTTACTTGTTACATCAGTATACGAGTAACTTGTAACTACAGTGTACGAGTAACTTGTTACTACAGTGTAAGAGTAACTTGTAACTACAGTATACGAGTAACTTGTAACTACAGCATACGAGTAACTTGTAACTTCAGTTAACGAGTGACTTGTAACTACAGTTTACGAGTAACTTGTAACTACAGTTTACGAGTAACTTGTAACTACAGTCAACGATTTCTTGGTAACTACAGTGTACGAGTAACTTGTAACTACAGTATACGAGTTCTTTTTAACTACAATGTACGAGTTACTTGTTACATCAGTATACGAGTAACTTGTAACTACAGTATACGAGTTCTTTGTAACTACAGTGTACGAGTAACTTGTAGCTACAGTTTACAAGTAACTTGTAACTACAGTTTACGAGTAACTAGTAACTACAGTTTTCGAGTTCTTTAAAACTACAGTGTATGAGTAACTTGTAACTATAGTTTACGAGTTCTTTGTAACTACAGTGTACGAGTATTTTGTAACGACAGTTAACGAGTTCTTTGTAACTACAGTGTACGAGTAACTTGTAACTACAGTTTACGAGTAACTTGTAACTACAGTTTACGAGTAACTTATAACTACAGTTTACGAGTTTTTTGTAACTACAGTATACGAGTAACTTGTAACTACAGTCAACAAGTTCTTTGTAACTACAGTGTACGAGTAACTTGTAACTACAGTATACGAGTAACTTGTAACTACAGTTTACGAGTAACTACAGTTTTCGAAATCTTTGTAACTACAGTGTACGAGTAACTTGTAACTACAGTTTACGAGTAACTAGTAACTACAGTTCACGAGTTCTTTGTAACTACAGTGTACGAGTAACTTGTAGCTACAGTTTACGAGTAACTTGTAACTACAGTTTACGAGTAACTAGTAACTACAGTTTACGAGTTCTTTGTAACTACAGTTCACAAGTTCTTTGTAACTACAGTGTACGAGTATCTTGTAGCTACAGTATACGAGTAAACTGTAACTACAGTTTACGAGTAACTAGTAACTACAGTTTTCGAGTTCTTTGTAACTACAGTGTACGAGTAACTTGTAACTACAGTGTACGAGTAACTTGTAACTTCATATTACGAGTTCTTTGTAACAACAGTATACGAGTAACTTGTAACTACAGTCAACGATTACTTTGTAACTACAGTGTACGAGTAACTTGTAACTACAGTATACGAGTTCTTTTTAACTACAATGTACGAGTTACTTGTTACATCAGTATACGAGTAACTTGTTACTACAGTATACGAGTTCTTTGTAACTACAGTGTACGAGTATCTTGTAGCTGCAGTATACGAGTAACTTGTAAATACAGTTTACGAGTAACTAGTAACTACAGTTTTCGAGTTCTTTCTAACTACAGCCTCGTAACGCCCAGGCTTCTGTGAGCTTTTCACAGATAGCAGCCCAGATACCTTTAAAAAGGCATGCTTCTTCAGACTAAAATAAACCCTATATGCACTTCTTTGTCCTGAAAGCTTACAGTTCAAGTATATCCTGGGTCTGCTGATACAAACATATCATATGTCTCTGGGCACATCTTATTAATTAGTTTGAACCATAAAATATAAAAAGAGACATAATATTTATTCTAAAAGTTTTCATAAATAAAGAATAAAGATATGCCCGAGTTAATAGCTATAAGGTTGTTTTCTAATGTAATGTTTCCATATGCTTGGGCTTGTACCACTATAGATCATCATACCTTTTAAAAGGTATCTGGGCGTTACGAGGTTACGAGTAACTTGTAACTACAGTTTTCGAGTTCTTTTTAACTACAGCGTATGAGTAACTTGTAACAACAGTATACGAGTAACTTGTAAATACAGTCAACGATTTCTTTGTAACTACAGTGTACGAGTAACTTGTTACTACAGTATACGAGTTCTTTGTAACGTTAGTGTACGAGTTACTTGTAATATCAGTATACGAGTAACTTGTTACTACAGTATACGAGTAACTTGTAACTACAGTTAATGAGTGACTTGTTACTACAGTTTACGAGTAACTTGTAACTACAGTTTACGAGTAACTTGTAACTACAGTTTACGAGTAACTTGTAACTACAGTATACGAGTAACTTTTAACTTTAGTATATGAGTAACTTGTAACTACAGTGTACGAGTATCTTGTAACTTCTGTATTTGAGTAACTTGTTACTACAGTTTACGAGTAACTAGTAACTACAGTTTACGAGTTCTTTGTAACTACAGTGTACGAGTAACTTGTAACGACAGTTAACGAGTTCTTTGTAACTACAGTGTACGAGTAACTTGTAACTACATTTTACGAGTAACTTGTAACTACAGTTTACGAGTAACTTGTAACTACAGTTAACGAGTAACTTGTAACGACAGTTTACGAGTAACTTGTAACTGCAGTTTACGAGTAACTTGTAACTACAGTATACGAGTAACTTGTAACTACAGTGTACGAGTAACTTGTAACTACAGTTTACGAGTAACTTGTAGCTACAGTATACGAGTAACTTGTAATAACAGTTAACAAGTAACTTGTAACGACAGTTAACGAGTTCTTTGTAACTACAGTGTACGAGTAACTTGTAACTACAGTTTACGAGTTCTTTTTAACTACAGTTCACGAGTTCTTTGTAACTACAGTGTACGAGTATCTTGTAGCTACAGAATATGAGTAACTTGTAACTAAAGTTTACGAGTAACTAGTTACTACAGTGAACGTGTAACTTGTAACTTGTAACTACAGTGTACGAGTAACTTGTAACTACAGTGTACGAGTAACTTGTAACTACAGTGTACGAGTAACTTGTAACTACAGTATACGAGTAACTTGTAACTACAGCATACGAGTAACTTGTAACTACAGTTAACGAGTGACTTGTAACTACAGTTTACGAGTAACTTGTAACTACAGTTTACGAGTAACTTGTAACTACAGTTTACGAGTAACTAATAACTACATATAACGAATTCTTTGTAACAACAGTATACGAGTAACTTGTAACTACAGTTTACGAGTAACTTGTAACTACAGTATACGAGTAACTTGTAACTACAGTATACGAGTATTTTGTAACTACAGCATACGAGTAACTTGTAACTACAGTTAATGAGTGACTTGTAACTACAGTTTACGAGTAACTTGTAACTACAGTGTACGAGTAACTTGTAACTACAGTTTACGAGTAACTTGTAACTACAGTTTACGAGTAACTTGTAAATACAGTATACGAGTTCTTTGTAACAACAGTATACGAGTAACTTGTAAATACAGTCAACGATTTCTTTGTAACTACAGTGTACGAGTAACTTGTTACTACAGTATACGAGTTCTTTGTAACTTTAGTGTACGAGTTACTTGTAATATCAGTATACGAGTAACTTGTTACTACAGTATACGAGTAACTTGTAACTACAGTTAATGAGTGACTTGTTACTACAGTTTACGAGTAACTTGTAACTACAGTTTACGAGTAACTTGTAACTACAGTTTACGAGTAACTTGTATCTACAGTATACGAGTAACTTTTAACTTTAGTATATGAGTAACTTGTAACTACAGTGTACGAGTATCTTGTAACTTCTGTATTTAAGTAACTTGTTACTACAGTTTACGAGTAACTAGTAACTACAGTTTACGAGTTCTTTGTAACTACAGTGTACGAGTAACTTGTAACGACAGTTAACGAGTTCTTTGTAACTACAGTGTACGAGTAACTTGTAACTACATTTTACGAGTAACTTGTAACTACAGTTTACGAGTAACTTGTAACTACAGTTAACGAGTAACTTGTAACGACAGTTTACGAGTAACTTGTAACTGCAGTTTACGAGTAACTTGTAACTACAGTATACGAGTAACTTGTAACTACAGTGTACGAGTAACTTGTAACTACAGTTTACGAGTAACTTGTAGCTACAGTATACGAGTAACTTGTAATAACAGTTAACAAGTAACTTGTAACGACAGTTAACGAGTTCTTTGTAACTACAGTGTACTAGTAACTTGTAACTACAGTTTACGAGTTCTTTTTAACTACAGTTCACGAGTTCTTTGTAACTACAGTGTACGAGTATCTTGTAGCTACAGAATATGAGTAACTTGTAACTAAAGTTTACGAGTAACTAGTAACTACAGTGAACGTGTAACTTGTAACTTGTAACTACAGTGTACGAGTAACTTGTAACTACAGTGTACGAGTAACTTGTAACTACAGTGTACGAGTAACTTGTAACTACAGTATACGAGTAACTTGTAACTACAGCATACGAGTAACTTGTAACTACAGTTAACGAGTGACTTGTAACTACAGTTTACGAGTAACTTGTAACTACAGTTTACGAGTAACTTGTAACTACAGTTTACGAGTAACTAATAACTACATATAACGAATTCTTTGTAACAACAGTATACGAGTAACTTGTAACTACAGTTTACGAGTAACTTGTAACTACAGTATACGAGTAACTTGTAACTACAGTATACGAGTATTTTGTAACTACAGCACACGAGTAACTTGTAACTACAGTTAATGAGTGACTTGTAACTACAGTTTACGAGTAACTTGTAACTACAGTGTACGAGTAACTTGTAACTACAGTTTACGAGTAACTTGTAACTACAGTTTACGAGTAACTTGTAAATACAGTATACGAGTTCTTTGTAACAACAGTATACGAGTAACTTGTAAATACAGTCAACGATTTCTTTGTAACTACAGTGTACGAGTAACTTGTTACTACAGTATACGAGTTCTTTGTAACTTTAGTGTACGAGTTACTTGTAACATCAGTATACGAGTAACTTGTTACTACAGTATACGAGTTCTTTGTAACTACAGTGTACGAGTAACTTGTAACTACAGTATACGAGTATTTTGTATCTACAGCATACGAGTAACTTGTAACTACAGTTAACGAGTTCTTTGTAACTACAGTGTACGAGTAACTTGTTACTACAGTATACGAGTAACTTGTAACTACAGTTAACGGGTAACTAGTAACTACAGTTTAAGAGTTCTTTGTAACTACATTGTACGAGTAACTTCAAACGACAGTTAACGAGTTCTTTGTAACTACAGTGTACGAGTTACTTGTTACATCAGTATACGAGTAACTTGTAACTACAGTGTACGAGTAACTTGTAACTACAGTGTACGAGTAACTTGTAACTACAGTTTACGAGTAACTAGTAACTACAGTTTACGAGTTCTTTGTAACTATAGTGTCCGAGTAACTTGACACGACAGTTAACGAGTTCTTTGTAACTACAGTTTACAAGTAACTTGTAACTACAGTTTACGAGTAACTTGTAACTACAGTTTACGAGTAACTTGTAACGACAGTTTACGAGTAACTTGTAACTACAGTATATGAGTATTTTGTAACTACAGCATACGAGTTACTTGTAACTACAGTTAATGAGTGACTTGTTACTACAGTTTACGAGTGACTTGTAACTACAGTGTACGAGTAACTTGTAACTACAGTATACGAGTTAACGAGTAACTAATAACTACATATTACGAGTTCTTTGTAACAACAGTATACGAGTAACTTGTAAATACAGTCAACGATTTCTTTGTAACTACAGTGTACGAGTAACTTGTTACTGCAGTATACGAGTTCTTAGTAACTTTAGTGTACGAGTTACTTGTAACATCAGTATACGAGTAACTTGTTACTACAGTATACGAGTAACTTGTAACTACAGTTAATGAGTGACTTGTTACTACAGTTTACGAGTAACTTGTAACTACAGTTTACGAGTAACTTGTAACTACAGTTTACGAGTAACTTGTAACTACAGTTTACGAGTAACTTGTAACTACAGTTTACGAGTAACTTGTAACTACAGTTTACGAGTAACTTGTAACTACAGTTTACGAGTAACTTGTAACTACAGTTTACGAGTAACTTTTAACTTTAGTATATGAGTAAGTTGTAACTACAGTGTACGAGTATCTTGTAACTTCTGTATTTGAGTAACTTGTTACTACAGTTTACGAGTAACTAGTAATACAAATTACGAGTTCTTTGTAACTACAGTATACGAGTAACTTGTAACGACAGTTAACGAGTTCTTTGTAACTACAGTGTACGAGTAACTTGTAACTACATTTTACGAGTAACTTGTAACTACAGTTTACGAGTAACTTGTAACTACAGTTAACGAGTAACTTGTAACGACAGTTTACGAGTAACTTGTAACTGCAGTTTACGAGTAACTTGTAACTACAGTATACGAGTAACTTGTAACAACAGTGTACGAGTAACTTGTAACTACAGTTTACGAGTAACTTGTAGCTACAGTATACGAGTAACTTGTAATAACAGTTAACAAGTAACTTGTAACGACAGTTAACGAGTTCTTTGTAACTACAGTGTACGAGTAACTTGTAACTACAGTTTACGAGTTCTTTTTAACTACAGTTCACGAGTTCTTTGTAACTTCAGTGTACGAGTATCTTGTAGCTACAGTATATGAGTAACTTGTAACTAAAGTTTACGAGTATTTAGTAACTACAGTGTACGTGTAACTTGTAACTTGTAACTACAGTGTACGAGTAACTTGTAACTACAGTGTACGAGTAACTTGTAACTACAGTGTACGAGTAACTTGTAACTACAGTATACGAGTAACTTGTAACTACAGCATACGAGTAACTTGTAACTACAGTTAACGAGTGACTTGTAACTACAGTTTACGAGTAACTTGTAACTACAGTTTACGAGTAACTTGTAACTACAGTTTACGAGTAACTAATAACTACATATAACGAATTCTTTGTAACAACAGTATACGAGTAACTTGTAACAACAGTTTACGAGTAACTTGTAACTACAGTATACGAGTAACTTGTAACTACAGTATACGAGTATTTTGTAACTACAGCATACGAGTAACTTGTAACTACAGTTAATGAGTGACTTGTAACTACAGTTTACGAGTAACTTGTAACTACAGTGTACGAGTAACTTGTAACTACAGTTAACGAGTAACTTGTAACGACAGTTTACGAGTAACTTGTAACTGCAGTTTACGAGTAACTTGTAACTACAGTATACGAGTAACTTGTAACTACAGTGTACGAGTAACTTGTAACTACAGTTTACGAGTAACTTGTAGCTACAGTATACGAGTAACTTGTAATAACAGTTAACAAGTAACTTGTAACGACAGTTAACGAGTTCTTTGTAACTACAGTGTACGAGTAACTTGTAACTACAGTTTACGAGTTCTTTTTAACTACAGTTCACGAGTTCTTTGTAACTACAGTGTACGAGTATCTTGTAGCTACAGAATATGAGTAACTTGTAACTAAAGTTTACGAGTAACTAGTAACTACAGTGAACGTGTAACTTGTAACTTGTAACTACAGTGTACGAGTAACTTGTAACTACAGTGTACGAGTAACTTGTAACTACAGTGTACGAGTAACTTGTAACTACAGTATACGAGTAACTTGTAACTACAGCATACGAGTAACTTGTAACTACAGTTAACGAGTGACTTGTAACTACAGTTTACGAGTAACTTGTAACTACAGTTTACGAGTAACTTGTAACTACAGTTTACGAGTAACTAATAACTACATATAACGAATTCTTTGTAACAACAGTATACGAGTAACTTGTAACTACAGTTTACGAGTAACTTGTAACTACAGTATACGAGTAACTTGTAACTACAGTATACGAGTATTTTGTAACTACAGCATACGAGTAACTTGTAACTACAGTTAATGAGTGACTTGTAACTACAGTTTACGAGTAACTTGTAACTACAGTGTACGAGTAACTTGTAACTACAGTTTACGAGTAACTTGTAACTACAGTTTACGAGTAACTTGTAAATACAGTATACGAGTTCTTTGTAACAACAGTATACGAGTAACTTGTAAATACAGTCAACGATTTCTTTGTAACTACAGTGTACGAGTAACTTGTTACTACAGTATACGAGTTCTTTGTAACTTTAGTGTACGAGTTACTTGTAATATCAGTATACGAGTAACTTGTTACTACAGTATACGAGTAACTTGTAACTACAGTTAATGAGTGACTTGTTACTACAGTTTACGAGTAACTTGTAACTACAGTTTACGAGTAACTTGTAACTACAGTTTACGAGTAACTTGTATATACAGTATACGAGTAACTTTTAACTTTAGTATATGAGTAACTTGTAACTACAGTGTACGAGTATCTTGTAACTTCTGTATTTGAGTAACTTGTTACTACAGTTTACGAGTAACTAGTAACTACAGTTTACGAGTTCTTTGTAACTACAGTGTACGAGTAACTTGTAACGACAGTTAACGAGTTCTTTGTAACTACAGTGTACGAGTAACTTGTAACTACATTTTACGAGTAACTTGTAACTACAGTTTACGAGTAACTTGTAACTACAGTTAACGAGTAACTTGTAACGACAGTTTACGAGTAACTTGTAACTGCAGTTTACGAGTAACTTGTAACTACAGTATACGAGTAACTTGTAACTACAGTGTACGAGTAACTTGTAACTACAGTTTACGAGTAACTTGTAGCTACAGTATACGAGTAACTTGTAATAACAGTTAACAAGTAACTTGTAACGACAGTTAACGAGTTCTTTGTAACTACAGTGTACGAGTAACTTGTAACTACAGTTTACGAGTTCTTTTTAACTACAGTTCACGAGTTCTTTGTAACTACAGTGTACGAGTATCTTGTAGCTACAGAATATGAGTAACTTGTAACTAAAGTTTACGAGTAACTAGTAACTACAGTGAACGTGTAACTTGTAACTTGTAACTACAGTGTACGAGTAACTTGTAACTACAGTGTACGAGTAACTTGTAACTACAGTGTACGAGTAACTTGTAACTACAGTATACGAGTAACTTGTAACTACAGCATACGAGTAACTTGTAACTACAGTTAACGAGTGACTTGTAACTACAGTTTACGAGTAACTTGTAACTACAGTTTACGAGTAACTTGTAACTACAGTTTACGAGTAACTAATAACTACATATAACGAATTCTTTGTAACAACAGTATACGAGTAACTTGTAACTACAGTTTACGAGTAACTTGTAACTACAGTATACGAGTAACTTGTAACTACAGTATACGAGTATTTTGTAACTACAGCACACGAGTAACTTGTAACTACAGTTAATGAGTGACTTGTAACTACAGTTTACGAGTAACTTGTAACTACAGTGTACGAGTAACTTGTAACTACAGTTTACGAGTAACTTGTAACTACAGTTTACGAGTAACTTGTAAATACAGTATACGAGTTCTTTGTAACAACAGTATACGAGTAACTTGTAAATACAGTCAACGATTTCTTTGTAACTACAGTGTACGAGTAACTTGTTACTACAGTATACGAGTTCTTTGTAACTTTAGTGTACGAGTTACTTGTAACATCAGTATACGAGTAACTTGTTACTACAGTATACGAGTTCTTTGTAACTACAGTGTACGAGTAACTTGTAACTACAGTATACGAGTATTTTGTATCTACAGCATACGAGTAACTTGTAACTACAGTTTACGAGTAACTTGTAACTACAGTTTACGAGTAACTTGTAAATACAGTATACGAGTTCTTTGTAACAACAGTATACGAGTAACTTGTAAATACAGTCAACGATTTCTTTGTAACTACAGTGTACGAGTAACTTGTTACTACAGTATACGAGTTCTTTGTAACTTTAGTGTACGAGTTACTTGTAACATCAGTATACGAGTAACTTGTTACTACAGTATACGAGTTCTTTGTAACTACAGTGTACGAGTAACTTGTTACTACAGTATACGAGTAACTTGTAACTACAGTTAACGGGTAACTAGTAACTACAGTTTAAGAGTTCTTTGTAACTACAGTGTACGAGTAACTTCAAACGACAGTTAACGAGTTCTTTGTAACTACAGTGTACGAGTTACTTGTTACATCAGTATACGAGTAACTTGTAACTACAGTGTACGAGTAACTTGTTACTACAGTGTACGAGTAACTTGTAACTACAGTATATGAGTATTTTGTAACTACAGCATACGAGTTACTTGTAACTACAGTTAATGAGTGACTTGTTACTACAGTTTACGAGTGACTTGTAACTACAGTGTACGAGTAACTTGTAACTACAGTATACGAGTTAACGAGTAACTAATAACTACATATTACGAGTTCTTTGTAACAACAGTATACGAGTAACTTGTAAATACAGTCAACGATTTCTTTGTAACTACAGTGTACGAGTAACTTGTAACTACAGTTTACGAGTAACTTGTAACTACAGTTTACGAGTAACTTGTAACGACAGTTTACGAGTAACTTGTAACTACAGTATATGAGTATTTTGTAACTACAGCATACGAGTTACTTGTAACTACAGTTAATGAGTGACTTGTTACTACAGTTTACGAGTGACTTGTAACTACAGTGTACGAGTAACTTGTAACTACAGTATACGAGTTAACGAGTAACTAATAACTACATATTACGAGTTCTTTGTAACAACAGTATACGAGTAACTTGTAAATACAGTCAACGATTTCTTTGTAACTACAGTGTACGAGTAACTTGTTACTGCAGTATACGAGTTCTTAGTAACTTTAGTGTACGAGTTACTTGTAACATCAGTATACGAGTAACTTGTTACTACAGTATACGAGTAACATGTAACTACAGTTAATGAGTGACTTGTTACTACAGTTTACGAGTAACTTGTAACTACAGTTTACGAGTAACTTGTAACTACAGTTTACGAGTAACTTGTAGCTACAGTATACGAGTAACTTGTAATAACAGTTAACAAGTAACTTGTAACGACAGTTAACGAGTTCTTTGTAACTACAGTGTACGAGTAACTTGTAACTACAGTTTACGAGTTCTTTTTAACTACAGTTCACGAGTTCTTTGTAACTACAGTGTACGAGTATCTTGTAGCTACAGAATATGAGTAACTTGTAACTAAAGTTTACGAGTAACTAGTAACTACAGTGAACGTGTAACTTGTAACTTGTAACTACAGTGTACGAGTAACTTGTAACTACAGTGTACGAGTAACTTGTAACTACAGTGTACGAGTAACTTGTAACTACAGTATACGAGTAACTTGTAACTACAGCATACGAGTAACTTGTAACTACAGTTAACGAGTGACTTGTAACTACAGTTTACGAGTAACTTGTAACTACAGTTTACGAGTAACTTGTAACTACAGTTTACGAGTAACTAATAACTACATATAACGAATTCTTTGTAACAACAGTATACGAGTAACTTGTAACTACAGTTTACGAGTAACTTGTAACTACAGTATACGAGTAACTTGTAACTACAGTATACGAGTATTTTGTAACTACAGCACACGAGTAACTTGTAACTACAGTTAATGAGTGACTTGTAACTACAGTTTACGAGTAACTTGTAACTACAGTGTACGAGTAACTTGTAACTACAGTTTACGAGTAACTTGTAACTACAGTTTACGAGTAACTTGTAAATACAGTATACGAGTTCTTTGTAACAACAGTATACGAGTAACTTGTAAATACAGTCAACGATTTCTTTGTAACTACAGTGTACGAGTAACTTGTTACTACAGTATACGAGTTCTTTGTAACTTTAGTGTACGAGTTACTTGTAACATCAGTATACGAGTAACTTGTTACTACAGTATACGAGTTCTTTGTAACTACAGTGTACGAGTAACTTGTAACTACAGTATACGAGTATTTTGTATCTACAGCATACGAGTAACTTGTAACTACAGTTTACGAGTAACTTGTAACTACAGTTTACGAGTAACTTGTAAATACAGTATACGAGTTCTTTGTAACAACAGTATACGAGTAACTTGTAAATACAGTCAACGATTTCTTTGTAACTACAGTGTACGAGTAACTTGTTACTACAGTATACGAGTTCTTTGTAACTTTAGTGTACGAGTTACTTGTAACATCAGTATACGAGTAACTTGTTACTACAGTATACGAGTTCTTTGTAACTACAGTGTACGAGTAACTTGTTACTACAGTATACGAGTAACTTGTAACTACAGTTAACGGGTAACTAGTAACTACAGTTTAAGAGTTCTTTGTAACTACAGTGTACGAGTAACTTCAAACGACAGTTAACGAGTTCTTTGTAACTACAGTGTACGAGTTACTTGTTACATCAGTATACGAGTAACTTGTAACTACAGTGTACGAGTAACTTGTTACTACAGTGTACGAGTAACTTGTAACTACAGTATATGAGTATTTTGTAACTACAGCATACGAGTTACTTGTAACTACAGTTAATGAGTGACTTGTTACTACAGTTTACGAGTGACTTGTAACTACAGTGTACGAGTAACTTGTAACTACAGTATACGAGTTAACGAGTAACTAATAACTACATATTACGAGTTCTTTGTAACAACAGTATACGAGTAACTTGTAAATACAGTCAACGATTTCTTTGTAACTACAGTGTACGAGTAACTTGTAACTACAGTTTACGAGTAACTTGTAACTACAGTTTACGAGTAACTTGTAACGACAGTTTACGAGTAACTTGTAACTACAGTATATGAGTATTTTGTAACTACAGCATACGAGTTACTTGTAACTACAGTTAATGAGTGACTTGTTACTACAGTTTACGAGTGACTTGTAACTACAGTGTACGAGTAACTTGTAACTACAGTATACGAGTTAACGAGTAACTAATAACTACATATTACGAGTTCTTTGTAACAACAGTATACGAGTAACTTGTAAATACAGTCAACGATTTCTTTGTAACTACAGTGTACGAGTAACTTGTTACTGCAGTATACGAGTTCTTAGTAACTTTAGTGTACGAGTTACTTGTAACATCAGTATACGAGTAACTTGTTACTACAGTATACGAGTAACATGTAACTACAGTTAATGAGTGACTTGTTACTACAGTTTACGAGTAACTTGTAACTACAGTTTACGAGTAACTTGTAACTACAGTTTACGAGTAACTTGTAACTACAGTTTACGAGTAACTTGTAACTACAGTTTACGAGTAACTTGTAACTACAGTTTACGAGTAACTTGTAACTACAGTTTACGAGTAACTTGTAACTACAGTTTACGAGTAACTTTTAACTTTAGTATATGAGTAAGTTGTAACTACAGTGTACGAGTATCTTGTAACTTCTGTATTTGAGTAACTTGTTACTACAGTTTACGAGTAACTAGTAATACAGTTTACGAGTTCTTTGTAACTACAGTATACGAGTAACTTGTAACGACAGTTAACGAGTTCTTTGTAACTACAGTGTACGAGTAACTTGTAACTACATTTTACGAGTAACTTGTAACTACAGTTTACGAGTAACTTGTAACTACAGTTAACGAGTAACTTGTAACGACAGTTTACGAGTAACTTGTAACTGCAGTTTACGAGTAACTTGTAACTACAGTATACGAGTTACTTGTAACAACAGTGTACGAGTAACTTGTAACTACAGTTTACGAGTTCTTTTTAACTACAGTTCACGAGTTCTTTGTAACTTCAGTGTACGAGTATCTTGTAGCTACAGTATATGAGTAACTTGTAACTAAAGTTTACGAGTATTTAGTAACTACAGTGTACGTGTAACTTGTAACTTGTAACTACAGTGTACGAGTAACTTGTAACTACAGTGTACGAGTAACTTGTAACTACAGTGTACGAGTAACTTGTAACTACAGTATACGAGTAACTTGTAACTACAGCATACGAGTAACTTGTAACTACAGTTAACGAGTGACTTGTAACTACAGTTTACGAGTAACTTGTAAACTGTAGTTACAAAGAACTCGTAAACTGTAGTTACAAGTAACTCGTATACTGTAGTAACAAGTTACTCGTAAACTGTAGTTATAAGTCACTCGTTAACTGTAGTTACAAGTAACTCGTATTCTGAAGTTACAAGTTACTCGTCCACTGTAGTTACAAAGAACTCGTTAACTGTAGTTACAAGTTACTCGTATACTGTAGTTACAAGTTACTCGTATACTTAAGTTACAAGTTACTCGTATACTGTAGTTACAAGTTACTCGTACACTGTAGTTACAAAGAACTCGTTGACTGTAGTTACAAAGAACTCGTTGACTGTAGTTACAAGTTACTCGTATACTGTAGTTACAAGTTACTCGTATACTTAAGTTACAAGTTACTCGTATACTGTAGTTACAAGTTACTCGTACACTGTAGTTACAAAGAACTCGTTGACTGTAGTTACAAGTTATTCGTATACTGTAGTTTCAAGTTTCTCGTATAATGTTGTTACAATTTACTCGTAAACTGTAGTTACAAGTTACTCGTAAACTGTAGTTACAAGTTACTCTTAAACTGTAGGACCACGTTACTCGTAAACTGTAGTTACAAGTTACTCGTAAACTATAGTTACAAATCATTCGTTAACTGTAGTTACAAGTCTATCGTTAACTGTAGTTACAAGTAACTCGTAAACTGTAGTTACAAGTTACTCGTACAATGTAGTTACAAGTTACTCGTATACTGTAGTTACAAGTTATTCGTAAACTGTAGTTACAAGTTACTCGTAAACTGTAGTTATAAGTCACTCGTTAACTGTAGTTACAAGTTTCTCGTAAACTGTAGTTACAAAGAACTCGTATACTGTAGTTACAAGTTACTCGTACACTGTAGTTACAAAGAACTCGTTGACCGTAGTTACAAGTTATTCGTAAACTGTAGTTACAAAGAACTCGTAAACTGTAGTTACAAGTTACTCGTATAATGAAGTTACAAGTTACTCGTATACTGTAGTTACAAGTTACTCGTATACCGAAGTTACAAGTTACTCGTATACTGTAGTTACAAGTTACTCGTACACTGTAGTTACAAAGAACTCGTATACTGTAGTTACAAGTTATTCGTAAACTGTAGTTACAAAGAACTCGTAAACTGTAGTTACAAGTTACTCGTATAATGAAGTTACAAGTTACTCGTATACTGTAGTTACAAGTTACTCGTACACTGTAGTTACAAAGAACTCGTTGACTGTAGTTACAAGTTACTCGTATACTGTAGTTACAAGTTACTCGTATACTGAAGTTACAAGTTAATCGTATACTGTAGTTACAAGTTACTCGTACACTGTAGTTACAAAGTACTCGTATACTGTAGTTACAAGTTATTCGTAAACTGAAGTTACAAGTTACTCGTACACTGTAGTTACAAAGAACTCGTTAAATGTAGTTACAAGTTATTCGTAAACTGTAGTTACAAAGAACTCGTAAACTGTAGTTACAAGTTACTCGTATACTGAAGTTACAAGTTACTCGTATACTGAAGTTTCAAGTTACTCGTACACTGAAGTTACAAAGAACTCGTTTAATGTAGTTACAAGTTATTCGTAAACTGTAGTTACAAAGAACTCGTCAACTCTTGTTACAAGTTATTCGTAAACTGTAGTTACAAAGAACTCGTAAACTGTAATTACAAGTTACTCGTATACTGAAGTTACAAGTTACTCGTATACTGTAGTTACAAGTTACTCGTACACTGTAGTTACAAAGAACTCGTATACTGTAGTTACAAGTTATTCGTAAACTGTAGTTACAAAGAACTCGTAAACTGTAGTTACAAGTTACTCGTACACTGTAGTTACAAGTAACTCGTATACTGTAGTTACAAGTTACTCGTACACTGTAGTTACAAAGAACTCGTTGACTGTTGTTACAAGTTACTCGTATACTGTAGTTACAAGTTACTCGTATACTGAAGTAACAAGTTAATCGTATACTGTAGTTACAAGTTACTCGTACACTGTAGTTACAAAGTACTCGTATACTGAAGTTACAAGTTATTCGTAAACTGAAGTTACAAGTTACTCGTACACTGTAGTTACAAAGAACTCGTTAAATGTAGTTACAAGTTATTCGTAAACTGTAGTTACAAAGAACTCGTAAACTGTAGTTACAAGTTACTCGTATACTGAAGTTACAAGTTACTCGTATACTGAAGTTTCAAGTTACTCGTACACTGTAGTTACAAAGAACTCGTTTAATGTAGTTACAAGTTATTCGTAAACTGTAGTTACAAAGAACTCGTCAACTCTTGTTACAAGTTATTCGTAAACTGTAGTTACAAAGAACTCGTAAACTGTAACTACAAGTTACTCGTATACTGAAGTTACAAGTTACTCGTATACTGTAGTTACAAGTTACTCGTACACTGTAGTTACAAAGAACTCGTATACTGTAGTTACAAGTTATTCGTAAACTGTAGTTACAAAGAACTCGTAAACTGTAGTTACAAGTAACTCGTATACTGTAGTAACAAGTTACTCGTAAACTGTAGTTATAAGTCACTCGTTAACTGTAGTTACAAGTAACTCGTATTCTGAAATTACAAGTTACTCGTCCACTGTAGTTACAAAGAACTCGTTAACTGTAGTTACAAGTTACTCGTATACTGTAGTTACAAGTTACTCGTATACTTAAGTTACAAGTTACTCGTATACTGTAGTTACAAGTTACTCGTACACTGTAGTTACAAAGAACTCGTTGACTGTAGTTACAAAGAACTCGTTGACTGTAGTTACAAGTTACTCGTATACTGTAGTTACAAGTTACTCGTATACTTAAGTTACAAGTTACTCGTATACTGTAGTTACAAGTTACTCGTACACTGAAGTTACAAAGAACTCGTTGACTGTAGTTACAAGTTATTCGTATACTGTAGTTACAAGTTTCTCGTATAATGTTGTTACAATTTACTCGTAAACTGTAGTTACAAGTTACTCGTAAACTGTAGTTACAAGTTACTCTTTAACTGTAGGACCACGTTACTCGTAAACTGTAGTTACAAGTTACTCGTAAACTATAGTTACAAATCATTCGTTAACTGTAGTTACAAGTCTATCGTTAACTGTAGTTACAAGTAACTCGTAAACTGTAGTTACAAGTTACTCGTACAATGTAGTTACAAGTTACTCGTATACTGTAGTTACAAGTTATTCGTAAACTGTAGTTACAAGTTACTCGTAAACTGTAGTTATAAGTCACTCGTTAACTGTAGTTACAAGTTTCTCGTAAACTGTAGTTACAAAGAACTCGTATACTGTAGTTACAAGTTACTCGTACACTGTAGTTACAAAGAACTCGTTGACCGTAGTAACAAGTTATTCGTAAACTGTAGTTACAAAGAACTCGTAAACTGTAGTTACAAGTTACTCGTATAATGAAGTTACAAGTTACTCGTATACTGTAGTTACAAGTTACTCGTATACCGAAGTTACAAGTTACTCGTATACTGTAGTTACAAGTTACTCGTACACTGTAGTTACAAAGAACTCGTATACTGTAGTTACAAGTTATTCGTAAACTGTAGTTACAAAGAACTCGTAAACTGTAGTTACAAGTTACTCGTATAATGAAGTTACAAGTTACTCGTATACTGTAGTTACAAGTTACTCGTACACTGTAGTTACAAAGAACTCGTTGACTGTAGTTACAAGTTACTCGTATACTGTAGTTACAAGTTACTCGTATACTGAAGTTACAAGTTAATCGTATACTGTAGTTACAAGTTACTCGTACACTGTAGTTACAAAGTACTCGTATACTGTAGTTACAAGTTATTCGTAAACTGAAGTTGCAAGTTACTCGTACACTGTAGTTACAAAGAACTCGTTAAATGTAGTTACAAGTTATTCGTAAACTGTAGTTACAAAGAACTCGTAAACTGTAGTTACAAGTTACTCGTATACTGAAGTTACAAGTTACTCGTATACTGAAGTTTCAAGTTACTCGTACACTGAAGTTACAAAGAACTCGTTTAATGTAGTTACAAGTTATTCGTAAACTGTAGTTACAAAGAACTCGTCAACTCTTGTTACAAGTTATTCGTAAACTGTAGTTACAAAGAACTCGTAAACTGTAATTACAAGTTACTCGTATACTGAAGTTACAAGTTACTCGTATACTGTAGTTACAAGTTACTTGTACACTGTAGTTACAAAGAACTCGTATACTGTAGTTACAAGTTATTCGTAAACTGTAGTTACAAAGAACTCGTAAACTGTAGTTACAAGTTACTCGTACACTGTAGTTACAAAGAACTCGTTGACCGTAGTTACAAGTTATTCGTAAACTGTAGTTACAAAGAACTCGTAAACTGTAGTTACAAGTTACTCGTATAATGAAGTTACAAGTTACTCGTATACTGTAGTTACAAGTTACTCGTATACCGAAGTTACAAGTTACTCGTATACTGTAGTTACAAGTTACTCGTACACTGTAGTTACAAAGAACTCGTATACTGTAGTTACAAGTTATTCGTAAACTGTAGTTACAAAGAACTCGTAAACTGTAGTTACAAGTAACTCGTATACTGTAGTTACAAGTTACTCGTATACTGTAGTTATAAGTCACTCGTTAACTGTAGTTACAAGTTACTCGTATGCTGTAGTTACAAGTTACTCGTATAATGTAGTTACAAGTTACTCGTACACTGTAGTTACAAGTTTCTCGTAAACTGTAGTTACAAAGAACTCGTATACTGTAGTTACAAGTTATTCGTAAACTGTAGTGACAAAGAACTCGTAAACTGTAGTTACAAGTTACTCGTATAATGAAGTTACAAGTTACTCGTATACTGTAGTTACAAGTTACTCGTACACTGTAGTTACAAAGAACTCGTATACTGTAGTTACAAGTTATTCGTAAACTGTAGTTACAAAGAACTCGTAAACTGTAGTTACAAGTAACTCGTATACTGTAGTAACAAGTAACTCGTATTCTGTAGTTACAAAGAACTCGTTAATTGTAGTTACAAGTTACTCGTATACTGAAGTTACAAGTTACTCGTCCACTGTAGTTACAAAGAACTCGTTAACTGTAGTTACAAGTTATTCGTAAACTGTATTTACAAGTTACTCGTATACTGAAGTTACAAAGAACTCGTTGACTGTAGTTACAAGTTACTCGTATACTGTAGTTACAAGTTACTCGTATACTTAAGTTACAAGTTACTCTTATACTGTAGTTACAAGTTACTCGTACACTGTAGTTACAAAGAACTCGTTGACTGTAATTACAAGTTACTCGTATACTGTAGTTACAAGTTACTCGTATACTGAAGTTACAAGTTACTCGTATACTGTAGTTACAAGTTACTCGTACACTGAAGTTACAAAGAACTCGTATACTGTAGTTACTAGTTATTCGTAAACTGTAGTTACAAAAAACTCGTAAACTGTAGTTACAAGTAACTCGTATACTGTAGTTACAAGTTACTCGTACACTGTAGTTACAAAGAACTCGTTGACTGTAGTCACAAGTTATTCGTATACTGTAGTTACAAGTTACTCGTATAATGAAGTTACAAGTTACTCGTATACTGTAGTTACAAGTTACTCGTATACTGAAGTTACAAGTTACTCGTATACTGTAGTTAGAAGTTACTCGTACACTGTAGTTACAAAGAACTCGTATACTGTAGTTACAAGTTATTCGTAAACTGTAGTTACAAAGAACTCGTAAACTGTAGTTACAAGTAACTTGTATACTGTAGTAACAAGTAACTCGTATTCTGTAGTTACAAAGAACTCGTTAATTGTAGTTACAAGTTACTCGTATACTGAAGTTACAAGTTACTCGTCCACTGTAGATACAAAGAACTCGTTAACTGTAGTTACAAGTTATTCGTATACTGTAGTTACAAGTTACTCGTATACTGAAGTTACAAAGAACTCGTTGACTGTAGTTACAAGTTACTCGTATACTGTAGTTACAAGTTACTCGTATACTTAAGTTACAAGTTACTCGTATACTGTAGTTACAAGTTACTTGTACACTGTAGTTACAAAGAACTCGTTGACTGTAGTTACAAGTTACTCGTATACTGTAGTTACAAGTTACTCGTATACTGAAGTTACAAGTTAATCGTATACTGTAGTTACAAGTTACTCGTACACTGTAGTTACAAAGTACTCGTATACTGAAGTTACAAGTTATTCGTAAACTGAAGTTACAAGTTACTCGTACACTGTAGTTACAAAGAACTCGTTAAATGTAGTTACAAGTTATTCGTAAACTGTAGTTACAAAGAACTCGTAAACTGTAGTTACAAGTTACTCGTATACTGAAGTTACAAGTTACTCGTATACTGAAGTTACAAGTTACTCGTACACTGTAGTTACAAAGAACTCGTTTAATGTAGTTACAAGTTATTCGTAAACTGTAGTTACAAAGAACTCGTCAACTCTTGTTACAAGTTATTCGTAAACTGTAGTTACAAAGAACTCGTAAACTGTAATTACAAGTTACTCGTATACTGAAGTTACAAGTTACTCGTATACTGTAGTTACAAGTTACTCGTACACTGTAGTTACAAAGAACTCGTATACTGTAGTTACAAGTTATTTGTAAACTGTAGTTACAAAGAACTCGTAAACTGTAGTTACAAGTAACTCGTATACTGTAGTAACAAGTTACTCGTATTTTGTAGTTACAAAGAACTCGTTAATTGTAGTTACAAGTTACTCGTATTCTGAAGTTACAAGTTACTCGTCCACTGTAGTTACAAAGAACTCGTTAACTGTAGTTACAAGTTACTCGTATACTGTAGTTACAAGTTACTCGTATACTTAAGTTACAAGTTACTCGTATACTGTAGTTACAAGTTACTCGTACACTGTAGTTACAAAGAACTCGTTGACTGTAGTTACAAGTTACTCGTATACTGTAGTTACAAGTTACTCGTATACTTAAGTTACAAGTTACTCGTATACTGTAGTTACAAGTTACTCGTACACTGTAGTTACAAAGAACTCGTTGACTGTAGTTACAAGTTATTCGTATACTGTAGTTACAAGTTTCTCGTATAATGTTGTTACAAGTTACTCGTAAACTGTAGTTACAAGTTACTCGTAAACTGTAGTTACAAGTTACTTTTAAACTGTAGGACCACGTTACTCGTAAACTGTAGTTACAAGTTACTCGTAAACTATAGTTACAAATCATTCGTTAACTGTAGTTACAAGTCTATCGTTAACTGTAGTTACAAGTAACTCGTAAATTGTAGTTACAAGTTACTCGTACAATGTAGTTACAAGTTACTCGTATACTGTAGTTACAAGTTACTCGTAAACTGTAGTTACAAGTTACTCGTAAACTGTAGTTAAAAGTCACTCGTTAACTGTAGTTACAAGTTTCTCGTAAACTGTAGTTACAAAGAACTCGTATACTGTAGTTACAAGTTACTCGTACACTGTAGTTACAAAGAACTCGTTGACCGTAGTTACAAGTTATTCGTAAACTGTAGTTACAAAGAACTCGTAAACTGTAGTTACAAGTTACTCGTATAATGAAGTTACAAGTTACTCGTATACTGTAGTTACAAGTTACTCGTATACCGAAGTTACAAGTTACTCGTATACTGTAGTTACAAGTTACTCGTACACTGTAGTTACAAAGAACTCGTATACTGTAGTTACAAGTTATTCGTAAACTGTAGTTACAAAGAACTCGTAAACTGTAGTTACAAGTAACTCGTATACTGTAGTCACAAGTTACTCGTATACTGTAGTTATAAGTCACTCGTTAACTGTAGTAACAAGTTACTCGTATGCTGTAGTTACAAGTTACTCGTATAATGTAGTTACAAGTTACTCGAACACTGTAGTTACAAGTTTCTCGTAAACTGTAGTTACAAAGATTTCGTATACTGTAGTTAGAAGTTATTCGTAAACTGTAGTTACAAAGAACTCGTAAACTGTAGTTACAAGTTACTCGTATAATGAAGTTACAAGTTACTCGTATACTGTAGTTACAAGTTACTCGTACACTGTAGTTACAAAGAACTCGTATACTGTAGTTACAAGTTACTCGTAAACTGTAGTTACAAAGAACTCGTAAACTGTAGTTACAAGTAACTCGTATACTGTAGTAACAAGTAACTCGTATTCTGTAGTTACAAAGAACTCGTTAATTGTAGTTACAAGTTACTCGTATACTGAAGTTACAAGTTACTCGTCCACTGTAGTTACAAAGAACTCGTTAACTGTAGTTACAAGTTAGTTGTAAACTGTATTTACAAGTTACTCGTATACTGAAGTTACAAAGAACTCGTTGACTGAAGTTACAAGTTACTCGTATACTGTAGTTACAAGTTACTCGTATACTTAAGTTACAAGTTACTCTTATACTGTAGTTACAAGTTACTCGTACACTGTAGTTACAAAGAACTCGTTGACTGTAATTACAAGTTACTCGTATACTGTAGTTACAAGTTACTCGTATACTGAAGTTACAAGTTACTCGTATACTGTAGTTACAAGTTACTCGTACACTGAAGTTACAAAGAACTCGTATACTGTAGTTACAAGTTATTCGTTAACTGTAGTTACAAAGAACTCGTAAACTGTAGTTACAAGTAACTCGTATACTGTAGTAACAAGTTACTCGTATTTTGTAGTTACAAAGAACTCGTTAATTGTAGTTACAAGTTACTCGTATTCTGAAGTTACAAGTTACTCGTCCACTGTAGTTACAAAGAACTCGTTAACTGTAGTTACAAGTTACTCGTATACTGTAGTTACAAGTTACTCGTATACTTAAGTTACAAGTTACTCGTATACTGTAGTTACAAGTTACTCGTACACTGTAGTTACAAAGAACTCGTTGACTGTAGTTACAAGTTACTCGTATACTGTAGTTACAAGTTACTCGTATACTTAAGTTACAAGTTACTTGTATACTGTAGTTTCAAGTTACTCGTACACTGTAGTTACAAAGAACTCGTTGACTGTAGTTACAAGTTATTCGTATACTGTAGTTACAAGTTTCTCGTATAATGTTGTTACAAGTTACTCGTACACTGTAGTTACAAAGAACTCGTATACTGTAGTTACAAGTTATTTGTAAACTGTAGTTACAAAGAACTCGTAAACTGTAGTTACAAGTAACTCGTATACTGTAGTAACAAGTTACTCGTATTTTGTAGTTACAAAGAACTCGTTAATTGTAGTTACAAGTTACTCGTATTCTGAAGTTACAAGTTACTCGTCCACTGTAGTTACAAAGAACTCGTTAACTGTAGTTACAAGTTACTCGTATACTGTAGTTACAAGTTACTCGTATACTTAAGTTACAAGTTACTCGTATACTGTAGTTACAAGTTACTCGTACACTGTAGTTACAAAGAACTCGTTGACTGTAGTTACAAGTTACTCGTATACTGTAGTTACAAGTTACTCGTATACTTAAGTTACAAGTTACTCGTATACTGTAGTTACAAGTTACTCGTACACTGTAGTTACAAAGAACTCGTTGACTGTAGTTACAAGTTATTCGTATACTGTAGTTACAAGTTTCTCGTATAATGTTGTTACAAGTTACTCGTAAACTGTAGTTACAAGTTACTCGTAAACTGTAGTTACAAGTTACTTTTAAACTGTAGGACCACGTTACTCGTAAACTGTAGTTACAAGTTACTCGTAAACTATAGTTACAAATCATTCGTTAACTGTAGTTACAAGTCTATCGTTAACTGTAGTTACAAGTAACTCGTAAATTGTAGTTACAAGTTACTCGTACAATGTAGTTACAAGTTACTCGTATACTGTAGTTACAAGTTACTCGTAAACTGTAGTTACAAGTTACTCGTAAACTGTAGTTATAAGTCACTCGTTAACTGTAGTTACAAGTTTCTCGTAAACTGTAGTTACAAAGAACTCGTATACTGTAGTTACAAGTTACTCGTACACTGTAGTTACAAAGAACTCGTTGACCGTAGTTACAAGTTATTCGTAAACTGTAGTTACAAAGAACTCGTAAACTGTAGTTACAAGTTACTCGTATAATGAAGTTACAAGTTACTCGTATACTGTAGTTACAAGTTACTCGTATACCGAAGTTACAAGTTACTCGTATACTGTAGTTACAAGTTACTCGTACACTGTAGTTACAAAGAACTCGTATACTGTAGTTACAAGTTATTCGTAAACTGTAGTTACAAAGAACTCGTAAACTGTAGTTACAAGTAACTCGTATACTGTAGTCACAAGTTACTCGTATACTGTAGTTATAAGTCACTCGTTAACTGTAGTAACAAGTTACTCGTATGCTGTAGTTACAAGTTACTCGTATAATGTAGTTACAAGTTACTCGTACACTGTAGTTACAAGTTTCTCGTAAACTGTAGTTACAAAGATTTCGTATACTGTAGTTAGAAGTTATTCGTAAACTGTAGTTACAAAGAACTCGTAAACTGTAGTTACAAGTTACTCGTATAATGAAGTTACAAGTTACTCGTATACTGTAGTTACAAGTTACTCGTACACTGTAGTTACAAAGAACTCGTATACTGTAGTTACAAGTTACTCGTAAACTGTAGTTACAAAGAACTCGTAAACTGTAATTACAAGTTACTCGTATACTGAAGTTACAAGTTACTCGTATACTGTAGTTACAAGTTACTCGTACACTGTAGTTACAAAGAACTCGTATACTGTAGTTACAAGTTATTTGTAAACTGTAGTTACAAAGAACTCGTAAACTGTAGTTACAAGTAACTCGTATACTGTAGTAACAAGTTACTCGTATTTTGTAGTTACAAAGAACTCGTTAATTGTAGTTACAAGTTACTCGTATTCTGAAGTTACAAGTTACTCGTCCACTGTAGTTACAAAGAACTCGTTAACTGTAGTTACAAGTTACTCGTATACTGTAGTTACAAGTTACTCGTATACTTAAGTTACAAGTTACTCGTATACTGTAGTTACAAGTTACTCGTACACTGTAGTTACAAAGAACTCGTTGACTGTAGTTACAAGTTACTCGTATACTGTAGTTACAAGTTACTCGTATACTTAAGTTACAAGTTACTCGTATACTGTAGTTACAAGTTACTCGTACACTGTAGTTACAAAGAACTCGTTGACTGTAGTTACAAGTTATTCGTATACTGTAGTTACAAGTTTCTCGTATAATGTTGTTACAAGTTACTCGTAAACTGTAGTTACAAGTTACTCGTAAACTGTAGTTACAAGTTACTTTTAAACTGTAGGACCACGTTACTCGTAAACTGTAGTTACAAGTTACTCGTAAACTATAGTTACAAATCATTCGTTAACTGTAGTTACAAGTCTATCGTTAACTGTAGTTACAAGTAACTCGTAAATTGTAGTTACAAGTTACTCGTACAATGTAGTTACAAGTTACTCGTATACTGTAGTTACAAGTTACTCGTAAACTGTAGTTACAAGTTACTCGTAAACTGTAGTTATAAGTCACTCGTTAACTGTAGTTACAAGTTTCTCGTAAACTGTAGTTACAAAGAACTCGTATACTGTAGTTACAAGTTACTCGTACACTGTAGTTACAAAGAACTCGTTGACCGTAGTTACAAGTTATTCGTAAACTGTAGTTACAAAGAACTCGTAAACTGTAGTTACAAGTTACTCGTATAATGAAGTTACAAGTTACTCGTATACTGTAGTTACAAGTTACTCGTATACCGAAGTTACAAGTTACTCGTATACTGTAGTTACAAGTTACTCGTACACTGTAGTTACAAAGAACTCGTATACTGTAGTTACAAGTTATTCGTAAACTGTAGTTACAAAGAACTCGTAAACTGTAGTTACAAGTAACTCGTATACTGTAGTCACAAGTTACTCGTATACTGTAGTTATAAGTCACTCGTTAACTGTAGTAACAAGTTACTCGTATGCTGTAGTTACAAGTTACTCGTATAATGTAGTTACAAGTTACTCGTACACTGTAGTTACAAGTTTCTCGTAAACTGTAGTTACAAAGATTTCGTATACTGTAGTTAGAAGTTATTCGTAAACTGTAGTTACAAAGAACTCGTAAACTGTAGTTACAAGTTACTCGTATAATGAAGTTACAAGTTACTCGTATACTGTAGTTACAAGTTACTCGTACACTGTAGTTACAAAGAACTCGTATACTGTAGTTACAAGTTACTCGTAAACTGTAGTTACAAAGAACTCGTAAACTGTAGTTACAAGTAACTCGTATACTGTAGTAACAAGTAACTCGTATTCTGTAGTTACAAAGAACTCGTTAATTGTAGTTACAAGTTACTCGTATACTGAAGTTACAAGTTACTCGTCCACTGTAGTTACAAAGAACTCGTTAACTGTAGTTACAAGTTATTTGTAAACTGTATTTACAAGTTACTCGTATACTGAAGTTACAAAGAACTCGTTGACTGAAGTTACAAGTTACTCGTATACTGTAGTTACAAGTTACTCGTATACTTAAGTTACAAGTTACTCTTATACTGTAGTTACAAGTTACTCGTACACTGTAGTTACAAAGAACTCGTTGACTGTAATTACAAGTTACTCGTATACTGTAGTTACAAGTTACTCGTATACTGAAGTTACAAGTTACTCGTATACTGTAGTTACAAGTTACTCGTACACTGAAGTTACAAAGAACTCGTATACTGTAGTTACAAGTTATTCGTTAACTGTAGTTACAAAGAACTCGTAAACTGTAGTTACAAGTAACTCGTATACTGTAGTAACAAGTTACTCGTATTTTGTAGTTACAAAGAACTCGTTAATTGTAGTTACAAGTTACTCGTATTCTGAAGTTACAAGTTACTCGTCCACTGTAGTTACAAAGAACTCGTTAACTGTAGTTACAAGTTACTCGTATACTGTAGTTACAAGTTACTCGTATACTTAAGTTACAAGTTACTCGTATACTGTAGTTACAAGTTACTCGTACACTGTAGTTACAAAGAACTCGTTGACTGTAGTTACAAGTTACTCGTATACTGTAGTACAAGTTACTCGTATACTTAAGTTACAAGTTACTTGTATACTGTAGTTTCAAGTTACTCGTACACTGTAGTTACAAAGAACTCGTTGACTGTAGTTACAAGTTATTCGTATACTGTAGTTACAAGTTTCTCGTATAATGTTGTTACAAGTTACTCGTAAACTGTAGTTACAAGTTACTCGTAAACTGTAGTTACAAGTTACTTTTAAACTGTAGGACCACGTTACTCGTAAACTGTAGTTACAAGTTACTCGTAAACTATAGTTACAAATCATTCGTTAACTGTAGTTACAAGTCTATCGTTAACTGTAGTTACAAGTAACTCGTAAACTGTAGTTACAAGTTACTCGTACAATGTAGTTACAAGTTACTCGTATACTGTAGTTACAAGTTACTCGTAAACTGTAGTTACAAGTTACTCGTAAACTGTAGTTATAAGTCACTCGTTAACTGTAGTTACAAGTTTCTCGTAAACTGTAGTTACAAAGAACTCGTATACTGTAGTAACAAGTTACTCGTACACTGTAGTTACAAAGAACTCGTTGACCGTAGTTACAAGTTATTCGTAAACTGTAGTTACAAAGAACTCGTAAACTGTAGTTACAAGTTACTCGTATAATGAAGTTACAAGTTACTCGTATACTGTAGTTACAAGTTACTCGTATACCGAAGTTACAAGTTACTCGTATACTGTAGTTACAAGTTACTCGTACACTGTAGTTACAAAGAACTCGTATACTGTAGTTACAAGTTATTCGTAAACTGTAGTTACAAAGAACTCGTAAACTGTAGTTACAAGTAACTCGTATACTGTAGTTACAAGTTACTCGTATACTGTAGTTATAAGTCACTCGTTAACTGTAGTTACAAGTTACTCGTATGCTGTAGTTACAAGTTACTCGTATAATGTAGTTACAAGTTACTCGTACACTGTAGTTACAAGTTTCTCGTAAACTGTAGTTACAAAGAACTCGTATACTGTAGTTACAAGTTATTCGTAAACTGTAGTTACAAAGAACTCGTAAACTGTAGTTACAAGTTACTCGTATACTGTAGTTACAAGTTACTCGTATACTGAAGTTACAAGTTACTCGTATACTGTAGTTACAAGTTACTCGTACACTGAAGTTACAAAGAACTCGTATACTGTAGTTACAAGTTATTCGTAAACTGTAGTTACAAAGAACTCGTAAACTGTAGTTACAAGTAACTCGTTTACTGTAGTAACAAGTTACTCGTATTTTGTAGTTACAAAGAACTCGTTAATTGTAGTTACAAGTTACTCGTATTCTGAAGTTACAAGTTACTCGTCCACTGTAGTTACAAAGAACTCGTTAACTGTAGTTACAAGTTACTCGTATACTGTAGTTACAAGTTACTCGTATACTTAAGTTACAAGTTACTCGTATACTGTAGTTACAAGTTACTAGTACACTGTAGTTACAAAGAACTCGTATACTGTAGTTACAAGTTATTCGTAAACTGTAGTTACAAAGAACTCGTAAACTGTAGTTACAAGTAACTCGTATACTGTAGTTACAAGTTACTCGTATACTGTAGTTATAAGTCACTCGTTAACTGTAGTTACAAGTTACTCGTATGCTGTAGTTACAAGTTACTCGTATAATGTAGTTACAAGTTACTCGTACACTGTAGTTACAAGTTTCTCGTAAACTGTAGTTACAAAGAACTCGTATACTGTAGTTACAAGTTATTCGTATAATGAAGTTACAAGTTACTCGTATACTGTAGTTACAAGTTACTCGTATACCGAAGTTACAAGTTACTCGTATACTGTAGTTACAAGTTACTCGTACACTGTAGTTACAAAGAACTCGTATACTGTAGTTACAAGTTATTCGTAAACTGTAGTTACAAAGAACTCGTAAACTGTAGTTACAAGTAACTCGTATACTGTAGTTACAAGTTACTCGTATACTGTAGTTATAAGTCACTCGTTAACTGTAGTTACAAGTTACTCGTATGCTGTAGTTACAAGTTACTCGTATAATGTAGTTACAAGTTACTCGTACACTGTAGTTACAAGTTTCTCGTAAACTGTAGTTACAAAGAACTCGTATACTGTAGTTACAAGTTATTCGTAAACTGTAGTTACAAAGAACTCGTAAACTGTAGTTACAAGTTACTCGTATACTGTAGTTACAAGTTACTCGTATACTGAAGTTACAAGTTACTCGTATACTGTAGTTACAAGTTACTCGTACACTGAAGTTACAAAGAACTCGTATACTGTAGTTACAAGTTATTCGTAAACTGTAGTTACAAAGAACTCGTAAACTGTAGTTACAAGTAACTCGTTTACTGTAGTAACAAGTTACTCGTATTTTGTAGTTACAAAGAACTCGTTAATTGTAGTTACAAGTTACTCGTATTCTGAAGTTACAAGTTACTCGTCCACTGTAGTTACAAAGAACTCGTTAACTGTAGTTACAAGTTACTCGTATACTGTAGTTACAAGTTACTCGTATACTTAAGTTACAAGTTACTCGTATACTGTAGTTACAAGTTACTAGTACACTGTAGTTACAAAGAACTCGTTGACTGTAGTTACAAGTTACTCGTATACTGTAGTTACAAGTTACTCGTATACTTAAGTTACAAGTTACTCGTATACTGTAGTTACAAGTTACTCGTACACTGTAGTTACAAAGAACTCGTTGACTGTAGTTACAAGTTATTCGTATACTGTAGTTACAAGTTTCTCGTATAATGTTGTTACAAGTTACTCGTAAACTGTAGTTACAAGTTACTTGTAAACTGTAGTTACAAGTTAATTTTAAACTGTAGGACCACGTTACTCGTAAACTGTAGTTACAAGTTACTCGTAAACTATAGTTACAAATCATTCGTTAATTGTAGTTACAAGTCTATCGTTAACTGTAGTAACAAGTAACTCGTAAACTGTAGTTACAAGTTACTCGTACAATGAAGTTACAAGTTACTCGTATACTGTAGTTACAAGTTACTCGTAAACTGTAGTTACAAGTTACTCGTAAACTGTAGTTATAAGTCACTCGTTAACTGTAGTTACAAGTTTCTCGTAAACTGTAGTTACAAAGAACTCGTATACTGTAGTTACAAGTTACTCGTACACTGTAGTTACAAAGAACTCGTTGACCGTAGTTACAAGTTATTCGTAAACTGTAGTTACAAAGAACTCGTAAACTGTAGTTACAAGTTACTCGTATAATGAAGTTACAAGTTACTCGTATACTGTAGTTACAAGTTACTCGTATACCGAAGTTACAAGTTACTCGTATACTGTAGTTACAAGTTACTCGTACACTGTAGTTACAAAGAACTCGTATACTGTAGTTACAAGTTATTCGTAAACTGTAGTTACATAGAACTCGTAAACTGTAGTTACAAGTAACTCGTATACTGTAGTTACAAGTTACTCGTATACTGTAGTTATAAGTCACTCGTTAACTGTAGTTACAAGTTACTCGTATGCTGTAGTTACAAGTTACTCGTATAATGTAGTTACAAGTTACTCGTACACTGTAGTTACAAGTTTCTCGTAAACTGTAGTTACAAAGAACTCGTATACTGTAGTTACAAGTTATTCGTAAACTGTAGTTACAAAGAACTCGTAAACTGTAGTTACAAGTTACTCGTATAATGAAGTTACAAGTTACTCGTATACTGTAGTTACAAGTTACTCGTACACTGTAGTTACAAAGAACTCGTATACTGTAGTTACAAGTTATTCGTAAACTGTAGTTACAAAGAACTCGTAAACTGTAGTTACAAGTAACTCGTATACTGTAGTAACAAGTAACTCGTATTCTGTAGTTACAAAGAACTCGTTAATTGTAGTTACAATTTACTCGTATACTGAAGTTACAAGTTACTCGTCCACTGTAGTTACAAAGAACTCGTTAACTGTAGTTACAAGTTATTCGTAAACTGTATTTACAAGTTACTCGTATACTGAAGTTACAAAGAACTCGTTGACTGTAGTTACAAGTTACTCGTATACTGTAGTTACAAGTTACTCGTATACTTAAGTTACAAGTTACTCTTATACTGTAGTTACAAGTTACTCGTACACTGTAGTTACAAAGAACTCGTTGACTGTAATTACAAGTTACTCGTATACTGTAGTTACAAGTTACTCGTATACTGAAGTTACAAATTACTCGTATACTGTAGTTACAAGTTACTCGTACACTGAAGTTACAAAGAACTCGTATACTGTAGTTACAAGTTATTCGTAAACTGTAGTTACAAAGAACTCGTAAACTGTAGTTACAAGTAACTCGTATACTGTAGTTACAAGTAACTCGTACACTGTAGTTACAAAGAACTCGTTGACTGTAGTTACAAGTTATTCGTATACTGTAGTTACAAGTTACTCGTATAATGTTGTTACAAGTTACTCGTAAACTGTAGTTACAAGTTACTCGTAAACTGTAGTTACAAGTTACTCGTAAACTGTAGGACCACGTTACTCGTAAACTGTAGTTACAAGTTACTCGTAAACTATAGTTACAAATCATTCGTTAACTGTAGTTACAAGTCACTCGTTAACTGTAGTTACAAGTAACTCGTAAACTGTAGTTACAAGTTACTCGTACAATGTAGTTACAAGTTACTCGTATACTGTAGTTACAAGTTACTCGTAAACTGTAGTTACAAGTTACTCGTAAACTGTAGTTATAAGTCACTCGTTAACTGTAGTTACAAGTTTCTCGTAAACTGTAGTTACAAAGAACTCGTATACTGTAGTTACAAGTTACTCGTACACTGTAGTTACAAAGAACTCGTTGACTGTAGTTACAAGTTATTCGTAAACTGTAGTTACAAAGAACTCGTAAACTGTAGTTACAAGTTACTCGTATAATGAAATTACAAGTTACTCGTATACTGTAGTTACAAGTTACTCGTATACTGTAGTTACAAGTTACTCGTAAACTGTAGTTACAAGTTACTCGTAAACTGTAGTTATAAGTCACTCGTTAACTGTAGTTACAAGTTTCTCGTAAACTGTAGTTACAAAGAACTCGTATACTGTAGTTACAAGTTACTCGTACACTGTAGTTACAAAGAACTCGTTGACTGTAGTTACAAGTTATTCGTAAACTGTAGTTACAAAGAACTCGTAAACTGTAGTTACAAGTAACTCGTATACTGTAGTTACAAGTTACTCGTATACTGTAGATATAAGTCACTCGTTAACTGTAGTTACAAGTTACTCGTATGCTGTAGTTACAAGTTACTCGTATAATGTAGTTACAAGTTATTCGTACACTGTAGTTACAAGTTTCTCGTAAACTGAAATTACAAAGAACTCGTATACTGTAGTTACAAGTTATTCGTAAACTGTAGTTACAAAGAACTCGTAAACTGTAGTTACAAGTTACTCGTATAATGAAGTTACAAGTTACTCGTATACTGTAGTTACAAGTTACTCGTACACTGTAGTTACAAAGAATTCGTATACTGTAGTTACAAGTTATTCGTAAACTGTAGTTACAAAGAACTCGTAAACTGTAGTTACAAGTAACTCGTATACTGTAGTAACAAGTAACTCGTATTCTGTAGTTACAAAGAACTCGTTAATTGTAGTGACAAGTTACTCGTATACTGAAGTTACAAGTTACTCGTCCACTGTAGTTACAAAGAACTCGTTAACTGTAGTTACAAGTTCTTCGTAAACTGTATTTACAAATTACTCGTATACTGAAGTTACAAAGAACTCGTTGACTGTAGTTACAAGTTACTCGTATACTGTAGTTACAAGTTACTCGTATACTTAAGCTTCAAGTTACTCTTATACTGTAGTTACAAGTTACTCGTACACTGTAGTTACAAAGAACTCGTTGACTGTAATTACAAGTTACTCGTATACTGTAGTTACAAGTTACTCGTATACTGAAGTTACAAGTTACTCGTATACTGTAGTTACAAGTTACTCGTACACTGAAGTTACAAAGTACTCGTATACTGAAGTTACAAGTTATTCGTAAACTGAAGTTACAAGTTACTCGTACACTGTAGTGACAAAGAACTCGTAAACTGTAGTTACAAGTTACTCGTATACTGAAGTTACAAGTTACTCGTATACTGAAGTTACAAGTTACTCGTACACTGTAGTTACAAAGAACTCGTTAAATGTTGTTACAAGTTATTCGTAAACTGTAGTTACAAAGAACTCGTAAACTGTAGTTACAAGTTACTCGTATACTGAAGTTAAAAGTTACTCGTATACTGTAGTTACAAGTTACTCGTACACTGTAGTTACAAAGAACTCGTAAACTGTAATTACAAGTTACTCGTATACTGAAGTTACAAGTTACTCGTTAACTGTAGTTACAAGTTACTCGTATGCTGTAGTTACAAGTTACTCGTATAGTGTAGTTACAAGTTACTCGTACACTGTAATTACAAGTTTCTCGTAAACTGAAGTTACAAAGAACTCGTATACTGTAGTAACAAGTTACTCGTACACTGTAGTAACAAAGAACTCGTTGACTGTAGTTACAAGTTAATCGTAAACTGTAGTTACAAAGAACTCGTAAACTGTAGTAACAAGTTTCTCGTATAATGAAGTTCCAAGTTACTCGTATACTGTAGTTACAAGTTACTCGTGAACTGAAGTTACAAGTTACTCGTATACTGTAGTTACAAGTTACTCGTACACTGTAGTTACAAAGAACTCGTTAACTGTAATTACAAGTTACTCGTATACTGTAGTTACAAAGAACTCGTAAACTGTAGTTACAAGTTACTCGTATACTGAAGTTACAAGTTACTCGTATACTGTAGTTACAAGTTACTCGTACACTGTTGTTACAAAGAACTCGTATACTGTAGTTACAAGTTACTCGTAAATTGTAGTTACAAGTCACTCGTTAACTGTAGTTACAAGTAACTGGTAAACTGTAGTTACAAGTTACTCGTACAATGTAGTAACAAGTTACTCGTATACTGTAGTTACAAGTTACTCGTAAACTGTTGTTACAAGTTACTCGTAAACTGTAGTTATAAGTCACTCGTTAACTGTAGTTACTAGTTACTCGTATGCTGTAGTTACAAGTTACTCGTATAATGTAGTAACAAGTTACTCTTACACTGTAGTTACAAGTTTCTCGTAAACTGTAGTTACAAAGAACTCGTATACTGTAGTTACAAGTTACTCGTACACTGTAGTTACAAAGAACTCGTTAACTGTAGTTACAAGTTATTCGTAAACTGTAGTTACAAAGAACTCGTAAACTGTAGTTACAAGTTACTCGTATAATGAAGTAACAAGTTACTCGTATACTGTAGTTACAAGTTACTCGTATACTGAAGTTACAAGTTACTCGTATACTGTAGTTAGAAGTTACTCGTACACTGTAGTTACAAAGAACTCGTATACTGTAGTTACAAGTTATTCGTAAACTGTAGTTACAAAGAACTCGTAAAGTGTAGTTACAAGTAACTCGTATACTGTAGTAACAAGTAACTCGTATTCTGTAGTTACAAAGAACTCGTTAATTGTAGTTACAAGTTACTCGTATACTGAAGTTACAAGTTACTCGTCCACTGTAGTTACAAAGAACTCGTTAACTGTAGTTACAAGTTATTCGTTAACTGTTTTTACAAGTAACTCGTATACTGAAGTTACAAAGAACTCGTTGACTGTAGTTACAAGTTACTCGTATACTGTAGTTACAAGTTACTCGTATACTTAAGTTACAAGTTACTCGTATACTGTAGTTACAAGTTACTCGTACACTGTAGTTACAAAGAACTCGATGACTGTAGTTACAAGTTACTCGTATACTGTAGTTACAAGTTACTCGTATACTGAAGTTACAAGTTAATCGTATACTGTAGTTACAAGTTACTCGTACACTGTAGTTACAAAGTAGTCGTATACTGAAGTTACAAGTTATTCGTAAACTGAAGTTACAAGTTACTCGTACACTGTAGTTACAAAGAACTCGTTAAATGTAGTTACAAGTTATTCGTAAACTGTAGTTACAAAGAACTCGTAAACTGTAGTTACAAGTTACTCGTATACTGAAGTTACAAGTTACTCGTATACTGAAGTTACAAGTTACTCGTACACTGTAGTTACAAAGAACTCGTTTAATGTAGTTACAAGTTATTCGTAAACTGTAGTTACAAAGAACTCGTCAACTCTTGTCACAAGTTATTCGTAAACTGTAGTTACAAAGAACTCGTAAACTGTAATTACAAGTTACTCGTATACTGAAGTTACAAGTTACTCGTATACTGTAGTTACAAGTTACTCGTACACTGTAGTTACAAAGAACTCGTATACTGTAGTTACAAGTTATTCGTAAACTGTAGTTACAAAGAACTCGTAAACTGTAGTTACAAGTAACTCGTATACTGTAGTAACAAGTTACTCGTATTCTGTAGTTACAAAGAACTCGTTAATTGTAGTTACAAGTTACTCGTATACTGAAGTTACAAGTTACTCGTCCACTGTAGTTACAAAGAACTCGTTAACTGTAGTTACAAGTTACTCGTATACTGTAGTTACAAGTTACTCGTATACTTAAGTTACAAGTTACTCGTATACTAAAGTTACAAGTTACTCGTACACTGTAGTTACAAAGAACTCGTTGACTGTAGTTACAAGTTACTCGTATACTGTAGTTACAAGTTACTCGTATACTTAAGTTACAAGTTACTCGTATACTGTAGTTACAAGTTACTCGTACACTGTAGTTACAAAGAACTCGTTGACTGTAGTTACAAGTTATTCGTATACTGTAGTTACAAGTTTCTCGTATAATGTTGTTACAAGTTACTCGTAAACTGTAGTTACAAGTTACTCGTAAACTGTAGTTACAAGTTACTCGTAAACTGTAGTACCACGTTACTCGTAAACTGTTGTTACAAGTTACTCGTAAACTATAGTTACAAATCACTCGTTAACTGTAGTTACAAGTCACTCGTTAACTGTAGTTACAAGTAACTCGTAAACTGTAGTTACAAGTTACTCGTACAATGTAGTTACAAGTTACTCGTTAACTGTAGTTACAAGTTTCTCGTAAACTGTAGTTACAAAGAACTCGTATACTGTAGTTACAAGTTACTCGTACACTGTAGTTACAAAGAACTCGTTGACTGTAGTTACAAGTTATTCGTAAACTGTAGTTACAAAGAACTCGTAAACTGTAGTTACAAGTTACTCGTATAATGAAGTTACAAGTTTCTCGTATACTGTAGTTACAAGTTACTCGTATACCGAAGTTACAAGTTACTCGTATACTGTAGTTACAAGTTACTCGTACACTGTAGTTACAAAGAACTCGTATACTGTAGTTACAAGTTATTCGTAAACTGTAGTTACAAAGAACTCGTAAACTGTAGTTACAAGTAACTCGTATACTGTAGTTATAAGTCACTCGTTAACTGTAGTTACAAGTTACTCGTATGCTGTAGTTACAAGTTACTCGTATAATGTAGTTACAAGTTACTCGTACACTGTAGTTACAAGTTTCTCGTAAACTGTAGTTAAAAAGAACTCGTATACTGTAGTTACAAGTTATTCGTAAACTGTAGTTACAAAGAACTCGTAAACTGTAGTTACAAGTTACTCGTATAATGAAGTTACAAGTAACTCGTATACTGTAGTTACAAGTTACTCGTACACTGTAGTTACAAAGAACTCGTATACTGTAGTTACAAGTTATTCGTAAACTGTAGTTACAAAGAACTCGTAAACTGTAGTTACAAGTAACTCGTATACTGTAGTAACAAGTAACTCATATTCTGTAGTTACAAAGAACTCGTTAATTGTAGTTACAAGTTACTCATATACTGAAGTTACAAGTTACTCGTCCACTGTAGTTACAAAGAACTCGTTAACTGTAGTTACAAGTTATTCGTAAACTGTATTTACAATTTACTCGTATACTGAAGTTACAAAGAACTCGTTGACTGTAGTTACAAGTTACTCGTATACTGTAGTTACAAGTTACTCGTATACTTAAGTTACAAGTTACTCTTATACTGTAGTTACAAGTTACTCGTACACTGTAGTTACAAAGAACTCGTTGACTGTAATTACAAGTTACTCGTATACTGTAGTTACAAGTTACTCGTGAACTGAAGTTACAAGTTACTCGTATACTGTAGTTACAAGTTACTCGTACACTGTAGTTACAAAGAACTCGTTAACTGTAATTACAAGTTACTCGTATACTGTAGTTACAAAGAACTCGTAAACTGTAGTTACAAGTTACTCGTATACTGAAGTTACAAGTTACTCGTATACTGTAGTTACAAGTTACTCGTACACTGTTGTTACAAAGAACTCGTATACTGTAGTTACAAGTTACTCGTAAATTGTAGTTACAAGTCACTCGTTAACTGTAGTTACAAGTAACTGGTAAACTGTAGTTACAAGTTACTCGTACAATGTAGTAACAAGTTACTCGTATACTGTAGTTACAAGTTACTCGTAAACTGTTGTTACAAGTTACTCGTAAACTGTAGTGATAAGTCACTCGTTAACTGTAGTTACTAGTTACTCGTATGCTGTAGTTACAAGTTACTCGTATAATGTAGTAACAAGTTACTCTTACACTGTAGTTACAAGTTTCTCGTAAACTGTAGTTACAAAGAACTCGTATACTGTAGTTACAAGTTACTCGTACACTGTAGTTACAAAGAACTCGTTAACTGTAGTTACAAGTTATTCGTAAACTGTAGTTACAAAGAACTCGTAAACTGTAGTTACAAGTTACTCGTATAATGAAGTAACAAGTTACTCGTATACTGTAGTTACAAGTTACTCGTATACTGAAGTTACAAGTTACTCGTATACTGTAGTTAGAAGTTACTCGTACACTGTAGTTACAAAGAACTCGTATACTGTAGTTACAAGTTATTCGTAAACTGTAGTTACAAAGAACTCGTAAAGTGTAGTTACAAGTAACTCGTATACTGTAGTAACAAGTAACTCGTATTCTGTAGTTACAAAGAACTCGTTAATTGTAGTTACAAGTTACTCGTATACTGAAGTTACAAGTTACTCGTCCACTGTAGTTACAAAGAACTCGTTAACTGTAGTTACAAGTTATTCGTTAACTGTATTTACAAGTAACTCGTATACTGAAGTTACAAAGAACTCGTTGACTGTAGTTACAAGTTACTCGTATACTGTAGTTACAAGTTACTCGTATACTTAAGTTACAAGTTACTCGTATACTGTAGTTACAAGTTACTCGTACACTGTAGTTACAAAGAACTCGATGACTGTAGTTACAAGTTACTCGTATACTGTAGTTACAAGTTACTCGTATACTGAAGTTACAAGTTAATCGTATACTGTAGTTACAAGTTACTCGTACACTGTAGTTACAAAGTACTCGTATACTGAAGTTACAAGTTATTCGTAAACTGAAGTTACAAGTTACTCGTACACTGTAGTTACAAAGAACTCGTTAAATGTAGTTACAAGTTATTCGTAAACTGTAGTTACAAAGAACTCGTAAACTGTAGTTACAAGTTACTCGTATACTGAAGTTACAAGTTACTCGTATACTGAAGTTACAAGTTACTCGTACACTGTAGTTACAAAGAACTCGTTTAATGTAGTTACAAGTTATTCGTAAACTGTAGTTACAAAGAACTCGTCAACTCTTGTTACAAGTTATTCGTAAACTGTAGTTACAAAGAACTCGTAAACTGTAATTACAAGTTACTCGTATACTGAAGTTACAATTTACTCGTATACTGTAGTTACAAGTTACTCGTACACTGTAGTTACAAAGAACTCGTATACTGTAGTTACAAGTTATTCGTAAACTGTAGTTACAAAGAACTCGTAAACTGTAGTTACAAGTAACTCGTATACTGTAGTAACAAGTTACTCGTATTCTGTAGTTACAAAGAACTCGTTAATTGTAGTTACAAGTTACTCGTATACTGAAGTTACAAGTTACTCGTCCACTGTAGTTACAAAGAACTCGTTAACTGTAGTTACAAGTTACTCGTATACTGTAGTTACAAGTTACTCGTATACTTAAGTTACAAGTTACTCGTATACTAAAGTTACAAGTTACTCGTACACTGTAGTTACAAAGAACTCGTTGACTGTAGTTACAAGTTACTCGTATACTGTAGTTACAAGTTACTCGTATACTTAAGTTACAAGTTACTCGTATACTGTAGTTACAAGTTACTCGTACACTGTAGTTACAAAGAACTCGTTGACTGTAGTTACAAGTTATTCGTATACTGTAGTTACAAGTTACTCGTATAATGTTGTTACAAGTTACTCGTTTACTGTAGTTACAAGTTACTCGTAAACTGTAGTTACAAGTTACTCGTAAACTGTAGTACCACGTTACTCGTAAACTGTAGTTACAAGTTACTCGTAAACTATAGTTACAAATCACTCGTTAACTGTAGTTACAAGTCACTCGTTAACTGTAGTTACAAGTAACTCGTAAACTGTAGTTACAAGTTACTCGTACAATGTAGTTACAAGTTACTCGTTAACTGTAGTTACAAGTTTCTCGTAAACTGTAGTTACAAAGAACTCGTATACTGTAGTTACAAGTTACTCGTACACTGTAGTTCCAAAGAACTCGTTGACTGTAGTTACAAGTTATTCGTAAACTGTAGTTACAAAGAACTCGTAAACTGTAGTTACAAGTTACTCGTATAATGAAGTTACAAGTTTCTCGTATACTGTAGTTACAAGTTACTCGTATACCGAAGTTACAAGTTACTCGTATACTGTAGTTACAAGTTACTCGTACACTGTAGTTACAAAGAACTCGTATACTGTAGTTACAAGTTATTCGTAAACTGTAGTTACAAAGAACTCGTAAACTGTAGTTACAAGTAACTCGTATACTGTAGTTATAAGTCACTCGTTAACTGTAGTTACAAGTTACTCGTATGCTGTAGTTACAAGTTACTCGTATAATGTAGTTACAAGTTACTCGTACACTGTAGTTACAAGTTTCTCGTAAACTGTAGTTAAAAAGAACTCGTATACTGTAGTTACAAGTTATTCGTAAACTGTAGTTACAAAGAACTCGTAAACTGTAGTTACAAGTTACTCGTATAATGAAGTTACAAGTAACTCGTATACTGTAGTTACAAGTTACTCGTACACTGTAGTTACAAAGAACTCGTATACTGTAGTTACAAGTTATTCGTAAACTGTTGTTACAAAGAACTCGTAAACTGTAGTTACAAGTAACTCGTATACTGTAGTAACAAGTAACTCATATTCTGTAGTTACAAAGAACTCGTTAATTGTAGTAACAAGTTACTCATATACTGAAGTTACAAGTTACTCGTCCACTGTAGTTACAAAGAACTCGTTAACTGTAGTTACAAGTTATTCGTAAACTGTATTTACAATTTACTCGTATACTGAAGTTACAAAGAACTCGTTGACTGTAGTTACAAGTTACTCGTATACTGTAGTTACAAGTTACTCGTATACTTAAGTTACAAGTTACTCTTATACTGTAGTTACAAGTTACTCGTACACTGTAGTTACAAAGAACTCGTTGACTGTAATTACAAGTTACTCGTATACTGTAGTTACAAGTTACTCGTATACTGAAGTTACAAGTTACTCGTATACTGTAGTTACAAGTTACTCGTATACCGAAGTAACAAGTTAATCGTATACTGTAGTTACAAGTTACTCGTACACTGTAGTTACAAAGAACTCGTATACTGTAGTTACAAGTTATTCGTAAACTGTAGTTACAAAGAACTCGTAAACTGTAGTTACAAGTAACTCGTATACTGTAGTTATAAGTCACTCGTTAACTGTAGTTACAAGTTACTCGTATGCTGTAGTTACAAGTTACTCGTATAATGTAGTTACAAGTTACTCGTACACTGTAGTTACAAGTTTCTCGTAAACTGTAGTTAAAAAGAACTCGTATACTGTAGTTACAAGTTATTCGTAAACTGTAGTTACAAAGAACTCGTAAACTGTAGTTACAAGTTACTCGTATAATGAAGTTACAAGTTACTCGTATACTGTAGTTACAAGTTACTCGTACACTGTAGTTACAAAGAACTCGTATACTGTAGTTACAAGTTATTCGTAAACTGTAGTTACAAAGAACTCGTAAACTGTAGTTACAAGTAACTCGTATACTGTAGTAACAAGTAACTCGTATTCTGTAGTTACAAAGAACTCGTTAATTGTAGTTACAAGTTACTCATATACTGAAGTTACAAGTTACTCGTCCACTGCAGTTACAAAGAACTCGTTTACTGTAGTTACAAGTTATTCGTAAACTGTATTTACAAGTTACTCGTATACTGAAGTTACAAAGAACTCGTTGACTGTAGTTACAAGTTACTCGTATACTGTAGTTACAAGTTACTCGTATACTTAAGTTACAAGTTACTCTTATACTGTAGTTACAAGTTACTCGTACACTGTAGTTACAAAGAACTCGTTGACTGTAATTACAAGTTACTCGTATACTGTAGTTACAAGTTACTCGTATACTGAAGTTACAAGTTACTCGTATACTGTAGTTACAAGTTACTCGTACACTGAAGTTACAAAGAACTCGTATACTGTAGTTACAAGTTATTCGTAAACTGTTGTTACAAAGAACTCGTAAACTGTAGTTACAAGTAACTCGTATACTGTAGTTACAAGTTACTCGTATACTGTAGTTATAAGTCACTAGTTAACTGTAGTTACAAGTTACTCGTATGCTGTAGTTACAAGTTACTCGTATAATGTAGTTACAAGTTACTCGTACACTGTAGTTACAAGTTTCTCGTAAACTGTAGTTACAAAGAACTCGTATACTGTAGTTACAAGTTATTCGTAAACTGTAGTTACAAAGAACTCGTAAACTGTAGTTACAAGTTACTCGTATAATGAAGTTACAAGTTACTCGTATACTGTAGTTACAAGTTACTCGTACACTGTAGTTACAAAGAACTCGTATACTGTAGTTACAAGTTATTCGTAAACTGTAGTTACAAAGAACTCGTAAACTGTAGTTACAAGTAACTCGTATACTGTAGTAACAAGTAACTCGTATTCTGTAGTTACAAAGAACTCGTTAATTGTAGTTACAAGTTACTCGTATACTGAAGTTACAAGTTACTCGTCCACTGTAGTTACAAAGAACTCGTTAACTGTAGTTACAAGTTATTCGTAAACTGTATTTACAAGTTACTCGTATACTGAAGTTACAAAGAACTCGTTGACTGTAGTTACAAGTTACTCGTATACTGTAGTTACAAGTTACTCGTATACTTAAGCTACAAATTACTCTTATACTGTAGTTACAAGTTACTCGTACACTGTAGTTACAAAGAACTCGTTGACTGTAATTACAAGTTACTCGTATACTGTAGTTACAAGTTACTCGTATACTGAAGTTACAAGTTACTCGTATACTGTAGTTACAAGTTACTCGTACACTGAAGTTACAAAGTACTCGTATACTGAAGTTACAAGTTATTCGTATACTGTAGTTACAAAGAACTCGTAAACTGTAGTTACAAGTTACTCGTATAATGAAATTACAAGTTACTCGTATACTGTAGTTACAAGTTACTCGTATTCTGAAGTTACAAGTGACTCGTATACTGTAGTTACAAGTTACTCGTATACTGTAGTTACAAGTTACTCGTATTCTGAAGTTACTAGTTACTCGTAAACTGTATTTACAAGTTACTCGTATACTGCAGCTACAAGATACTCGTACACTGTAGTAACAAAGAACTCGTAAACTGTAGTAACAAGTTACTCGTATACTGATGTAACAAGTAACTCGTACATTGTAGTTAAAAAGAACTCGTATACTGTAGTTACAAGTTACTCGTACACTGTAGTTACAAAGTAATCGTTGACTGTAGTTACAAGTTACTCGTATACTGTTGTTACAAAGAACTCGTAATATGAAGTAACAAGTTACTCGTACACTGTAGTTACAAGTTACTCGTACACTGTAGTTACAAAGAACTCGAAAACTGTAGTTACTAGTTACTCGTAAACTGTAGTTACAAGTTACTCGTATACTGTAGCTACAAGATACTCGTACACTGTAGTTACAAAGAACTTGTGAACTGTAGTTACAAAGAACTCGTAAACTGTAGTTACTAGTTACTCGTAAACTGTAGTTACAAGTTACTCGTAAACTGTAGCTACAAGTTACTCGTACACTGAAGTTACAAAGAACTCGTGAACTGTAGTTACTAGTTACTCGTAAACTGTAGTTACAAGTTACTCGTACACTGTAGTTACAAAGATTTCGAAAACTGTAGTTACTCGTAAACTGTAGTTACAAGTTACTCGTATACTGTAGTTACAAGTTACTCGTACACTGTAGTTACAAAGAACTTGTTGACTGTAGTTACAAGTTACTCGTATACTGTAGTTACAAAAAACTCGTAAACTGTAGTTATAAGTTACTCGTAAACTGCAGTTACAAGTTACTCGTAAACTGTAGTTACAAGTTACTCGTACACTGTAGTTACAAAGAACTCGTTAACTAACGTTACAAAATACTCGTACACTGTAGTTACAAAGAACTCGTAAACTGAAGTTACTAGTTACTCGTAAATTGTAGTAACAAGTTACTCAAATACAGAAGATACAAGATACTCGTACACTGTAGTTTCAAAGAACTCGTGAACTGTAGTTACAAGTTTCTCATAAACTGTAGTTACAAAGAACTCGTAAACTGTAGTTACAAGTTACTCATATACTGAAGTTAAAAGTTACTCGTATACTGAAGTTACAAGTTACTCGTAAACTGTAGTTACAAGTTACTCGTTAACTGTAGTTACAAGTTACTCGTAAACTGTAGTTACAAGTCACTCATTAACTGTAGTTACAAGTTACTCTTATGCTGTAGTTACAAAATACTCGTATACTGTATTTACAAGTTACTCGTACACTGTAGTTACAAAGAACTCGTATACTGTAGTTACAAGTTACTCGTACATTGTAGTTACAAAGAAATCGTTGACTGTATTAACAAGTTACTCGTATACTGTAGTTACAAAGACTTCGTTATATGTAGTTATTAGTTACTCGTAAACTGTAGTTACAAGTTACTCGTAAACTGTTGTTACAAGTTACTCGTAAACTGTAGTTACAAGTCACTCATTAACTGTAGTTACAAGTTACTCGTATGCTGTAGTTACAAGTTACTCGTATACTGTAGTTACAAGTTACTCGTACACTGTAGTTACTAGTTACTCGTAAACTGTAGTTACAAGTTACTCATATACTGTAGCTACAAAATACTCGTACACTGTAGTTACAAAGAACTCGTGAACTGTAGTTACAAAGAACTCATTAACTGTAGTAACAAGTTACTCTTATGCTGTAGTTACAAAATACTCGTATACTGTATTTACAAGTTACTCGTACACTGTAGTTACAAAGAACTCGTATACTGTAGTTACAAGTTACTCGTACACTGTAGTTACAAAGAAATCGTTGACTGTATTAACAAGTTACTCGTATACTGTAGTTACAAAGACTTCGTTATATGTAGTTATTAGTTACTCGTAAACTGTAGTTACAAGTTACTCGTAAACTGTTGTTACAAGTTACTCGTAAACTGTAGTTACAAGTCACTCATTAACTGTAGTTACAAGTTACTCGTATGCTGTAGTTACAAGTTACTCGTATACTGTAGTTACAAGTTACTCGTACACTGTAGTTACTAGTTACTCGTAAACTGTAGTTACAAGTTACTCATATACTGTAGCTACAAAATACTCGTACACTGTAGTTACAAAGAACTCGTGAACTGTAGTTACAAAGAACTCATTAACTGTAGTTACAAGTTACTCGTATGCTGTAGTTACAAAATACTCGTATACTGTAGTTACAAGTTACTCGTACACTGTAGTTACAAAGAACTCGTAAACTGTAGTTACAAGTTACTCGTAAACTGTAGTTACAAGTCACTCGTTATCTGTAGTTACAAGTTACTCGTATGCTGTAGTTACAAGTTACTCGTATACTGTAGTTACAAGTTACTCGTACACTGAAGTTACAAGTTACATGTACACTGTTGTTACAAGTTACTCGTACACTGTAGTTACAAGTTACAAGTTACTCGTACACTGTAGTTACTAGTTACTCGTAATGTGTAGTTACAAGTTCCTCATATACTGCAGCTACAAGATACTCGTACACTGTAGTTACAAAGAACTCGTATACTGTAGTAACAAGTTACTCGTATACTGATGTAACAAGTAACTCGTACATTGTAGTTAAAAATAACTCGTATACTGTAGTTACAAGTTACTCGTACACTGTAGTTACAAAGTAATCGTTGACTGTAGTTACAAGTTACTCGTATACTGTTGTTACAAAGAACTCGTAATATGAAGTTACAAGTTACTCGTACACTGTAGTTACAAGTTACTCGTACACTGTAGTTACAAAGAACTCGAAAACTGTAGTTACTAGTTACTCGTAAACTGTAGTTACAAGTTACTCGTATACTGTAGCTACAAGATACTCGTACACTGTAGTTACAAAGAACTTGTGAACTGTAGTTACAAAGAACTCGTAAACTGTAGTTACTAGTTACTCGTAAACTGTAGTTACAAGTTACTCGAAAACTGTAGCTACAAGTTACTCGTACACTGTAGTTACAAAGAACTCGTGAACTGTAGTTACTAGTTACTCGTAAACTGTAGTTACAAGTTACTCGTACACTGTAGTTACAAAGATTTCGAAAACTGTAGTTACTCGTAAACTGTAGTTACAAGTTACTCGTATACTGTAGTTACATGTTACTCGTACACTGTAGTTACAAAGAACTTGTTGACTGTAGTTACAAGTTACTCGTATACTGTAGTTACAAAAAACTCGTAAACTGTAGTTATAAGTTACTCGTAAACTGTAGTTACAAGTTACTCGTAAACTGTAGTTACAAGTTACTCGTACACTGTAGTTACAAAGAACTCGTTAACTGTCGTTACTAAATACTCGTACACTGTAGTTACAAAGAACTCGTAAACTGAAGTTACTAGTTACTCGTAAATTGTAGTAACAAGTTACTCAAATACAGAAGATACAAGATACTCGTACACTGTAGTTTCAAAGAACTCGTGAACTGTAGTTACAAGTTTCTCATAAACTGTAGTTACAAAGAACTCGTAAACTGTAGTTACAAGTTACTCATATACTGAAGTTAAAAGTTACTCGTATACTGAAGTTACAAGTTACTCGTAAACTGTAGTTACAAGTTACTGGTAAACTGTAGTTACAAGTTACTCGTAAACTGTAGTTACAAGTCACTCATTAACTGTAGTTACAAGTTACTCTTATGCTGTAGTTACAAAATACTCGTATACTGTATTTACAAGTTACTCGTACACTGTAGTTACAAAGAACTCGTATACTGTAGTTACAAGTTACTCGTACACTGTAGTTACAAAGAAATCGTTGACTGTATTAACAAGTAACTCGTATACTGTAGTTACAATGACTTCGTTATATGTAGTTATTAGTTACTCGTAAACTGTAGTTACAAGTTACTCGTAAACTGTAGTTACAAGTTACTCGTAAACTGTTGTTACAAGTCACTCATTAACTGTTGTTACAAGTTACTCGTATGCTGTAGTTACTAGTTACTCGTATACTGTAGTTTCAAGTTACTCGTACACTGTAGTAACAAGTTACTCGTACACTGTAGTTACAAGTTACTCGTACACTGTAGTTACTAGTTACTCGTAAACTGTAGTTACAAGTTACTCATATACTGTAGCTACAAGATACTCGTACACTGTAGTTACAAAGAACTCGTGAACTGTAGTTACAAAGAACTCATTAACTGTAGTTACAAGTTACTCGTATGCTGTAGTTACAAAATACTCGTATACTGTAGTTACAAGTTACTCGTACACTGTAGTTACAAAGAACTCGTAAACTGTAGTTACAAGTTACTCGTAAACTGTAGTTACAAGTCACTCGTTATCTGTAGTTACAAGTTACTCGTATGCTGTAGTTACAAGTTACTCATATACTGTAGTTACAAGTTACTCGTACACTGAAGTTACAAGTTACACGTAGACTGTTGTTACAAGTTACTCGTACACTGTAGTTACAAGTTACAAGTTACTCGTACACTGCAGTTACTAGTTACTCGTAATGTGTAGTTACAAGTTCCTCATATACTGTAGCTACAAGATACTCGTACACTGTAGTTACAAAGAACTCGTGAACTGTAGTTAAAAAGAACTCGTAAACTGTAGTTACAAGTTACTCGTACACTGTATTTACAAAGAACTCGTTAACTGTCGTTACAAGTTACTCGTACACTGTAGTTACAAAGAATTCGAAAACTGTAGTTACTAGTTACTTGTAAACTGTAATTACAAGTTACTCGTATACTGTAGTTACAAGTTACTCGTAAACTGTAGTTACAAGTTACTCGTACACTGTAGTTACAAGTTACTCGTAAACTGCAGTTACAAGTTACTCGTAAACTGTCGTTACAAGTTACTCGTACACTGTAGTTACAAGTCACTCGTAAACTGTAGTTACAAGTTACTCGTAAAATGTAGTTACAAGTTACTCGTACACTGTAGTTACAAAGAACTCGTAAACTGTCGTTACAAGTTACTCGTACACTGTAGTTACAAAGAACTCGTAAACTGTAGTTACAAGATACTCGTACACTGTAGTTTCAAGTTACTCATATACTTAAGTTAAAAGTTACTCGTATACTGTAGTTACAAGTTACTCGTAAACTGTAGTTACAAGTTACTCGTAAACTGTAGTTACAAGTTACTCGTAAACTGTAGTTACAAGTTACTCGTAAACTGTAGTAACAAGTCACTCATTAACTGTAGTTACAAGTTACTCGTATGCTGTAGATACAAAATACTCGTATTCTGTAGTTACAAGTTACTCGTACACTGTAGTTACAAAGAACTCGTATACTGTAGTAACAAGTTACTCGTATACTGATGTTACAAGTAACTCGTACACTAAAGTTACAAAGAACTCGTATACTGTAGAAACAAGTTACTCGTACACTGTAGTTACAAAGAAATCGTTGACTGTATTTACAAGTTACTCGTATACTGTTGTTACAAAGAACTCGTATACTGTATTTACAAGTTACTCGTAAACTGTTGTTACAAGTTACTCGTAAACTGTAGTAACAAGTTACTCGTACACTGTAGTTACAAGTTACTCGTAAACTGTAGTTACAAGTCACTCATTAACTGTAGTTACAAGTTACTCGTATGCTGTAGTTACAAAATAATCGTATACTGTAGTTACAAGTTACTCGTATACTGTAGTTACAAGTTACTCGTAAACTGTTGTTACAAGTTACTCGTATACTGTTGTTACAAAGAATTCGTTATATGTAGTTATTAGTTACTCGTACACTGTAGTTACAAGTTACTCGTACACTGTAGTTACAAAGAACTCGAAAACTGTAGTTACTAGTTACTCGTAAACTGTAGTTACAAGTTACTCGTATACTGTAGCTACAAGATACTCGTACACTGTAGTTACAAAGAACTTGTGAACTGTAGTTACAAAGAACTCGTAAACTGTAGTTACTAGTTACTCGTAAACTGTAGTTACAAGTTACTCGTAAACTGTAGCTACAAGTTACTCGTACACTGTAGTTACAAAGATTTCGAAAACTGTGGTTACTCGTAAACTGTAGTTACAAGTTTCTCGTATACTGTAGTTACAAGTTACTCGTACACTGTAGTTACAAAGAACTTGTTGACTGTAGTTACAAGTTACTCGTATACTGTAGTTACAAAAAACTCGTAAACTGTAGTTATAAGTTACTCGTAAACTGTAGTTACAAGTTACTCATATACTGTAGCTACAAGATACTCGTACACTGTAGTTACAAAGAACTCGTGAACTGTAGTTACAAAGAACTCATTAACTGTAGTTACAAGTTACTCGTATGCTGTAGTTACAAAATACTCGTATACTGTAGTTACAAGTTACTCGTACACTGTAGTTACAAAGAACTCGTAAACTGTAGTTACAAGTTACTCGTAAACTGTAGTTACAAGTCACTCGTTATCTGTAGTTACAAGTTACTCGTATGCTGTAGTTACAAGTTACTCGTATACTGTAGTTACAAGTTACTCGTACACTGAAGTTACAAGTTACACGTAGACTGTTGTTACAAGTTACTCGTACACTGTAGTTACAAGTTACAAGTTACTCGTACACTGCAGTTACTAGTTACTCGTAATGTGTAGTTACAAGTTCCTCATATACTGTAGCTACAAGATACTCGTACACTGTAGTTACAAAGAACTCGTGAACTGTAGTTAAAAAGAACTCGTAAACTGTAGTTACAAGTTACTCGTACACTGTAGTTACAAAGAACTCGTTAACTGTCGTTACAAGTTACTCGTACACTGTAGTTACAAAGAATTCGAAAACTGTAGTTACTAGTTACTTGTAAACTGTAATTACAAGTTACTCGTATACTGTAGTTACAAGTTACTCGTAAACTGTAGTTACAAGTTACTCGTACACTGTAGTTACAAGTTACTCGTAAACTGCAGTTACAAGTTACTCGTAAACTGTCGTTACAAGTTACTCGTACACTGTAGTTACAAGTCACTCGTAAACTGTAGTTACAAGTTACTCGTAAAATGTAGTTACAAGTTACTCGTACACTGTAGTTACAAAGAACTCGTAAACTGTCGTTACAAGTTACTCGTACACTGTAGTTACAAAGAACTCGTAAACTGTAGTTACAAGATACTCGTACACTGTAGTTTCAAGTTACTCATATACTTAAGTTAAAAGTTACTCGTATACTGTAGTTACAAGTTACTCGTAAACTGTAGTTACAAGTTACTCGTAAACTGTAGTTACAAGTTACTCGTAAACTGTAGTAACAAGTCACTCATTACCTGTAGTTACAAGTTACTCGTATGCTGTAGATACAAAATACTCGTATACTGTAGTTACAAGTTACTCGTACACTGTAGTTACAAAGAACTCGTATACTGTAGTAACAAGTTACTCGTATACTGATGTTACAAGTAACTCGTACACTAAAGTTACAAAGAACTCGTATACTGTAGAAACAAGTTACTCGTACACTGTAGTTACAAAGAAATCGTTGACTGTATTTACAAGTTACTCGTATACTGTTGTTACAAAGAACTCGTATACTGTATTTACAAGTTACTCGTAAACTGTTGTTACAAGTTACTCGTAAACTGTAGTTACAAGTTACTCGTACACTGTAGTTACAAGTTACTCGTAAACTGTAGTTACAAGTCACTCATTAACTGTAGTTACAAGTTACTCGTATGCTGTTGTTACAAAATAATCGTATACTGTAGTTACAAGTTACTCGTATACTGTAGTTACAAGTTACTCGTAAACTGTTGTTACAAGTTACTCGTATACTGTTGTTACAAAGAATTCGTTATATGTAGTTATTAGTTACTCGTATACTGTAGTTACAAGTTACTCGTACACTGTAGTTACAAAGAACTCGAAAACTGTAGTTACTAGTTACTCGTAAACTGTAGTTACAAGTTACTCGTATACTGTAGCTACAAGATACTCGTACACTGTAGTTACAAAGAACTTGTGAACTGTAGTTACAAAGAACTCGTAAACTGTAGTTACTAGTTACTCGTAAACTGTAGTTACAAGTTACTCGTAAACTGTAGCTACAAGTTACTCGTACACTGTAGTTACAAAGATTTCGAAAACTGTGGTTACTCGTAAACTGTAGTTACAAGTTTTTCGTATACTGTAGTTACAAGTTACTCGTACACTGTAGTTACAAAGAACTTGTTGACTGTAGTTACAAGTTACTCGTATACTGTAGTTACAAAAAACTCGTAAACTGTAGTTATAAGTTACTCGTAAACTGTTGTTACAATTTACTCGTAAACTGTAGTTACAAGTTACTCGTACACTGTAGTTACAAAGAACTCGTTAACTGTCGTTACAAAATACTCGTACACTGTAGTTACAAAGAACTCGTATACTGTAGTTACAAGTTACTCGTAAATTGTAGTAACAAGTATCTCAAATACAGAAGATACAAGATACTCGTACACTGTAGTTTCAAAGAACTCGTGAACTGTAGTTACAAGTTTCTCATAAACTGTAGTTACAAAGAACTCGTAAACTGTAGTTACAAGTTACTCATATACTGAAGTTAAAAGTTACTCGTATACTGAAGTTACAAGTTACTCGTAAACTGTAGTTACAAGTTACTCGTAAACTGTAGTTACAAGTTACTCGTAAACTGTAGTTACAAGTCACTCATGAACTGTAGTTACAAGTTACTCTTATGCTGTAGTTACAAAATACTCATATACTGTATTTACAAGTTACTCGTACACTGTTGTTACAAAGAACTCGTATACTGTAGTTACAAGTTACTCGTACACTGTAGTTACAAAGAAATCGTTGACTGTATTAACAAGTTACTCGTATACTGTAGTTACAAAGACTTCGTTATATGTAGTTATTAGTTACTCGTAAACTGTAGTTACAAGTTACTCGTAAACTGTAGTTACAAGTTACTCGTAAACTGTAGTTACAAGTCACTCATTAACTGTAGTTACAAGTTACTCGTATGCTGTAGTTACAAGTTACTCGTATACTGTAGTTACAAGTTACTCGTACACTGTAGTTACAAGTTACTCGTACACTGTAGTTACAAGTTACTCGTACACTGTAGTTACTAGTTACTCGTAAACTGTAGTTACAAGTTACTCATATACTGTAGCTACAAGATACTCGTACACTGTAGTTAAAAAGAACTCGTGAACTGCAGTTACAAAGAACTCATTAACTGTAGTTACAAGTTACTCGTATGCTGTAGTTACAAAATACTCGTATACTGTAGTTACAAGTTACTCGTACACTGTAGTTACAAAGAACTCGTAAACTGTAGTTACAAGTTACTCGTAAACTGTAGTTACAAGTCACTCGTTATCTGTAGTTACAAGTTACTCGTATGCTGTAGTTACAAGTTACTCGTATACTGTAGTTACAAGTTACTCGTACACTGAAGTTACAAGTTACACGTACACTGTTGTTACAAGTTACTCGTACACTGTAGTTACAAGTTACTCGTACACTCTAGTTACTAGTTACTCGTAATGTGTAGTTACAAGTTCCTCATATACTGTAGTTACAAGTTACTCGTATACTGTAGTTACAAAAAACTCGTAAACTGTAGTTATAAGTTACTCGTAAACTGTAGTTACAAGTTACTCATATACTGTAGCTACAAGATACTCGTACACTGTAGTTACAAAGAACTCGTGAACTGTAGTTACAAAGAACTCATTAACTGTAGTTACAAGTTACTCGTATGCTGTAGTTACAAAATACTCGTATACTGTAGTTACAAGTTACTCGTACACTGTAGTTACAAAGAACTCGTAAACTGTAGTTACAAGTTACTCGTAAACTGTAGTTACAAGTCACTCGTTATCTGTAGTTACAAGTTACTCGTATGCTGTAGTTACAAGTTACTCGTATACTGTAGTTACAAGTTACTCGTACACTGAAGTTACAAGTTACACGTAGACTGTTGTTACAAGTTACTCGTACACTGTAGTTACAAGTTACAAGTTACTCGTACACTGCAGTTACTAGTTACTCGTAATGTGTAGTTACAAGTTCCTCATATACTGTAGCTACAAGATACTCGTACACTGTAGTTACAAAGAACTCGTGAACTGTAGTTAAAAAGAACTCGTAAACTGTAGTTACAAGTTACTCGTACACTGTAGTTACAAAGAACTCGTTAACTGTCGTTACAAGTTACTCGTACACTGTAGTTACAAGTTACTCGTAAACTGCAGTTACAAGTTACTCGTAAACTGTCGTTACAAGTTACTCGTACACTGTAGTTACAAGTCACTCGTAAACTGTAGTTACAAGTTACTCGTAAAATGTAGTTACAAGTTACTCGTACACTGTAGTTACAAAGAACTCGTAAACTGTCGTTACAAGTTACTCGTACACTGTAGTTACAAAGAACTCGTAAACTGTAGTTACAAGATACTCGTACACTGTAGTTTCAAGTTACTCATATACTTAAGTTAAAAGTTACTCGTATACTGTAGTTACAAGTTACTCGTAAACTGTAGTTACAAGTTACTCGTAAACTGTAGTTACAAGTTACTCGTAAACTGCAGTTACAAGTTACTCGTAAACTGTCGTTACAAGTTACTCGTACACTGTAGTTACAAGTCACTCGTAAACTGTAGTTACAAGTTACTCGTAAAATGTAGTTACAAGTTACTCGTAAACTGCAGTTACAAGTTACTCGTAAACTGTCGTTACAAGTTACTCGTACACTGTAGTTACAAGTCACTCGTAAACTGTAGTTACAAGTTACTCGTAAAATGTAGTTACAAGTTACTCGTAAACTGCAGTTACAAGTTACTCGTAAACTGTCGTTACAAGTTACTCGTACACTGTAGTTACAAGTCACTCGTAAACTGTAGTTACAAGTTACTCGTAAAATGTAGTTACAAGTTACTCGTACACTGTAGTTACAAAGAACTCGTAAACTGTCGTTACAAGTTACTCGTACACTGTAGTTACAAAGAACTCGTAAACTGTAGTTACAAGATACTCGTACACTGTAGTTTCAAGTTACTCATATACTTAAGTTAAAAGTTACTCGTATACTGTAGTTACAAGTTACTCGTAAACTGTAGTTACAAGTTACTCGTAAACTGTAGTTACAAGTTACTCGTAAACTGTAGTAACAAGTCACTCATTACCTGTAGTTACAAGTTACTCGTATGCTGTAGATACAAAATACTCGTATACTGTAGTTACAAGTTACTCGTACACTGTAGTTACAAAGAACTCGTATACTGTAGTAACAAGTTACTCGTATACTGATGTTACAAGTAACTCGTACACTAAAGTTACAAAGAACTCGTATACTGTAGAAACAAGTTACTCGTACACTGTAGTTACAAAGAAATCGTTGACTGTATTTACAAGTTACTCGTATACTGTTGTTACAAAGAACTCGTATACTGTATTTACAAGTTACTCGTAAACTGTTGTTACAAGTTACTCGTAAACTGTAGTTACAAGTTACTCGTACACTGTAGTTACAAGTTACTCGTAAACTGTAGTTACAAGTCACTCATTAACTGTAGTTACAAGTTACTCGTATGCTGTTGTTACAAAATAATCGTATACTGTAGTTACAAGTTACTCGTATACTGTAGTTACAAGTTACTCGTAAACTGTTGTTACAAGTTACTCGTATACTGTTGTTACAAAGAATTCGTTATATGTAGTTATTAGTTACTCGTACACTGTAGTTACAAGTTACTCGTACACTGTAGTTACAAAGAACTCGAAAACTGTAGTTACTAGTTACTCGTAAACTGTAGTTACAAGTTACTCGTATACTGTAGCTACAAGATACTCGTACACTGTAGTTACAAAGAACTTGTGAACTGTAGTTACAAAGAACTCGTAAACTGTAGTTACTAGTTACTCGTAAACTGTAGTTACAAGTTACTCGTAAACTGTAGCTACAAGTTACTCGTACACTGTAGTTACAAAGATTTCGAAAACTGTGGTTACTCGTAAACTGTAGTTACAAGTTTTTCGTATACTGTAGTTACAAGTTACTCGTACACTGTAGTTACAAAGAACTTGTTGACTGTAGTTACAAGTTACTCGTATACTGTAGTTACAAAAAACTCGTAAACTGTAGTTATAAGTTACTCGTAAACTGTTGTTACAATTTACTCGTAAACTGTAGTTACAAGTTACTCGTACACTGTAGTTACAAAGAACTCGTTAACTGTCGTTACAAAATACTCGTACACTGTAGTTACAAAGAACTCGTATACTGTAGTTACAAGTTACTCGTAAATTGTAGTAACAAGTATCTCAAATACAGAAGATACAAGATACTCGTACACTGTAGTTTCAAAGAACTCGTGAACTGTAGTTACAAGTTTCTCATAAACTGTAGTTACAAAGAACTCGTAAACTGTAGTTACAAGTTACTCATATACTGAAGTTAAAAGTTACTCGTATACTGAAGTTACAAGTTACTCGTAAACTGTAGTTACAAGTTACTCGTAAACTGTAGTTACAAGTTACTCGTAAACTGTAGTTACAAGTCACTCATGAACTGTAGTTACAAGTTACTCTTATGCTGTAGTTACAAAATACTCATATACTGTATTTACAAGTTACTCGTACACTGTTGTTACAAAGAACTCGTATACTGTAGTTACAAGTTACTCGTACACTGTAGTTACAAAGAAATCGTTGACTGTATTAACAAGTTACTCGTATACTGTAGTTACAAAGACTTCGTTATATGTAGTTATTAGTTACTCGTAAACTGTAGTTACAAGTTACTCGTAAACTGTAGTTACAAGTTACTCGTAAACTGTAGTTACAAGTCACTCATTAACTGTAGTTACAAGTTACTCGTATGCTGTAGTTACAAGTTACTCGTATACTGTAGTTACAAGTTACTCGTACACTGTAGTTACAAGTTACTCGTACACTGTAGTTACAAGTTACTCGTACACTGTAGTTACTAGTTACTCGTAAACTGTAGTTACAAGTTACTCATATACTGTAGCTACAAGATACTCGTACACTGTAGTTAAAAAGAACTCGTGAACTGCAGTTACAAAGAACTCATTAACTGTAGTTACAAGTTACTCGTATGCTGTAGTTACAAAATACTCGTATACTGTAGTTACAAGTTACTCGTACACTGTAGTTACAAAGAACTCGTAAACTGTAGTTACAAGTTACTCGTAAACTGTAGTTACAAGTCACTCGTTATCTGTAGTTACAAGTTACTCGTATGCTGTAGTTACAAGTTACTCGTATACTGTAGTTACAAGTTACTCGTACACTGAAGTTACAAGTTACACGTACACTGTTGTTACAAGTTACTCGTACACTGTAGTTACAAGTTACTCGTACACTCTAGTTACTAGTTACTCGTAATGTGTAGTTACAAGTTCCTCATATACTGTAGCTACAAGATACTCGTACACTGTAGTTACAAAGAACTCGTGAACTGTAGTTAAAAAGAACTCGTAAACTGTAGTTACAAGTTACTCGTACACTGTAGTTACAAAGAACTCGTTCACTGTCGTTACAAGTTACTCGTACACTGTAGTTACAAAGAATTCGAAAACTGTAGTTACTAGTTACTTGTAAACTGTAATTACAAGTTACTCGTATACTGTAGTTACAAGTTACTCGTAAACTGTAGTTACAAGTTACTCGTACACTGTAGTTACAAGTTACTCGTAAACTGCAGTTACAAGTTACTCGTAAACTGTCGTTAAAAGTTACTCGTACACTGTAGTTACAAGTCACTCGTAAACTGTAGTTACAAGTTACTCGTAAAATGTAGTTACAAGTTACTCGTACACTGTAGTTACAAAGAACTCGTAAACTGTCGTTACAAGTTACTCGTACACTGTAGTTACAAAGAACTCGTATACTGTAGTTACAAGTTACTCGTAAACTGTAGTTACAAGTTATTCGTAAACTGTAGTTACAAGTTACTCGTAAACTGTAGTAACAAGTCACTCATTAACTGTAGTTACAAGTTACTCGTATGCTGTAGATACAAAATACTCGTATACTGTAGTTACAAGTTACTCGTACACTGTAGTTACAAAGAACTCGTATACTGTAGTAACAAGTTACTCGTATACTGATGTTACAAGTAACTCGTACACTAAAGTTACAAAGAACTCGTATACTGTAGTAACAAGTTACTCGTACACTGTAGTTACAAAGAATTCGTTGACTGTATTTACAAGTAACTCGTATACTGATGTTACAAAGAACTCGTATACTGTATTTACAAGTTACTCGTAAACTGTTGTTACAAGTTACTCGTAAACTGTAGTTACAAGTTACTCGTACACTGTAGTTACAAGTTACTCGTAAACTGTAGTTACAAGTCACTCATTAACTGTAGTTACAAGTTACTCGTATGCTGTAGTTACAAAATACTCGTATACTGTAGTTACAAGTTACTCGTATACTGTAGTTACAAGTTACTCGTAAACTGTTGTTACAAGTTACTCGTATACTGTTGTTACAAAGAATTCGTTATATGTAGTTATTAGTTACTCGTAAACTGTAGTTACAAGTCACTCGTTAACTGTAGTTACAAGTTACTCGTATGCTGTAGTTACAAGTTACTCGTATACTGTAGTCACAAGTTACTCGTACACTGTAGTTACAAGTTACTCGTACACTGTAGTTACAAGTTACTCGTACACTGTAGTTACAAGTTACACGTACACTGTAGTTACAAGTTACTCGTAAACTTTAGTTACAAGTTACTCGTAAACTGTTGTTACAAGTTACTCGTATACTGTTGTTACAAAGAATTCGTTATATGTAGTTATTAGTTACTCGTAAACTGTAGTTACAAGTTACTCGTAAACTGTAGTTACAAGTTACTCGTAAACTGTAGTTACAAGTCACTCGTTAACTGTAGTTACAAGTTACTCGTATGCTGTAGTTACAAGTTACTCGTATACTGTAGTTACAAGTTACTCGTACACTGTAGTTACAAGTTACTCGTACACTGTAGTTACAAGTTACTCGTACACTGTAGTTACAAGTTACAAGTTACACGTACACTGTAGTTACTAGTTACTCGTAAACTTTAGTTACAAGTTACTCATATACTGTAGCTACAAGATACTCGTACACTGTAGTTACAAAGAACTCGTGAACTGTAGTTAAAAAGAACTCGTAAACTGTAGTTACAAGTTACTCGTATACTGTAGTTACAAAGAACTCGTTAACTGTCGTTACAAGTTACTTGTTAACTGTTATTACAAGTTACTCGTATACTGTAGCTACAAGTTACTCGTAAACTGTAGTTACAAGTTACTCGTACACTGTAGTTACAAGTTACTCGTATACTGTAGTTACAAGTTACTCGTAAACTGCAGTTACAAGTTACTCGTAAACTGTCGTTACAAGTTACTCGTTAACTGTAGTTACAAGCTACTCGTAAACTGTAGTTACAAGTTACTCGTAAAATGTAGTTACAAGTTACTCGTACACTGTAGTTACAAAGAACTCGTTAACTGTCGTTACAAGTTACTCGTAAACTGTAGTAACAAGTTACTCAAATACAGAAGTTACAAGATACTCGTACACTGTAGTTACAAGTTACTCATATACTAAAGTTAAAAGTTACTCGTATACTGTAGTTACAAGTTACTCGTAAACTGTAGTTACAAGTTACTCGTAAACTGTAGTTACAAGTTACTCGTAAACTGTAGTTACAAGTTACTCGTAAACTGTAGTTACAAGTTACTCGTAAACTGTAGTTACAAGTTACTCGTTAACTATAGTTACAAGTTACTCGTAAACTGTAGTAACAAGTCACTCATTAACTGTAGTTACAAGTTACTCGTATACTGTAGTAACAAGTTACTCGTATACTGATGTTACAAGTAACTCGTACACTAAAGTTACTAAGAACTCGTATACTGCAGTAACAAGTTACTCGTACACTGTATTTACAAAGAAATCGTTGACTGTATTTACAAGTTACTCGTATACTGTTGTTACAAAGAACTCGTAATATGTAGTTATTAGTTACTCGTTAACTCGTATACTGTAGTTACAAGTTACTCGTACACTGTAGTTACAAGTTACTCGTAAACTGTAGTAACAAGTCACTCATTAACTGTAGTTACAAGTAACTCGTATGCTGTAGTTACAAAATACTCATATACTGTAGTTACAAGTTACTCGTAAACTGTCGTTACAAGTTACTCGTAAACTGTAGTTACAAGTTACTCGTAAACTGTAGTTACAAGTTACTTGTAAACTGTAGTTACAAAGAACTCGTTAACTGTCGTGTCAAGTTACTCGGACACTATAGTTACAAAGAACTCGTAAACTGTAGTTACTAGTTACTCGTAAACTGTAGTTACAAGTTACTCGTACACTGTAGTTACAAGTTACTCGTACACTGTAGTTACAAGTTACTCGTATACTGATGTAACAAGTAACTCGTACACTGTAGTTACAAAGAACTCGTTAACTGTCGTTTTAAGTTACTCGTACACTGTAGTTACAAAGAACTCTTAAACTGTAGTTACTAGTTACCCGTTAACTGTAGTAACAAGTTACTCGTATACTGTAGTAACAAGTTACTCGTACACTGTAGTTACAAAGAACTCGTTAACTGTAGTTACAAGTTACTCGTATGCTGTAGATACAAAATACTCGTATACTGTAGTTACAAGTTACTCGTACACTATAGTTACAAAGAACTCGTATACTGTAGTAACAAGTTACTCGTATACTGATGTTACAAGTAATTCGTACACTAAAGTTACAAAGAACTCGTATACTGTAGTAACAAGTTACTCGTACACTGTAGTTACAAAGAAATCGTTGACTGTATTTACAAGTTACTCGTATACTGTTGTTACAAAGAACTCGTATACTGTATTTACAAGTTACTCGTAAACTGTAGTTACAAGTTACTCGTAAACTGTAGTTACAAGTTACTCGTACACTGTAGTTACAAGTTACTCGTAAACTGTAGTTACAAGTCACTCATTAACTGTAGTTACAAGTTACTCGTATGCTGTAGTTACAAAATACTCGTATACTGTAGTTACAAGTTACTCGTATACTGTAGTTACAAGTTACTCGTAAACTGTAGTTACAAGTTACTCGTATACTGTTGTTACAAAGAATTCGTTATATGTAGTTATTAGTTACTCGTAAACTGTAGTTACAAGTTACTCGTAAACTGTAGTTACAAGTTACTCGTAAACTGTAGTTACAAGTCACTCGTTAACTGTAGTTACAAGTTACTCGTATGCTGTAGTTACAAGTTACTCGTATACTGTAGTTACAAGTTACTCGTACACTGTAGTTACAAGTTACTCGTACACTGTAGTTACAAGTTACTCGTACACTGTAGTTACAAGTTACACGTACACTGTAGTTACTAGTTACTCGTAAACTTTAGTTACAAGTTACTCATATTCTGTAGCTACAAGATACTCGTACACTGTAGTTACAAAGAACTCGTGAACTGTAGTTAAAAAGAACTCGTAAACTGTAGTTACAAGTTACTCGTACACTGTAGTTACAAAGAACTCGTTAACTGTCGTTACAAGTTACTTGTTAACTGTTATTACAAGTTACTCGTATACTGTAGCTACAAGTTACTCGTAAACTGTAGTTACAAGTTACTCGTACACTGTAGTTACAAGTTACTCGTATACTGTAGTTACAAGTTACTCGTAAACTGCAGTTACAAGTTACTCGTAAACTGTCGTTACAAGTTACTCGTTAACTGTAGTTACAAGTTACTCGTACACTGTAGTTACAAGTTACTCGTAAACTGTAGTTACAAGTCACTCATTAACTGTAGTTACAAGTTACTCGTATGCTGTAGTTACAAAATACTCGTATACTGTAGTTACAAGTTACTCGTATACTGTAGTTACAAGTTACTCGTAAACTGTTGTTACAAGTTACTCGTATACTGTTGTTACAAAGAATTCGTTATATGTAGTTATTAGTTACTCGTACACTGTAGTTACAAGTTACTCGTACACTGTAGTTACAAAGAACTCGAAAACTGTAGTTACTAGTTACTCGTAAACTGTAGTTACAAGTTACTCGTATACTGTAGCTACAAGATACTCGTACACTGTAGTTACAAAGAACTTGTGAACTGTAGTTACAAAGAACTCGTAAACTGTAGTTACTAGTTACTCGTAAACTGTAGTTACAAGTTACTCGTAAACTGTAGCTACAAGTTACTCGTACACTGTAGTTACAAAGATTTCGAAAACTGTGGTTACTCGTAAACTGTAGTTACAAGTTTCTCGTATACTGTAGTTACAAGTTACTCGTACACTGTAGTTACAAAGAACTTGTTGACTGTAGTTACAAGTTACTCGTATACTGTAGTTACAAAAAACTCGTAAACTGTAGTTATAAGTTACTCGTAAACTGTAGTTACAAGTTACTCATATACTGTAGCTACAAGATACTCGTACACTGTAGTTACAAAGAACTCGTGAACTGTAGTTACAAAGAACTCATTAACTGTAGTTACAAGTTACTCGTATGCTGTAGTTACAAAATACTCGTATACTGTAGTTACAAGTTACTCGTACACTGTAGTTACAAAGAACTCGTAAACTGTAGTTACAAGTTACTCGTAAACTGTAGTTACAAGTCACTCGTTATCTGTAGTTACAAGTTACTCGTATGCTGTAGTTACAAAGTACTCGTATACTGTAGTTACAAGTTACTCGTACACTGAAGTTACAAGTTACACGTAGACTGTTGTTACAAGTTACTCGTACACTGTAGTTACAAGTTACAAGTTACTCGTACACTGCAGTTACTAGTTACTCGTAATGTGTAGTTACAAGTTCCTCATATATTGTAGCTACAAGATACTCGTACACTGTAGTTACAAGTTACTCGTAAACTGTAGTTACAAGTCACTCATTAACTGTAGTTACAAGTTACTCGTATGCTGTAGTTACAAAATACTCGTATACTGTAGTTACAAGTTACTCGTATACTGTAGTTACAAGTTACTCGTAAACTGTAGTTACAAGTTACTCGTATACTGTTGTTACAAAGAATTCGTTATATGTAGTTATTAGTTACTCGTAAACTGTAGTTACAAGTTACTCGTAAACTGTAGTTACAAGTTACTCGTAAACTGTAGTTACAAGTCACTCGTTAACTGTAGTTACAAGTTACTCGTATGCTGTAGTTACAAGTTACTCGTATACTGTAGTTACAAGTTACTCGTACACTGTAGTTACAAGTTACTCGTACACTGTAGTTACAAGTTACTCGTACACTGTAGTTACAAGTTACACGTACACTGTAGTTACTAGTTACTCGTAAACTTTAGTTACAAGTTACTCATATTCTGTAGCTACAAGATACTCGTACACTGTAGTTACAAAGAACTCGTGAACTGTAGTTAAAAAGAACTCGTAAACTGTAGTTACAAGTTACTCGTACACTGTAGTTACAAAGAACTCGTTAACTGTCGTTACAAGTTACTTGTTAACTGTTATTACAAGTTACTCGTATACTGTAGCTACAAGTTACTCGTAAACTGTAGTTACAAGTTACTCGTACACTGTAGTTACAAGTTACTCGTATACTGTAGTTACAAGTTACTCGTAAACTGCAGTTACAAGTTACTCGTAAACTGTCGTTACAAGTTACTCGTTAACTGTAGTTACAAGTTACTCGTACACTGTAGTTACAAGTTACTCGTAAACTGTAGTTACAAGTCACTCATTAACTGTAGTTACAAGTTACTCGTATGCTGTAGTTACAAAATACTCGTATACTGTAGTTACAAGTTACTCGTATACTGTAGTTACAAGTTACTCGTAAACTGTTGTTACAAGTTACTCGTATACTGTTGTTACAAAGAATTCGTTATATGTAGTTATTAGTTACTCGTACACTGTAGTTACAAGTTACTCGTACACTGTAGTTACAAAGAACTCGAAAACTGTAGTTACTAGTTACTCGTAAACTGTAGTTACAAGTTACTCGTATACTGTAGCTACAAGATACTCGTACACTGTAGTTACAAAGAACTTGTGAACTGTAGTTACAAAGAACTCGTAAACTGTAGTTACTAGTTACTCGTAAACTGTAGTTACAAGTTACTCGTAAACTGTAGCTACAAGTTACTCGTACACTGTAGTTACAAAGATTTCGAAAATTGTGGTTACTCGTAAACTGTAGTTACAAGTTTCTCGTATACTGTAGTTACAAGTTACTCGTACACTGTAGTTACAAAGAACTTGTTGACTGTAGTTACAAGTTACTCGTATACTGTAGTTACAAAAAACTCGTAAACTGTAGTTATAAGTTACTCGTAAACTGTAGTTACAAGTTACTCGTAAACTGTAGTTACAAGTTACTCGTACACTGTAGTTACAAAGAACTCGTTAACTGTCGTTACAAAATACTCGTACACTGTAGTTACAAGTTACTCGTACACTGTAGTTACAAAGAACTCGTAAACTGTAATTACAAGTTACTCGTATGCTGTAGTTACAAAATACTCGTATACTGTAGTTACAAGTTACTCGTACACTGTAGTTACAAAGAACTCGTGAACTGTAGTTACAAAGAACTCATTAACTGTAGTTACAAGTTACTCGTATGCTGTAGTTACAAAATACTCGTATACTGTAGTTACAAGTTACTCGTACACTGTAGTTACAAAGAACTCGTAAACTGTAATTACAAGTTACTCGTAAACTGTAGTTACAAGTCACTCGTTATCTGTAGTTACAAGTTACTCGTATGCTGTAGTTACAAAGTACTCGTATACTGTAGTTACAAGTTACTCGTACACTGAAGTTACAAGTTACACGTAGACTGTTGTTACAAGTTACTCGTACACTGTAGTTACAAGTTACAAGTTACTCGTACACTGCAGTTACTAGTTACTCGTAATGTGTAGTTACAAGTTCCTCATATACTGTAGCTACAAGATACTCGTACACTGTAGTTACAAAGAACTCGTGAACTGTAGTTAAAAAGAACTCGTAAACTGTAGTTACAAGTTACTCGTACACTGTAGTTACAAAGAACTCGTTAACTGTCGTTACAAGTTACTCGTACACTGTAGTTACAAAGAATTCGAAAACTGTAGTTACTAGTTACTTGTAAACTGTAATTACAAGTTACTCGTATACTGTAGTTACAAGTTACTCGTAAACTATAGTTACAAGTTACTCGTACACTGTAGTTACAAGTTACTCGTAAACTGCAGTTACAAGTTACTCGTAAACTGTCGTTACAAGTTACTCGTACACTGTAGTTACAAGTCACTCGTAAACTGTAGTTACAAGTTACTCGTAAAATGTAGTTACAAGTTACTCGTACACTGTAGTTACAAAGAACTCGTAAACTGTCGTTACAAGTTACTCGTACACTGTAGTTACAAAGAACTCGTAAACTGTAGTTACAAGATACTCGTACACTGTAGTTTCAAGTTACTCATATACTTAAGTTAAAAGTTACTCGTATACTGTAGTTACAAGTTACTCGTAAACTGTAGTTACAAGTTACTCGTAAACTGTAGTTACAAGTTACTCGTAAACTGTAGTAACAAGTCACTCATTAACTGTAGTTACAAGTTACTCGTATGCTGTAGATACAAAATACTCGTATACTGTAGTTACAAGTTACTCGTACACTGTAGTTACAAAGAACTCGTATACTGTAGTAACAAGTTACTCGTATACTGATGTTACAAGTAACTCGTACACTAAAGTTACAAAGAACTCGTATACTGTAGAAACAAGTTACTCGTACACTGTAGTTACAAAGAAATCGTTGACTGTATTTACAAGTTACTCGTATACTGTTGTTACAAAGAACTCGTATACTGTATTTACAAGTTACTCGTAAACTGTTGTTACAAGTTACTCGTAAACTGTAGTTACAAGTTACTCGTACACTGTAGTTACAAGTTACTCGTAAACTGTTGTTACAAGTTACTCGTATACTGTTGTTACAAAGAATTCGTTATATGTAGTTATTAGTTACTCGTACACTGTAGTTACAAGTTACTCGTACACTGTAGTTACAAAGAACTCGAAAACTGTAGTTACTAGTTACTCGTAAACTGTAGTTACAAGTTACTCGTATACTGTAGCTACAAGATACTCGTACACTGTAGTTACAAAGAACTTGTGAACTGTAGTTACAAAGAACTCGTAAACTGTAGTTACTAGTTACTCGTAAACTGTAGTTACAAGTTACTCGTAAACTGTAGCTACAAGTTACTCGTACACTGTAGTTACAAAGATTTCGAAAACTGTGGTTACTCGTAAACTGTAGTTACAAGTTTCTCGTATACTGTAGTTACAAGTTACTCGTACACTGTAGTTACAAAGAACTTGTTGACTGTAGTTACAAGTTACTCGTATACTGTAGTTACAAGTTACTCGTATGCTGTAGTTACAAAATAATCGTATACTGTAGTTACAAGTTACTCGTATACTGTAGTTACAAGTTACTCGTAAACTGTTGTTACAAGTTACTCGTATACTGTTGTTACAAAGAATTCGTTATATGTAGTTATTAGTTACTCGTAAACTGTAGTTACAAGTTACTCGTAAACTGTAGTTACAAGTTACTCGTAAACTGTAGTTACAAGTCACTCGTTAACTGTAGTTACAAGTTACTCGTATGCTGTAGTTACAAGTTACTCGTATACTGTAGTTACAAGTTACTCGTACACTGTAGTTACAAGTTACTCGTACACTGTAGTTACAAGTTACTCGTACACTGTAGTTACAAGTTACACGTACACTGTAGTTACTAGTTACTCGTAAACTTTAGTTACAAGTTACTCATATTCTGTAGCTACAAGATACTCGTACACTGTAGTTACAAAGAACTCGTGAACTGTAGTTAAAAAGAACTCGTAAACTGTAGTTACAAGTTACTCGTACACTGTAGTTACAAAGAACTCGTTAACTGTCGTTACAAGTTACTTGTTAACTGTTATTACAAGTTACTCGTATACTGTAGCTACAAGTTACTCGTAAACTGTAGTTACAAGTTACTCGTACACTGTAGTTACAAGTTACTCGTATACTGTAGTTACAAGTTACTCGTAAACTGCAGTTACAAGTTACTCGTAAACTGTCGTTACAAGTTACTCGTTAACTGTAGTTACAAGTTACTCGTACACTGTAGTTACAAGTTACTCGTAAACTGTAGTTACAAGTCACTCATTAACTGTAGTTACAAGTTACTCGTATGCTGTAGTTACAAAATACTCGTATACTGTAGTTACAAGTTACTCGTATACTGTAGTTACAAGTTACTCGTAAACTGTTGTTACAAGTTACTCGTATACTGTTGTTACAAAGAATTCGTTATATGTAGTTATTAGTTACTCGTACACTGTAGTTACAAGTTACTCGTACACTGTAGTTACAAAGAACTCGAAAACTGTAGTTACTAGTTACTCGTAAACTGTAGTTACAAGTTACTCGTATACTGTAGCTACAAGATACTCGTACACTGTAGTTACAAAGAACTTGTGAACTGTAGTTACAAAGAACTCGTAAACTGTAGTTACTAGTTACTCGTAAACTGTAGTTACAAGTTACTCGTAAACTGTAGCTACAAGTTACTCGTACACTGTAGTTACAAAGATTTCGAAAACTGTGGTTACTCGTAAACTGTAGTTACAAGTTTCTCGTATACTGTAGTTACAAGTTACTCGTACACTGTAGTTACAAAGAACTTGTTGACTGTAGTTACAAGTTACTCGTATACTGTAGTTACAAAAAACTCGTAAACTGTAGTTATAAGTTACTCGTAAACTGTAGTTACAAGTTACTCATATACTGTAGCTACAAGATACTCGTACACTGTAGTTACAAAGAACTCGTGAACTGTAGTTACAAAGAACTCATTAACTGTAGTTACAAGTTACTCGTATGCTGTAGTTACAAAATACTCGTAAACTGTAGTTACAAGTTACTCGTACACTGTAGTTACAAAGAACTCGTAAACTGTAGTTACAAGTTACTCGTAAACTGTAGTTACAAGTCACTCGTTATCTGTAGTTACAAGTTACTCGTATGCTGTAGTTACAAAGTACTCGTATACTGTAGTTACAAGTTACTCGTACACTGAAGTTACAAGTTACACGTAGACTGTTGTTACAAGTTACTCGTACACTGTAGTTACAAGTTACAAGTTACTCGTACACTGCAGTTACTAGTTACTCGTAATGTGTAGTTACAAGTTCCTCATATATTGTAGCTACAAGATACTCGTACACTGTAGTTACAAGTTACTCGTAAACTGTAGTTACAAGTCACTCATTAACTGTAGTTACAAGTTACTCGTATGCTGTAGTTACAAAATACTCGTATACTGTAGTTACAAGTTACTCGTATACTGTAGTTACAAGTTACTCGTAAACTGTAGTTACAAGTTACTCGTATACTGTTGTTACAAAGAATTCGTTATATGTAGTTATTAGTTACTCGTAAACTGTAGTTACAAGTTACTCGTAAACTGTAGTTACAAGTTACTCGTAAACTGTAGTTACAAGTCACTCGTTAACTGTAGTTACAAGTTACTCGTATGCTGTAGTTACAAGTTACTCGTATACTGTAGTTACAAGTTACTCGTACACTGTAGTTACAAGTTACTCGTACACTGTAGTTACAAGTTACTCGTACACTGTAGTTACAAGTTACACGTACACTGTAGTTACTAGTTACTCGTAAACTTTAGTTACAAGTTACTCATATTCTGTAGCTACAAGATACTCGTACACTGTAGTTACAAAGAACTCGTGAACTGTAGTTAAAAAGAACTCGTAAACTGTAGTTACAAGTTACTCGTACACTGTAGTTACAAAGAACTCGTTAACTGTCGTTACAAGTTACTTGTTAACTGTTATTACAAGTTACTCGTATACTGTAGCTACAAGTTACTCGTAAACTGTAGTTACAAGTTACTCGTACACTGTAGTTACAAGTTACTCGTATACTGTAGTTACAAGTTACTCGTAAACTGCAGTTACAAGTTACTCGTAAACTGTCGTTACAAGTTACTCGTTAACTGTAGTTACAAGTTACTCGTACACTGTAGTTACAAGTTACTCGTAAACTGTAGTTACAAGTCACTCATTAACTGTAGTTACAAGTTACTCGTATGCTGTAGTTACAAAATACTCGTATACTGTAGTTACAAGTTACTCGTATACTGTAGTTACAAGTTACTCGTAAACTGTTGTTACAAGTTACTCGTATACTGTTGTTACAAAGAATTCGTTATATGTAGTTATTAGTTACTCGTACACTGTAGTTACAAGTTACTCGTACACTGTAGTTACAAAGAACTCGAAAACTGTAGTTACTAGTTACTCGTAAACTGTAGTTACAAGTTACTCGTATACTGTAGCTACAAGATACTCGTACACTGTAGTTACAAAGAACTTGTAAACTGTAGTTACAAAGAACTCGTAAACTGTAGTTACTAGTTACTCGTAAACTGTAGTTACAAGTTACTCGTAAACTGTAGCTACAAGTTACTCGTACACTGTAGTTACAAAGATTTCGAAAATTGTGGTTACTCGTAAACTGTAGTTACAAGTTTCTCGTATACTGTAGTTACAAGTTACTCGTACACTGTAGTTACAAAGAACTTGTTGACTGTAGTTACAAGTTACTCGTATACTGTAGTTACAAAAAACTCGTAAACTGTAGTTATAAGTTACTCGTAAACTGTAGTTACAAGTTACTCATATACTGTAGCTACAAGATACTCGTACACTGTAGTTACAAAGAACTCGTGAACTGTAGTTACAAAGAACTCATTAACTGTAGTTACAAGTTACTCGTATGCTGTAGTTACAAAATACTCGTATACTGTAGTTACAAGTTACTCGTACACTGTAGTTACAAAGAACTCGTAAACTGTAATTACAAGTTACTCGTAAACTGTAGTTACAAGTCACTCGTTATCTGTAGTTACAAGTTACTCGTATGCTGTAGTTACAAAGTACTCGTATACTGTAGTTACAAGTTACTCGTACACTGAAGTTACAAGTTACACGTAGACTGTTGTTACAAGTTACTCGTACACTGTAGTTACAAGTTACAAGTTACTCGTACACTGCAGTTACTAGTTACTCGTAATGTGTAGTTACAAGTTCCTCATATACTGTAGCTACAAGATACTCGTACACTGTAGTTACAAAGAACTCGTGAACTGTAGTTAAAAAGAACTCGTAAACTGTAGTTACAAGTTACTCGTACACTGTAGTTACAAAGAACTCGTTAACTGTCGTTACAAGTTACTCGTACACTGTAGTTACAAAGAATTCGAAAACTGTAGTTACTAGTTACTTGTAAACTGTAATTAAAAGTTACTCGTATACTGTAGTTACAAGTTACTCGTAAACTGTAGTTACAAGTTACTCGTACACTGTAGTTACAAGTTACTCGTAAACTGCAGTTACAAGTTACTCGTAAACTGTCGTTACAAGTTACTCGTACACTGTAGTTACAAGTCACTCGTAAACTGTAGTTACAAGTTACTCGTAAAATGTAGTTACAAGTTACTCGTACACTGTAGTTACAAAGAACTCGTAAACTGTCGTTACAAGTTACTCGTACACTGTAGTTACAAAGAACTCGTAAACTGTAGTTACAAGATACTCGTACACTGTAGTTTCAAGTTACTCATATACTTAAGTTAAAAGTTACTCGTATACTGTAGTTACAAGTTACTCGTAAACTGTAGTTACAAGTTACTCGTAAACTGTAGTTACAAGTTACTCGTAAACTGTAGTAACAAGTCACTCATTAACTGTAGTTACAAGTTACTCGTATGCTGTAGATACAAAATACTCGTATACTGTAGTTACAAGTTACTCGTACACTGTAGTTACAAAGAACTCGTATACTGTAGTAACAAGTTACTCGTATACTGATGTTACAAGTAACTCGTACACTAAAGTTACAAAGAACTCGTATACTGTAGAAACAAGTTACTCGTACACTGTAGTTACAAAGAAATCGTTGACTGTATTTACAAGTTACTCGTATACTGTTGTTACAAAGAACTCGTATACTGTATTTACAAGTTACTCGTAAACTGTTGTTACAAGTTACTCGTAAACTGTAGTTACAAGTTACTCGTACACTGTAGTTACAAGTTACTCGTAAACTGTTGTTACAAGTTACTCGTATACTGTTGTTACAAAGAATTCGTTATATGTAGTTATTAGTTACTCGTACACTGTAGTTACAAGTTACTCGTACACTGTAGTTACAAAGAACTCGAAAACTGTAGTTACTAGTTACTCGTAAACTGTAGTTACAAGTTACTCGTATACTGTAGCTACAAGATACTCGTACACTGTAGTTACAAAGAACTTGTGAACTGTAGTTACAAAGAACTCGTAAACTGTAGTTACTAGTTACTCGTAAACTGTAGTTACAAGTTACTCGTAAACTGTAGCTACAAGTTACTCGTACACTGTAGTTACAAAGATTTCGAAAACTGTGGTTACTCGTAAACTGTAGTTACAAGTTTCTCGTATACTGTAGTTACAAGTTACTCGTACACTGTAGTTACAAAGAACTTGTTGACTGTAGTTACAAGTTACTCGTATACTGTAGTTACAAGTTACTCGTATGCTGTAGTTACAAAATAATCGTATACTGTAGTTACAAGTTACTCGTATACTGTAGTTACAAGTTACTCGTAAACTGTTGTTACAAGTTACTCGTATACTGTTGTTACAAAGAATTCGTTATATGTAGTTATTAGTTACTCGTAAACTGTAGTTACAAGTTACTCGTAAACTGTAGTTACAAGTTACTCGTAAACTGTAGTTACAAGTCACTCGTTAACTGTAGTTACAAGTTACTCGTATGCTGTAGTTACAAGTTACTCGTATACTGTAGTTACAAGTTACTCGTACACTGTAGTTACAAGTTACTCGTACACTGTAGTTACAAGTTACTCGTACACTGTAGTTACAAGTTACACGTACACTGTAGTTACTAGTTACTCGTAAACTTTAGTTACAAGTTACTCATATTCTGTAGCTACAAGATACTCGTACACTGTAGTTACAAAGAACTCGTGAACTGTAGTTAAAAAGAACTCGTAAACTGTAGTTACAAGTTACTCGTACACTGTAGTTACAAAGAACTCGTTAACTGTCGTTACAAGTTACTTGTTAACTGTTATTACAAGTTACTCGTATACTGTAGCTACAAGTTACTCGTAAACTGTAGTTACAAGTTACTCGTACACTGTAGTTACAAGTTACTCGTATACTGTAGTTACAAGTTACTCGTAAACTGCAGTTACAAGTTACTCGTAAACTGTCGTTACAAGTTACTCGTTAACTGTAGTTACAAGTTACTCGTACACTGTAGTTACAAGTTACTCGTAAACTGTAGTTACAAGTCACTCATTAACTGTAGTTACAAGTTACTCGTATGCTGTAGTTACAAAATACTCGTATACTGTAGTTACAAGTTACTCGTATACTGTAGTTACAAGTTACTCGTAAACTGTTGTTACAAGTTACTCGTATACTGTTGTTACAAAGAATTCGTTATATGTAGTTATTAGTTACTCGTACACTGTAGTTACAAGTTACTCGTACACTGTAGTTACAAAGAACTCGAAAACTGTAGTTACTAGTTACTCGTAAACTGTAGTTACAAGTTACTCGTATACTGTAGCTACAAGATACTCGTACACTGTAGTTACAAAGAACTTGTGAACTGTAGTTACAAAGAACTCGTAAACTGTAGTTACTAGTTACTCGTAAACTGTAGTTACAAGTTACTCGTAAACTGTAGCTACAAGTTACTCGTACACTGTAGTTACAAAGATTTCGAAAACTGTGGTTACTCGTAAACTGTAGTTACAAGTTTCTCGTATACTGTAGTTACAAGTTACTCGTACACTGTAGTTACAAAGAACTTGTTGACTGTAGTTACAAGTTACTCGTATACTGTAGTTACAAGTTACTCGTATGCTGTAGTTACAAAATAATCGTATACTGTAGTTACAAGTTACTCGTATACTGTAGTTACAAGTTACTCGTAAACTGTTGTTACAAGTTACTCGTATACTGTTGTTACAAAGAATTCGTTGACTGTATTAACAAGTTACTCGTATACTGTAGTTACAAAGACTTCGTTATATGTAGTTATTAGTTACTCGTAAACTGTAGTTACAAGTTACTCGTAAACTGTAGTTACAAGTTACTCGTAAACTGTAGTTACAAGTCACTCATTAACTGTAGTTACAAGTTACTCGTATGCTGTAGTTACAAGTTACTCGTATACTGTAGTTACAAGTTACTCGTACACTGTAGTTACAAGTTACTCGTACACTGTAGTTACAAGTTACTCGTACACTGTAGTTACTAGTTACTCGTAAACTGTAGTTACAAGTTACTCATATACTGTAGCTACAAGATACTCGTACACTGTAGTTACAAAGAACTCGTGAACTGCAGTTACAAAGAACTCATTAACTGTAGTTACAAGTTACTCGTATGCTGTAGTTACAAAATACTCGTATACTGTAGTTACAAGTTACTCGTACACTGTAGTTACAAAGAACTCGTAAACTGTAGTTACAAGTTACTCGTAAACTGTAGTTACAAGTCACTCGTTATCTGTAGTTACAAGTTACTCGTATGCTGTAGTTACAAGTTACTCGTATACTGTAGTTACAAGTTACTCGTACACTGAAGTTACAAGTTACACGTACACTGTTGTTACAAGTTACTCGTACACTGTAGTTACAAGTTACTCGTACACTGTAGTTACTAGTTACTCGTAATGTGTAGTTACAAGTTCCTCATTTACTGTAGCTACAAGATACTCGTACACTGTAGTTACAAAGAACTCGTGAACTGTAGTTAAAAAGAACTCGTAAACTGTAGTTACAAGTTACTCGTACACTGTAGTTACAAAGAACTCGTTCACTGTCGTTACAAGTTACTCGTACACTGTAGTTACAAAGAATTCGAAAACTGTAGTTACTAGTTACTTGTAAACTGTAATTACAAGTTACTCGTATACTGTAGTTACAAGTTACTCGTAAACTGTAGTTACAAGTTACTCGTACACTGTAGTTACAAGTTACTCGTAAACTGCAGTTACAAGTTACTCGTAAACTGTCGTTAAAAGTTACTCGTACACTGTAGTTACAAGTCACTCGTAAACTGTAGTTACAAGTTACTCGTATACTGTAGTTACAAGTTACTCGTACACTGTAGTTACAAAGAACTCGTAAACTGTCGTTACAAGTTACTCGTACACTGTAGTTACAAAGAACTCGTATACTGTAGTTACAAGTTACTCGTAAACTGTAGTTACAAGTTACTCGTAAACTGTAGTTACAAGTTACTCGTAAACTGTAGTAACAAGTCACTCATTAACTGTAGTTACAAGTTACTCGTATGCTGTAGATACAAAATACTCGTATACTGTAGTTACAAGTTACTCGTACACTGTAGTTACAAAGAACTCGTATACTGTAGTAACAAGTTACTCGTATACTGATGTTACAAGTAACTCGTACACTAAAGTTACAAAGAACTCGTATACTGTAGTAACAAGTTACTCGTACACTGTAGTTACAAAGAATTCGTTGACTGTATTTACAAGTAACTCGTATACTGTTGTTACAAAGAACTCGTATACTGTATTTACAAGTTACTCGTAAACTGTTGTTACAAGTTACTCGTAAACTGTAGTTACAAGTTACTCGTACACTGTAGTTACAAGTTACTCGTAAACTGTAGTTACAAGTCACTCATTAACTGTAGTTACAAGTTACTCGTATGCTGTAGTTACAAAATACTCGTATACTGTAGTTACAAGTTACTCGTATACTGTAGTTACAAGTTACTCGTAAACTGTTGTTACAAGTTACTCGTATACTGTTGTTACAAAGAATTCGTTATATGTAGTTATTAGTTACTCGTAAACTGTAGTTACAAGTTACTCGTAAACTGTAGTTACAAGTTACTCGTAAACTGTAGTTACAAGTCACTCGTTAACTGTAGTTACAAGTTACTCGTATGCTGTAGTTACAAGTTACTCGTATACTGTAGTCACAAGTTACTCGTACACTGTAGTTACAAGTTACTCGTACACTGTAGTTACAAGTTACTCGTACACTGTAGTTACAAGTTACACGTACACTGTAGTTACTAGTTACTCGTAAACTTTAGTTACAAGTTACTCGTAAACTGTTGTTACAAGTTACTCGTATACTGTTGTTACAAAGAATTCGTTATATGTAGTTATTAGTTACTCGTAAACTGTAGTTACAAGTTACTCGTAAACTGTAGTTACAAGTTACTCGTAAACTGTAGTTACAAGTCACTCGTTAACTGTAGTTACAAGTTACTCGTATGCTGTAGTTACAAGTTACTCGTATACTGTAGTTACAAGTTACTCGTACACTGTAGTTACAAGTTACTCGTACACTGTAGTTACAAGTTACTCGTACACTGTAGTTACAAGTAACAAGTTACACGTACACTGTAGTTACTAGTTACTCGTAAACTTTAGTTACAAGTTACTCATATACTGTAGCTACAAGATACTCGTACACTGTAGTTACAAAGAACTCGTGAACTGTAGTTAAAAAGAACTCGTAAACTGTAGTTACAAGTTACTCGTACACTGTAGTTACAAAGAACTCGTTAACTGTCGTTACAAGTTACTTGTTAACTGTTATTACAAGTTACTCGTATACTGTAGCTACAAGTTACTCGTAAACTGTAGTTACAAGTTACTCGTACACTGTAGTTACAAGTTACTCGTATACTGTAGTTACAAGTTACTCGTAAACTGCAGTTACAAGTTACTCGTAAACTGTCGTTACAAGTTACTCGTTAACTGTAGTTACAAGTTACTCGTAAACTGTAGTTACAAGTTACTCGTAAAATGTAGTTACAAGTTACTCGTACACTGTAGTTACAAAGAACTCGTTAACTGTCGTTACAAGTTACTCGTATACTGTAGTTACAAAGAACTCGTAAACTGTAGTTACTAGTTACTCGTAAACTGTAGTAACAAGTTACTCAAATACAGAAGTTACAAGATACTCGTACACTGTAGTTACAAGTTACTCATATACTAAAGTTAAAAGTTACTCGTATACTGTAGTTACAAGTTACTCGTAAACTGTAGTTACAAGTTACTCGTAAACTGTAGTTACAAGTTACTCGTAAACTGTAGTTACAAGTTACTCGTAAACTGTAGTTACAAGTTACTCGTAAACTGTAGTTACAAGTTACTCGTAAACTGTAGTTACAAGTTACTCGTAAACTGTAGTAACAAGTCACTCATTAACTGTAGTTACAAGTTACTCGTATACTGTAGTAACAAGTTACTCGTATACTGATGTTACAAGTAACTCGTACACTAAAGTTACTAAGAACTCGTATACTGCAGTAACAAGTTACTCGTACACTGTATTTACAAAGAAATCGTTGACTGTATTTACAAGTTACTCGTATACTGTTGTTACAAAGAACTCGTAATATGTAGTTATTAGTTACTCGTTAACTCGTATACTGTAGTTACAAGTTACTCGTACACTGTAGTTACAAGTTACTCGTAAACTGTAGTAACAAGTCACTCATTAACTGTAGTTACAAGTAACTCGTATGCTGTAGTTACAAAATACTCATATACTGTAGTTACAAGTTACTCGTAAACTGTAGTTACAAGTTACTCGTAAACTGTAGTTACAAGTTACTTGTAAACTGTAGTTACAAAGAACTCGTTAACTGTCGTGTCAAGTTACTCGGACACTATAGTTACAAAGAACTCGTAAACTGTAGTTACTAGTTACTCGTAAACTGTAGTTACAAGTTACTCGTACACTGTAGTTACAAGTTACTCGTACACTGTAGTTACAAGTTACTCGTATACTGATGTAACAAGTAACTCGTACACTGTAGTTACAAAGAACTCGTTAACTGTCGTTTTAAGTTACTCGTACACTGTAGTTACAAAGAACTCTTAAACTGTAGTTACTAGTTACCCGTTAACTGTAGTAACAAGTTACTCGTATACTGTAGTAACAAGTTACTCGTACACTGTAGTTACAAAGAACTCGTTAACTGTAGTTACAAGTTACTCGTATGCTGTAGATACAAAATACTCGTATACTGTAGTTACAAGTTACTCGTACACTATAGTTACAAAGAACTCGTATACTGTAGTAACAAGTTACTCGTATACTGATGTTACAAGTAATTCGTACACTAAAGTTACAAAGAACTCGTATACTGTAGTAACAAGTTACTCGTACACTGTAGTTACAAAGAAATCGTTGACTGTATTTACAAGTTACTCGTATACTGTTGTTACAAAGAACTCGTATACTGTATTTACAAGTTACTCGTAAACTGTAGTTACAAGTTACTCGTAAACTGTAGTTACAAGTTACTCGTACACTGTAGTTACAAGTTACTCGTAAACTGTAGTTACAAGTCACTCATTAACTGTAGTTACAAGTTACTCGTATGCTGTAGTTACAAAATACTCGTATACTGTAGTTACAAGTTACTCGTATACTGTAGTTACAAGTTACTCGTAAACTGTAGTTACAAGTTACTCGTATACTGTTGTTACAAAGAATTCGTTATATGTAGTTATTAGTTACTCGTAAACTGTAGTTACAAGTTACTCGTAAACTGTAGTTACAAGTTACTCGTAAACTGTAGTTACAAGTCACTCGTTAACTGTAGTTACAAGTTACTCGTATGCTGTAGTTACAAGTTACTCGTATACTGTAGTTACAAGTTACTCGTACACTGTAGTTACAAGTTACTCGTACACTGTAGTTACAAGTTACTCGCACTGTAGTTACAAGTTACACGTACACTGTAGTTACTAGTTACTCGTAAACTTTAGTTACAAGTTACTCATATTCTGTAGCTACAAGATACTCGTACACTGTAGTTACAAAGAACTCGTGAACTGTAGTTAAAAAGAACTCGTAAACTGTAGTTACAAGTTACTCGTACACTGTAGTTACAAAGAACTCGTTAACTGTCGTTACAAGTTACTTGTTAACTGTTATTACAAGTTACTCGTATACTGTAGCTACAAGTTACTCGTAAACTGTAGTTACAAGTTACTCGTACACTGTAGTTACAAGTTACTCGTATACTGTAGTTACAAGTTACTCGTAAACTGCAGTTACAAGTTACTCGTAAACTGTCGTTACAAGTTACTCGTTAACTGTAGTTACAAGTTACTCGTACACTGTAGTTACAAGTTACTCGTAAACTGTAGTTACAAGTCACTCATTAACTGTAGTTACAAGTTACTCGTATGCTGTAGTTACAAAATACTCGTATACTGTAGTTACAAGTTACTCGTATACTGTAGTTACAAGTTACTCGTAAACTGTTGTTACAAGTTACTCGTATACTGTTGTTACAAAGAATTCGTTATATGTAGTTATTAGTTACTCGTAAACTGTAGTTACAAGTTACTCGTAAACTGTAGTTACAAGTTACTCGTAAACTGTAGTTACAAGTCACTCGTTAACTGTAGTTACAAGTTACTCGTATGCTGTAGTTACAAGTTACTCGTATACTGTAGTCACAAGTTACTCGTACACTGTAGTTACAAGTTACTCGTACACTGTAGTTACAAGTTACTCGTAAACTGTAGTTACAAGTTACTCGTACACTGTAGTTACAAGTTACTCGTAAACTGTAGTTACAAGTCACTCATTAACTGTAGTTACAAGTTACTCGTATGCTGTAGTTACAAAATACTCGTATACTGTAGTTACAAGTTACTCGTATACTGTAGTTACAAGTTACTCGTAAACTGTAGTTACAAGTTACTCGTATACTGTTGTTACAAAGAATTCGTTATATGTAGTTATTAGTTACTCGTAAACTGTAGTTACAAGTTACTCGTAAACTGTAGTTACAAGTTACTCGTAAACTGTAGTTACAAGTCACTCGTTAACTGTAGTTACAAGTTACTCGTATGCTGTAGTTACAAGTTACTCGTATACTGTAGTCACAAGTTACTCGTACACTGTAGTTACAAGTTACTCGTACACTGTAGTTACAAGTTACTCGTACACTGTAGTTACAAGTTACACGTACACTGTAGTTACTAGTTACTCGTAAACTTTAGTTACAAGTTACTCGTAAACTGTTGTTACAAGTTACTCGTATACTGTTGTTACAAAGAATTCGTTATATGTAGTTATTAGTTACTCGTAAACTGTAGTTACAAGTTACTCGTAAACTGTAGTTACAAGTTACTCGTAAACTGTAGTTACAAGTCACTCGTTAACTGTAGTTACAAGTTACTCGTATGCTGTAGTTACAAGTTACTCGTATACTGTAGTTACAAGTTACTCGTACACTGTAGTTACAAGTTACTCGTACACTGTAGTTACAAGTTACTCGTACACTGTAGTTACAAGTTACAAGTTACACGTACACTGTAGTTACTAGTTACTCGTAAACTTTAGTTACAAGTTACTCATATACTGTAGCTACAAGATACTCGTACACTGTAGTTACAAAGAACTCGTGAACTGTAGTTAAAAAGAACTCGTAAACTGTAGTTACAAGTTACTCGTACACTGTAGTTACAAAGAACTCGTTAACTGTCGTTACAAGTTACTTGTTAACTGTTATTACAAGTTACTCGTATACTGTAGCTACAAGTTACTCGTAAACTGTAGTTACAAGTTACTCGTACACTGTAGTTACAAGTTACTCGTATACTGTAGTTACAAGTTACTCGTAAACTGCAGTTACAAGTTACTCGTAAACTGTCGTTACAAGTTACTCGTTAACTGTAGTTACAAGTTACTCGTAAACTGTAGTTACAAGTCACTCGTAAAATGTAGTAACAAGTTACTCGTACACTGTAGTTACAAAGAACTCGTTAACTGTCGTTACAAGTTACTCGTATACTGTAGTTACAAAGAACTCGTAAACTGTAGTTACTAGTTACTCGTAAACTGTAGTAACAAGTTACTCAAATACAGAAGTTACAAGATACTCGTACACTGTAGTTACAAGTTACTCATATACTAAAGTTAAAAGTTACTCGTATACTGTAGTTACAAGTTACTCGTAAACTGTAGTTACAAGTTACTCGTAAACTGTAGTTACAAGTTACTCGTAAACTGTAGTTACAAGTTACTCGTAAACTGTAGTTACAAGTTACTCGTAAACTGTAGTTACAAGTTACTCGTAAACTGTAGTTACAAGTTACTCGTAAACTGTAGTAACAAGTCACTCATTAACTGTAGTTACAAGTTACTCGTATACTGTAGTAACAAGTTACTCGTATACTGATGTTACAAGTAACTCGTACACTAAAGTTACTAAGAACTCGTATACTGCAGTAACAAGTTACTCGTACACTGTATTTACAAAGAAATCGTTGACTGTATTTACAAGTTACTCGTATACTGTTGTTTCAAAGAACTCGTAATATGTAGTTATTAGTTACTCGTTAACTCGTATACTGTAGTTACAAGTTACTCGTACACTGTAGTTACAAGTTACTCGTAAACTGTAGTAACAAGTCACTCATTAACTGTAGTTACAAGTAACTCGTATGCTGTAGTTACAAAATACTCATATACTGTAGTTACAAGTTACTCGTAAACTGTCGTTACAAGTTACTCGTAAACTGTTGTTACAAGTTACTCGTAAACTGTAGTTACAAGTTACTTGTAAACTGTAGTTACAAAGAACTCGTTAACTGTCGTGTCAAGTTACTCGGACACTATAGTTACAAAGAACTCGTAAACTGTAGTTACTAGTTACTCGTAAACTGTAGTTACAAGTTACTCGTACACTGTAGTTACAAGTTACTCGTACACTGTAGTTACAAGTTACTCGTATACTGATGTAACAAGTAACTCGTACACTGTAGTTACAAAGAACTCGTTAACTGTCGTTTTAAGTTACTCGTACACTGTAGTTACAAAGAACTCTTAAACTGTAGTTACTAGTTACCCGTTAACTGTAGTAACAAGTTACTCGTATACTGTAGTAACAAGTTACTCGTACACTGTAGTTACAAAGAACTCGTTAACTGTAGTTACAAGTTACTCGTATGCTGTAGATACAAAATACTCGTATACTGTAGTTACAAGTTACTCGTAGTATCTTGTAGCTGCAGTATACGAGTAACTTGTAAATACAGTTTACGAGTAACTAGTAACTTCAGAATACGAGTAACTTGTAACTACAGTATACGAGTAACTTGTAACTACAGTATACGAGTCACTTGTAACTTCAGAATACGAGTAACTTGTAACTACAGTATACGAGTAACTTGTAATTTCATTATACGAGTAACTTGTAACTACAGTTTACGAGTTCTTTGTAACTACAGTATACGAATAACTTGTAACTTCAGTATACGAGTACTTTGTAACTTCAGTGTACGAGTAACTTGTAACTACAGTATACGAGTAACTTGTAACTTCAGTATACGAGTAACTTGTAACTACAGTATACGAGTAACTTGTAATTACAGTCAACGAGTTCTTTGTAACTACAGTGTACGAGTAACTTGTAACTACAGTATAAGAGTAACTTGTAGCTTAAGTATACGAGTAACTTGTTACTACAGTATACGAGTAACTTGTAACTACAGTCAACGAGTTCTTTGTAACTTCAGTATACGAGAAACTTGTAAATACAGTTTACGAATAACTTGTAACTACAGTTAACGAGTTCTTTGTAACTACAGTAGACGAGTAACTTGTAACTTCAGTATACGAGTAACTTGTAACTACAATTAACGAGTTCTTTGTAACTACAGAATACGAGTTACTTGTTACTACAGTATACGAGTTACTTGTAACTACAGTTTACGAGTTCTTTGTAACTACAGTTTACGAATAACTTGTAACTACAGTATACGAGTTCTTTGTAACTACAGTGTACGAGTAACTTGTAACTACAGTATACGAGTAACTTGTAACTTCATTATACGAGTAACTTGTAACTACAGTTTACGAGTTCTTTGTAACTACAGTTTACGAATAACTTGTAACTACAGTATACGAGTTCTTTGTAACTACAGTTTACGAGAAACTTGTAACTACAGTGTACGAGTAACTTGTAACTACATTATACGAGTAACTTGTAACTACAGCATACGAGTAACTTGTAACTACAGTTTACGAGTTCTTTGTAACTAAAGTTTACGAATAACTTGTAACTACAGTATACGAGTTCTTTGTATCTTCAGTGTACGAGTAACTTGTAACTACAGTATACGAGTAACTTGTAACTTCAGTATACGAGTAACTTGTAACTACAGTATACGAGTAACTTGTAATTACAGTCAACGAGTTCTTTGTAACTACAGTGTACGAGTAACTTGTAACTACAGTATAAGAGTAACTTGTAACTTAAGTATACGAGTAACTTGTAACTACAGTATACGAGTAACTTGTAACTACAGTCAACGAGTTCTTTGTAACTTCAGTATACGAGTAACTTGTAAATACAGTTTACGAATAACTTGTAACTACAGTTAACGAGTTCTTTGTAACTACAGTGGACGAGTAACTTGTAACTTCAGTATATGAGTAACTTGTAACTACAATTAACGAGTTCTTTGTAACTACAGTTTACGAATAACTTGTAACTACAGTTAACGAGTTCTTTGTAACTACAGTGTACGAGTAACTTGTAACTACAGTATACGAGTAACTTGTAACTACAGTATACGAGTAACTTGTAACTACAGCATACGAGTAACTTGTAACTACAGTTAACGAATTACTTGTAACTACAGTATACGAGTTCTTTGTAACTACAGTTTACGAATAACTTGTAACTACAGTATACGAGTTCTTTGTAACTACAGTGTACGAGTAACTTGTAACTACAGTATACGAGTAACTTGTAACTTCATTATACGAGTTACTTGTAACTACAGTTTACGAGTTCTTTGTAACTACAGTTTACGAATAACTTGTAACTACAGTAAACGAGTTCTTTTTAACTACAGTTTACGAGAAACTTGTAACTACAGTGTACGAGTAACTTGTAACTACAGTATACGAGTAACTTGTAACTACAGCATACGAGTAACTTGTAACTACAGTTAACGAATAACTTGTAACTACAGTATACGAGTTCTTTGTAACTACAGTGTACGAGTAACTTGTAACTACAGTATACGAGTAACTTGTAACTTCGGTATACGAGTAACTTGTAACTACAGTATACGAGTAACTTGTAACTACAGTATACGAGTAACTTGTAATTACAGTCAACGAGTTCTTTGTAACTACAGTGTACGAGTAACTTGTAACTACAGTATAAGAGTAACTTGTAACTTAAGTATACGAGTAACTTGTAACTACAGTATACGAGTAACTTGTAACTACAGTCAACGAGTTCTTTGTAACTTCAGTATACGAGTAAATTGTAAATACAGTTTACGAATAACTTGTAACTACAGTTAACGAGTTCTTTGTAACTACAGTGGACGAGTAACTTGTAACTTCAGTATATGAGTAACTTGTAACTACAATTAACGAGTTCTTTGTAACTACAGAATACGAGTTACTTGTTACTACAGTATACGAGTTACTTGTAACTACAGTTTACGAGTTCTTTGTAACTACAGTTTACGAATAACTTATAACTACAGTATACGAGTTCTTTGTAACTACAGTGTACGAGTAACTTGTAATTACAGTATACGAGTTACTTGTAACTTCATTATACGAGTAACTTGTAACTACAGTTTACGAGTTCCTTGTAACTACAGTTTACGAATAACTTGTAACTACAGTATACGAGTTCTTTTTAACTACAGTTTACGAGAAACTTGTAACTACAGTGTACGAGTAACTTGTAACTACATTATACGAGTAACTTGTAAATACAGCATACGAGTTACTTGTAACTACAGTTAACGAGTGACTTATAACTACAGTATACGAGTTACTTGTAACTACAGTTTACGAGTTCTTTGTAACTACAGTTTACGAATAACTTGTAACTACAGTATACGAGTTCTTTGTAACAACAGTGTACGAGTAACTTGTAACTACAGTATACGAGTAACTTGTAACTTCGGTATACGAGTAACTTGTAACTACAGTATACGAGAAACTTGTAACTTCATTATACGAGTAACTTGTAACTACAGTTTACGAGTTCTTTGTAACTACAGTTTACGAATAACTTGTAACTACAGTCAACGAGTTCTTTGTAACTACAGTGTACGAGTAACTTGTAACTACAGTATACGAGTTCTTTGTAACTACAGTTTACGAGAAACTTGTAACTACAGTTAACGAGTGACTTATAACTACAGTTTACAAGTAACTTGTAACTACAGTTTACGAGTAACTTGTAACTACAGTATACGAGTAACTTGTAACTACATTGTACGAGTAACTTGTAACTACAGTTTACGAGTTACTTGTAACTACAGTTAACGAGTGACTTGTAACTACAGTTAACGAGTGATTTGTAACTATAGTTTACGAGTAACTTGTAACTACAGTTTACGAGTAACGTGGTACTACAGTTTACGAGTAACTTGTAACTACAGTTTACGAGTAACTTGCAACTACAGTAAACGAGTAACTTGTAACAACATTATACGAGTAACTTGTAACTACAGTATACGAATAACTTGTAACTACAGTCAACGAGTTCTTTGTAACTACAGTGTACGAGTAACTTGTAACTACAGTATACGAGTAACTTGTAACTTAAGTATACGAGTAACTTGTAACTACAGTATACGAGTAACTTGTAACTACAGTCAACGAGTTCTTTGTAACTACAGTGTACGAGTAACTTGTAACTTTAGTATACGAGTAACTTGTAACTTAAGTATACGAGTAACTTGTAACAACAGTATACGAGTAACTTGTAACAACAGTTAACGAGTTCTTTGTAACTACAGTGGACGAGTAACTTGTAACTTCAGAATACGAGTAACTTGTAACTACAATTAACGAGTTCTTTGTAACTACAGAATACGAGTAACTTGTTACTACAGTATACGAGTTACTTGTAACTACAGTTTACGAGTTCTTTGTAACTACAGTTTACGAATAACTTGTAACTACAGTATACGAGTTCTTTGTAACTACAGTGTACGAGTAACTTGTAACTACAGTATACGAGTAACTTGTAACTTCAGTATACGAGTAACTTGTAATTACAGTTTACGAGTTCTTTGTAACTACAGTTTACGAATAACTTGTAACAAGAGTTGACGAGTTCTTTGTAACTACAGTTAACGAATAACTTGTAACTACATTAAACGAGTTCTTTGTAACTACAGTGTACGAGTAACTTGTAACTTCAGTATACGAGTAACTTGTAACTTCAGTATACGAGTAACTTGTAACTACAGTTTACGAGTTCTTTGTAACTACAGTTTACGAATAACTTGTAACTACATTTATCGAGTTCTTCGTAACTACAGTGTACGAGTAACTTGTAACTTCAGTTTACGAATAACTTGTAACTTCAGTATACGAGTACTTTGTAACTACAGTGTACGAGTAACTTGTAACTACAGTATACGATTAACTTGTAACTTCAGTATACGAGTAACTTGTAACTACAGTATACGAGTAACTTGTAACTACAGTCATCGAGTTCTTTGTAACTACAGTGTACGAGTAACTTGTAACTACAGTATACGAGTAACTTGTAACTTAAGTATACGAGTAACTTGTAACTACAGTATACGAGTAACTTGTAACTACAGTCAACGAGTTCTTTGTAAATTCAGTATACGAGTAACTTGTAAATACAGTTAACGAATAACTTGTAACTACAGTTAACGAGTTCTTTGTAACTACAGTGGACGAGTAACTTGTAACTTCAGTATACGAGTAACTTGTAACTACAATTAACGAGTTCTTTGTAACTACAGAATACGAGTTACTTGTTACTACAGTATACGAGTTACTTGTAACTACAGTTTACGAGTTCTTTGTAACTACAGTTTACGAATAACTTGTAACTACAGTATACGAGTTCTTTGTATTTACAGTGTACGAGTAACTTCTAACTACAGTATACGAGTAACTTGTAACTTCAGTATACGAGTAACTTGTAACTACAGTATACGAGTAACTTGTAACTTCATTATACGAGTAACTTGTAACTACAGTTTACGAGTTCTTTGTAACTACAGTTTACGAATAACTTGTAACTACAGTTAACGAGTTCTTTGTAACTACAGTGTACGAGTAACTTGTAACTACTGTATACGAGTTCTTTGTAACTACAGTTTACGAGAAAGTTGTAACTACAGTGTAAGAGTAACTTGTAACTACATTATACGAGTAACTTGTAACTACAGCATACGAGTAACTAGTAACTACAGTTAACGAGTGACTTATAACTACAGTTTACGAGTAACTTGTAACAACAGTTTACGAGTAACTTGTAACTACAGTATACGAGTAACTTGTTACTACATTGTACGAGTAACTTGTAACTACAGTTTACGAGTTACTTGTAACTACAGTTAACGAGTGACTTGTAACTACAGTTTACGAGTAACTTGTAACTACAGTATACGAGTTCTTTGTAACAACAGTGTACGAGTAACTTGTAACTACAGTATACGAGTAACTTGTAACTTCAGTATACGAGTAACTTGTAACTACAATTTACGAGTTCTTTGTAACTACAGTATACGAGTAACTTGTAATTACAGTTAACGAGTTCTTTGTAACTACAGTGTACGAGTAACTTGTAACTACAGTATACGAGTAACTTGTAACTTCAGTTCACGAGTAACTTGTAACTACAGTATACGAGTAACTTGGAACTTCATTATACGAGAAACTTGTTACTACAGTTTACGAATTCTTTGTAACTACAGTTTACGATTAACTTGTAACTACAGTCAACGAGTTCTTTGTTACTACAGTGTACGAGTAACTTGTTACTACAGTATACGAGTTCTTTGTAACTTCAGTTTACGAGAAACTTGTAATTACAGTGTACGAGTAACTTGTAACTACACTATACGAGTAACTTGTAACTACAGCATACGAGTAACTTGTAACTACAGTTAACGAGTAACTTGTAACTTCAGTATACGAGTAACTTGTAATTACAGTTTACGAGTTCTTTGTAACTACAGTGTACGAGTAACTTGTAACTACAGTATACGAGTAACTTTTAACTTCAGTATACGAGTAACTTGTAACTACAGTTTACGAGTAACTTGTAACTTCATTATACGAGTAACTTGTAACTACAGTTTACGAGTTCTTTGTAACTACAGTTTACGAATAACTTGTAACAACATTTAACGAGTTCTTTGTAACTACAGTGTACGACTAACTTGTAACTTCAGTATACGAGTAACTTGTAACTTCAGTATACGAGTAACTTGTAACTACAGTTTACGAGTTCTTTGTAACTACAGTGTACGAGTAACTTGTAACTTCAGTTTACGAATAACTTGTAACTTCAGTATACGAGTACTTTGTAACTTCAGTGTACGAGTAACTTGTAACTACAGTATACGAGTAACTTGTAACTTCAGTATACGAGTAACTTGTAACTACAGTATACGAGTAACTTGTAATTACAGTCAACGAGTTCTTTGTAACTACAGTGTACGAGTAACTTGTAATTACAGTATAAGAGTAACTTGAAGCTTAAGTATACGAGTAACTTGTAACTACAGTATACGAGTAACTTGTAACTACAGTATACGAGTAACTTGTAACTACATTGTACGAGTAACTTGTAACTACAGTTTACGAGTTACTTGTAACTACAGTTAACGAGTGACTTGTAACTACAGTTAACGAATGATTTGTAACTATAGTTTACGAGTAACTTGTAACTACAGTTTACGAGTAACGTGGTCCTACAGTTTACGAGTAACTTGTAACTACAGTTTACGAGTAACTTGTAACTACAGTTTACGAGTAACTTGTAACAACATTATACGAGTAACTTGTAACTACAGTATACGAATAACTTGTAACTACAGTCAACGAGTTATTTGTAACTACAGTGTACGAGTAACTTGTAACTACAGTATACGAGTTACTTGTAACTACAGTTTACGAGTTCTTTGTAACTACAGTTTACGAATAACTTGTAACTACAGTATTCGAGTTCTTTGTAACTTCAGTGTACGAGCAACTTGTAACTACAGTATACGAGTAACTTGTAACTTCAGTATACGAGTAACTTGTAACTACAGTTTACGAGTTCTTTGTAACTACAGTTTACGAATAACTTGTAACAACAGGCAACGAGTTCTTTGTAACTACAGTGTACGAGTAACTTGTAACTACAGTATACGAGTTCTTTGTAACTACAGTTTACGAGAAACTTGTAACTACAGTGTACGAGTAACTTGTAACAACATTATACGAGTAACTTGTAACTACAGCATACGAGTAACTTGTAACTACAGTTAACGAGTGACTTATAACTACAGTTTACGAGTAACTTGTAACTACAGTTTACGAGTAACTTGTAACTACAGTATACAAGTAACTTGAAACTACAGTATACGAGTAACTTGTAACTACATTGTACGAGTAACTTGTAACTACAGTTTACGAGTTACTTGTAACTACTGTTAACGAGTGACTTGTAACTACAGTTTACGAGTAACTTGTAACTACAGTTTACGAGTAACTTGTAACTACAGTTTACGAGTAACTTGTAACAACAGTATACGAGGAACTTGTAACTACAGTTTACGAGTTCTTTGTAACTACAGTTTACGAGTAAATTTAAACGACAGTTCACGAGTTATTTGTAACTACAATATACGAGTAACTTGTAACTTCAATTTTTGAGTAACTAGTAACTACAGTTTACGAGTTCTTTGTAACTACAGTGTACGAGTATCTTGTAGCAACAGTATACGAGTAACTTGTTATTACAGTTTACGAGTAACTAGTAACTACAGTTTACGAGTTCTTTGTAACTACAGTGAACGAGTAACTTGTTACTTCAGTATACGAGTAATTTGTAACTTCAGTATACGAGTAACTTGTAACTACAGTTTACGAGTTCTTTGTAACTACAGTTTACGAGTAACTTGTTACTTCAGTATACGAGTTACTTGTAACTACAGTGAACGAGTAACTTGTAACTACAGTATACGAGTAACTTGTAACTACAGTATACGAGTAACTTGTAACTACAGTCAACGAGTTCTTTGTAACTACAGTGTACGAGTAACTTGTAACAACAGTATACGAGTAACTTGTAACTTAAGTATACGAATTCTTTGTAACTACAGTATACGAGTAACTTGTATATACAGTCAACGAGTTCTTTGTAACTTCAGTATACGAGTAACTTGTAAATACAGTTTACATATAACTTGTAACTACAGTTAACGAGTTCTTTGTAACTACAGTGGACGAATAACTTGTAACTTCAGTATACGAGTAACTTGTTACTACAATTAACGAGTTCTTTGTAACTACAGAATACGAGTTACTTGTTACTACAGTATACGAGTTACTTGTAACTACAGTATACGAGTTCTTTGTAACTACAGTGTACGAGTAACTTGTAACTACAGTATACGAGTAACTTGTAACTTCAGTATACGAGTTACTTGTAAATACAGTATACGAGTAACTTGTAACTACAGTTAACGAGTTCTTTGTAACTACAGTGGACGAGTAACTTGTAACTTCAGTATACGAGTAACTTGTAACTACAATTAACGAGTTCTTTGTAACTACAGAATACGAGTTACTTGTTACTACAGTATACGAGTTACTTGTAACTTAAGTATACGAGTAACTTGTAACTACAGTATACGAGTAACTTGTAACTACAGTCAACGAGTACTTTGTAACTTCAGTATACGAGTAACTTGTAAATACAGTTTACATATAACTTGTAACTACAGTTAACGAGTTCTTTGTAACTACAGTGGACGAGTAACTTGTAACTTCAGTATTCGAGAAACTTGTAACTACAATTAACGAGTTCTTTGTAACTACAGAATACGAGTTACTTGTTACTACAGTAAACGAGTTACTTGTATCTACAGTTTACGAGTTGTTTGTAACTACAGTTTACGAATAAACTGTAACTACAGTATACGAGTTCTATGTAACTACAGTGTACGAGTATTTTGTAACTACAGTATACGAGTAACTTGTAACTTCAGTATACGAGTTACTTGTAAATACAGTTAACGAATAACTTGTAACTACAGTTAACGAGTTCTTTGTAACTACAGTGGACGAGTAACTTGTAACTTCAGTATACGAGTAACTTGTAACTACAATTAACGAGTTCTTTGTAACTACAGAATACGAGTAACTTGTTACTACAGTATACGAGTAACTTGTAACTACAGTTTACGAGTTCTTTGTAACTACAGTTTTCGAATAACTTGTAACTACAGTTTACGAGTTACTTGTAACTACAGTTAACGAGTGACTTGTAACTACAGTTTACGAGTAACTTGTAACTACAGTATACGAGTTCTTTGTAACAACAGTGTACGAGTAACTTGTAACTACAGTATACGAGTAACTTGTAACTTCAGTATACGAGTAACTTGTAACTACAATTTACGAGTTCTTTGTAACTACAGTATACGAGTAACTTGTAATTACAGTTAACGAGTTCTTTGTAACTACAGTGTACGAGTAACTTGTAACTACAGTATACGAGTAACTTGTAACTTCAGTTCACGAGTAACTTGTAACTACAGTATACGAGTAACTTGGAACTTCATTATACGAGAAACTTGTTACTACAGTTTACGAATTCTTTGTAACTACAGTTTACGATTAACTTGTAACTACAGTCAACGAGTTCTTTGTTACTACAGTGTACGAGTAACTTGTTACTACAGTATACGAGTTCTTTGTAACTTCAGTTTACGAGAAACTTGTAATTACAGTGTACGAGTAACTTGTAACTACACTATACGAGTAACTTGTAACTACAGCATACGAGTAACTTGTAACTACAGTTAACGAGTAACTTGTAACTTCAGTATACGAGTAACTTGTAATTACAGTTTACGAGTTCTTTGTAACTACAGTGTACGAGTAACTTGTAACTACAGTATACGAGTAACTTTTAACTTCAGTATACGAGTAACTTGTAACTACAGTTTACGAGTAACTTGTAACTTCATTATACGAGTAACTTGTAACTACAGTTTACGAGTTCTTTGTAACTACAGTTTACGAATAACTTGTAACAACATTTAACGAGTTCTTTGTAACTACAGTGTACGACTAACTTGTAACTTCAGTATACGAGTAACTTGTAACTTCAGTATACGAGTAACTTGTAACTACAGTTTACGAGTTCTTTGTAACTACAGTGTACGAGTAACTTGTAACTTCAGTTTACGAATAACTTGTAACTTCAGTATACGAGTACTTTGTAACTTCAGTGTACGAGTAACTTGTAACTACAGTATACGAGTAACTTGTAACTTCAGTATACGAGTAACTTGTAACTACAGTATACGAGTAACTTGTAATTACAGTCAACGAGTTCTTTGTAACTACAGTGTACGAGTAACTTGTAATTACAGTATAAGAGTAACTTGAAGCTTAAGTATACGAGTAACTTGTAACTACAGTATACGAGTAACTTGTAACTACAGTATACGAGTAACTTGTAACTACATTGTACGAGTAACTTGTAACTACAGTTTACGAGTTACTTGTAACTACAGTTAACGAGTGACTTGTAACTACAGTTAACGAATGATTTGTAACTATAGTTTACGAGTAACTTGTAACTACAGTTTACGAGTAACGTGGTCCTACAGTTTACGAGTAACTTGTAACTACAGTTTACGAGTAACTTGTAACTACAGTTTACGAGTAACTTGTAACAACATTATACGAGTAACTTGTAACTACAGTATACGAATAACTTGTAACTACAGTCAACGAGTTCTTTGTAACTACAGTGTACGAGTAACTTGTAACTACAGTATACGAGTTACTTGTAACTACAGTTTACGAGTTCTTTGTAACTACAGTTTACGAATAACTTGTAACTACAGTATTCGAGTTCTTTGTAACTTCAGTGTACGAGCAACTTGTAACTACAGTATACGAGTAACTTGTAACTTCAGTATACGAGTAACTTGTAACTACAGTTTACGAGTTCTTTGTAACTACAGTTTACGAATAACTTGTAACAACAGGCAACGAGTTCTTTGTAACTACAGTGTACGAGTAACTTGTAACTACAGTATACGAGTTCTTTGTAACTACAGTTTACGAGAAACTTGTAACTACAGTGTACGAGTAACTTGTAACAACATTATACGAGTAACTTGTAACTACAGCATACGAGTAACTTGTAACTACAGTTAACGAGTGACTTATAACTACAGTTTACGAGTAACTTGTAACTACAGTTTACGAGTAACTTGTAACTACAGTATACAAGTAACTTGAAACTACAGTATACGAGTAACTTGTAACTACATTGTACGAGTAACTTGTAACTACAGTTTACGAGTTACTTGTAACTACTGTTAACGAGTGACTTGTAACTACAGTTTACGAGTAACTTGTAACTACAGTTTACGAGTAACTTGTAACTACAGTTTACGAGTAACTTGTAACAACAGTATACGAGGAACTTGTAACTACAGTTTACGAGTTCTTTGTAACTACAGTTTACGAGTAAATTTAAACGACAGTTCACGAGTTATTTGTAACTACAATATACGAGTAACTTGTAACTTCAATTTTTGAGTAACTAGTAACTACAGTTTACGAGTTCTTTGTAACTACAGTGTACGAGTATCTTGTAGCAACAGTATACGAGTAACTTGTTATTACAGTTTACGAGTAACTAGTAACTACAGTTTACGAGTTCTTTGTAACTACAGTGAACGAGTAACTTGTTACTTCAGTATACGAGTAATTTGTAACTTCAGTATACGAGTAACTTGTAACTACAGTTTACGAGTTCTTTGTAACTACAGTTTACGAGTAACTTGTTACTTCAGTATACGAGTTACTTGTAACTACAGTGAACGAGTAACTTGTAACTACAGTATACGAGTAACTTGTAACTACAGTATACGAGTAACTTGTAACTACAGTCAACGAGTTCTTTGTAACTACAGTGTACGAGTAACTTGTAACAACAGTATACGAGTAACTTGTAACTTAAGTATACGAATTCTTTGTAACTACAGTATACGAGTAACTTGTATATACAGTCAACGAGTTCTTTGTAACTTCAGTATACGAGTAACTTGTAAATACAGTTTACATATAACTTGTAACTACAGTTAACGAGTTCTTTGTAACTACAGTGGACGAATAACTTGTAACTTCAGTATACGAGTAACTTGTTACTACAATTAACGAGTTCTTTGTAACTACAGAATACGAGTTACTTGTTACTACAGTATACGAGTTACTTGTAACTACAGTATACGAGTTCTTTGTAACTACAGTGTACGAGTAACTTGTAACTACAGTATACGAGTAACTTGTAACTTCAGTATACGAGTTACTTGTAAATACAGTATACGAGTAACTTGTAACTACAGTTAACGAGTTCTTTGTAACTACAGTGGACGAGTAACTTGTAACTTCAGTATACGAGTAACTTGTAACTACAATTAACGAGTTCTTTGTAACTACAGAATACGAGTTACTTGTTACTACAGTATACGAGTTACTTGTAACTTAAGTATACGAGTAACTTGTAACTACAGTATACGAGTAACTTGTAACTACAGTCAACGAGTACTTTGTAACTTCAGTATACGAGTAACTTGTAAATACAGTTTACATATAACTTGTAACTACAGTTAACGAGTTCTTTGTAACTACAGTGGACGAGTAACTTGTAACTTCAGTATTCGAGAAACTTGTAACTACAATTAACGAGTTCTTTGTAACTACAGAATACGAGTTACTTGTTACTACAGTAAACGAGTTACTTGTATCTACAGTTTACGAGTTGTTTGTAACTACAGTTTACGAATAAACTGTAACTACAGTATACGAGTTCTATGTAACTACAGTGTACGAGTATTTTGTAACTACAGTATACGAGTAACTTGTAACTTCAGTATACGAGTTACTTGTAAATACAGTTAACGAATAACTTGTAACTACAGTTAACGAGTTCTTTGTAACTACAGTGGACGAGTAACTTGTAACTTCAGTATACGAGTAACTTGTAACTACAATTAACGAGTTCTTTGTAACTACAGAATACGAGTAACTTGTTACTACAGTATACGAGTAACTTGTAACTACAGTTTACGAGTTCTTTGTAACTACAGTTTTCGAATAACTTGTAACTACAGTATACGAGTTCTTTGTAACTACAGTGTACGAGTAACTTGTAACTACAGTATACGAGTAACTTGTAACTTCAGTATACGAGTAACTTGTAATTACAGTTTACGAGTTCTTTGTAACTACAGTTTACGAATAACTTGTAACAAGAGTTGACGAGTTCTTTGTAACTACAGTTTACGAATAACTTGTAACTACATTAAACGAGTTCTTTGTAACTACAATGTACGAGTAACTTGTAACTTCAGTATACGAGTAACTTGTAACTTCAGTATACGAGTAACTTGTAACTACAGTTTACGAGTTCTTTGTAACTACAGTTTACGAATAACTTGTAACTACATTTAACGAGTTCTTTGTAACTACAGTGTACAAGTAACTTGTAACTTCAGTTTACGAATAACTTGTAACTTCAGTATACGAGTACTTTGTAACTACAGTGTACGAGTAACTTGTAACTACAGTATACGTTTAACTTGTAACTTCAGTATTCGAGTAACTTGTAACTACAGTATACGAGTAACTTGTAACTACAGTCAACGAGTTCTTTGTAACAACAGTGTACGAGTAACTTGTAACTACAGTATACGAGTAACTTGTAACTAAAGTATACGAGTAACTTGTAACTACAGTATACGAGTAACTTGTAACTACAGTCAACGAGTTCTTTGTCACTTCAGTATACGAGTTACTTGTAAATACAGTTAACGAATAACTTGTAACTACAGTTAACGAGTTCTTTGTAACTACAGTGGACGAGTAACTTGTAACTTCTGTATACGAGTAACTTGTTACTACAATTAACGAGTTCTTTGTAACTACAGAATACGAGTTACTTGTTACTACAGTATACGAGTTACTTGTAACTACAGTTTACGAGTTCTTTGTAACTACAGTTTACGAATAACGTGTAACTACAGTATACGAGTTCTTTGTAACTACAGTGTACGAGTAACTTCTAACTACAGTATACGAGTAACTTGTAACTTCAGTATACGAGTAACTTGTAACTACAGTATACGAGTAACTTGTAACTTCATTATACGAGTAACTTGTAACTACAGTTTACGAGTTCTTTGTAACTACAGTTTACGAATAACTTGTAACTACAGTTAACGAGTTCTTTGTAACTACAGTGTACGAGTAACTTGTAACTACAGTATACGAGTTCTTTGTAACTACAATTTACGAGAAACTTGTTACTACATTGTACGAGTAACTTGTAACTACAGTTTACGAGTTACTTGTAACTACAGTTAACGAGTGACTTGTAACTACAGTTTACGAGTAACTTGTAACTACAGTATACGAGTTCTTTGTAACAACAGTGTACGAGTAACTTGTAACTACAGTTTACGAGTAACTTGTAACTTCAGTATACGAGTAACTTGTAACTTCAGTATACGAGTAACTTGTAACTTCATTATACGAGTAACTTGTAACTACAGTTTACGAGTTCTTTGTAACTACAGTTTACGAATAACTTGTAACTACAGGCAACGAGTTCTTTGTAACTACAGTGTACGAGTAACTTGTAACTACAGTATACGAGTAATTTGTAACTTCAGTATACGAGTAACTTGTAACTACAGTTTACAAGTTCTTTGTAACTACAGTTTACGAATAACTTGTAACTACATTTAACGAGTTCTTTGTAACTACAGTGAACGAGTAACTTGTAACAACAGTATACGAGTAACTTGTAACTACAGTATACGAGTAACTTGTAACTACAGTCAACGAGTTCTTTGTAACTACAGTGTACGAGTAACTTGTAACAACAGTATACGAGTAACTTGTAACTTAAGTATACGAGTAACTTGTAACTACAGTATACGAGTAACTTGTAACTACAGTCAACGAGTTCTTTGTAACTTCAGTATACGAGTAACTTGTAAATACAGTTTACATATAACTTGTAACTACAGTTAACGAGTTCTTTGTAACTACAGTGGACGAGTAACTTGTAACTTCAGTATACGAGTAACTTGTTACTACAATTAACGAGTTCTTTGTAACTACAGAATACGAGTTACTTGTTACTACAGTATACGAGTTACTTGTAACTACAGTATACGAGTTCTTTGTAACTACAGTGTACGAGTAACTTGTAACTACAGTATACGAGTAACTTGTAACTTCAGTATACGAGTTACTTGTAAATACAGTATACGAGTAACTTGTAACTACAGTTAACGAGTTCTTTGTAAGTACGGTGGACGAGTAACTTGTAACTTCAGTATACGAGTAACTTGTAACTACAATTAACGAGTTCTTTGTAACTACAGAATACGAGTTACTTGTTACTACAGTATACGAGTTACTTGTAACTTAAGTATACGAGTAACTTGTAACTACAGTATACGAGTAACTTGTAACTACAGTCAACGAGTTCTTTATAACTTCAGTATACGAGTAACTTGTAAATACAGTTTACATATAACTTGTAACTACAGTTAACGAGTTCTTTGTAACTACAGTGGACGAGTAACTTGTAACTTCAGTATTCGAGTAACTTGTAACTACAATTAACGAGTTCTTTGTAACTACAGAATACGAGTTACTTGTTACTACAGTAAACGAGTTACTTGTATCTACAGTTTACGAGTTCTTTGTAACTACAGTTTACGAATAAACTGTAACTACAGTATACGAGTTCTTTGTAACTACAGTGTACGAGTAACTTGTAACTACAGTATACGAGTAACTTGTAACTTCAGTATACGAGTTACTTGTAAATACAGTTAACGAATCACTTGTAACTACAGTTAACGAGTTCTTTGTAACTACAGAATACGAGTACCTTGTTACTACAGTATACGAGTTACTTGTAACTATAGTTTACGAGTTCTTTGTAACTACAGTTTACGAATAACTTGTAACTACAGTATACGAGTTCTTTGTAACTACAGTGTACGAGTAACTTGTAACAACAGTATACGAGTAACTTGTAACTTCAGTATACGAGTAACTTGTAATTACAGTTTACGAGTTCTTTGTAACTACAGTTTACGAATAACTTGTAACAAGAGTTGACGAGTTCTTTGTAACTACAGTTTACGAATAACTTGTTACTACATTAAACGAGTTCTTTGTAACTACAGTGTACGAGTAACTTGTAACTTCAGTATACGAGTAACTTGTAACTTCAGTATACGAGTAACTTGTAACTACAGTTTACGAGTTCTTTGTAACTACAGTTTACGAATAACTTGTAACTACATTTAACGAGTTCTTTGTAACTACAGTGTACGAGTAACTTGTAACTTCAGTTTACGAATAACTTGTAACTTCAGTATACGAGTACTTTGTAACTACAGTGTACGAGTAACTTGTAACTACAGTATACGATTAACTTGTAACTTCAGTATTCGAGTAACTTGTAACTACAGTATACGAGTAACTTGTAACTACAGTCAACGAGTTCTTTGTAACTACAGTGTACGAGTAACTTGTAACAACAGTATACGAGTAACTTGTAACTTAAGTATACGAGTAACTTGTAACTACAGTATACGAGTAACTTGTAACTACAGTCAACGAGTTCTTTGTAACTTCAGTATACGAGTAACTTGTAAATACAGTTTACATATAACTTGTAACTACAGATAAAGAGTTCTTTGTAACTACAGTGGACGAGTAACTTGTAACTTCAGTATACGAGTAACTTGTTACTACAATTAACGAGTTCTTTGTAACTACAGAATACGAGTTACTTGTTACTACAGTATACGAGTTACTTGTAACTACAGTATACGAGTTCTTTGTAACTACAGTGTACGAGTAACTTGTAACTACAGTATACGAGTAACTTGTAACTTCAGTATACGAGTTACTTGTAAATACAGTATACGAGTAACTTGTAACTACAGTTAACGAGTTCTTTGTAAGTACGGTGGACGAGTAACTTGTAACTTCAGTATACGAGTAACTTGTAACTACAATTAACGAGTTCTTTGTAACTACAGAATACGAGTTACTTGTTACTACAGTATACGAGTTACTTGTAACTTAAGTATACGAGTAACTTGTAACTACAGTATACGAGTAACTTGTAACTACAGTCAACGAGTTCTTTATAACTTCAGTATACGAGTAACTTGTAAATACAGTTTACATATAACTTGTAACTACAGTTAACGAGTTCTTTGTAACTACAGTGGACGAGTAACTTGTAACTTCAGTATTCGAGTAACTTGTAACTACAATTAACGAGTTCTTTGTAACTACAGAATACGAGTTACTTGTTACTACAGTAAACGAGTTACTTGTATCTACAGTTTACGAGTTCTTTGTAACTACAGTTTACGAATAAACTGTAACTACAGTATACGAGTTCTTTGTAACTACAGTGTACGAGTAACTTGTAACTACAGTATACGAGTAACTTGTAACTTCAGTATACGAGTTACTTGTAAATACAGTTAACGAATCACTTGTAACTACAGTTAACGAGTTCTTTGTAACTACAGAATACGAGTACCTTGTTACTACAGTATACGAGTTACTTGTAACTATAGTTTACGAGTTCTTTGTAACTACAGTTTACGAATAACTTGTAACTACAGTATACGAGTTCTTTGTAACTACAGTGTACGAGTAACTTGTAACAACAGTATACGAGTAACTTGTAACTTCAGTATACGAGTAACTTGTAATTACAGTTTACGAGTTCTTTGTAACTACAGTTTACGAATAACTTGTAACAAGAGTTGACGAGTTCTTTGTAACTACAGTTTACGAATAACTTGTTACTACATTAAACGAGTTCTTTGTAACTACAGTGTACGAGTAACTTGTAACTTCAGTATACGAGTAACTTGTAACTTCAGTATACGAGTAACTTGTAACTACAGTTTACGAGTTCTTTGTAACTACAGTTTACGAATAACTTGTAACTACATTTAACGAGTTCTTTGTAACTACAGTGTACGAGTAACTTGTAACTTCAGTTTACGAATAACTTGTAACTTCAGTATACGAGTACTTTGTAACTACAGTGTACGAGTAACTTGTAACTACAGTATACGATTAACTTGTAACTTCAGTATTCGAGTAACTTGTAACTACAGTATACGAAAAACTTGTAACTACAGTCAACGAGTTCTTTGTAACAACAGTGTACGAGTAACTTGTAACTACAGTATACGAGTAACTTGTAACTAAAGTATACGAGTAACTTGTAACTACAGTATACGAGTAACTTGTAACTACAGTCAACGAGTTCTTTGTAACTTCAGTATACGAGTTACTTGTAAATACAGTTAACGAATAACTTGTAACTACAGATAAAGAGTTCTTTGTAACTACAGTGGACGAGTAACTTGTAACTTCAGTATACGAGTAACTTGTTACTACAATTAACGAGTTCTTTGTAACTACAGAATACGAGTTACTTGTTACTACAGTATACGAGTTACTTGTAACTACAGTTTACGAGTTCTTTGTAACTACAGTTTACGAATAACGTGTAACTACAGTATACGAGTTCTTTGTAACTACAGTGTACGAGTAACTTCTAACTACAGTATACGAGTAACTTGTAACTTCAGTATACGAGTAACTTGTAACTACAGTATACGAGTAACTTGTAACTTCATTATACGAGTAACTTGTAACTACAGTTTACGAGTTCTTTGTAACTACAGTTTACGAATAACTTGTAACTACAGTTAACGAGTTCTTTGTAACTACAGTGTACGAGTAACTTGTAACTACAGTATACGAGTTCTTTGTAACTACAATTTACGAGAAACTTGTTACTACATTGTACGAGTAACTTGTAACTACAGTTTACGAGTTACTTGTAACTACAGTTAACGAGTGACTTGTAACTACAGTTTACGAGTAACTTGTAACTACAGTATACGAGTTCTTTGTAACAACAGTGTACGAGTAACTTGTAACTACAGTATACGAGTAACTTGTAACTTCAGTATACGAGTAACTTGTAACTACAGTATACGAGTAACTTGTAACTTCATTATACGAGTAACTTGTAACTACAGTTTACGAGTTGTTTGTAACTACAGTTTGCGAATAACTTGTAACTACAGGCAACGAGTTCTTTGTAACTACAGTGTACGAGTTACTTGTAACTACAGTATACGAGTTCTTTGTAACTACAGTTTACGAAAAACTTGTAACTACAGTGTACGAGTAACTTGTAACTACATTATACGAGTAACTTGTAACTACAGCATACGAGTAACTTGTAACTACAGTTAACGAGTGACTTATAACTACAGTTTACGAGTAACTTTTAACTACAGTTAACGAGTAACTTGTAACTACAGTATACGAGTAACTTGTAACTTCAGTATACGAGTAACTTGTAACTACAGTATACGAGTAACTTGTAATTACAGTCAACGAGTTCTTTGTAACTACAGTGTACGAGTAACTTGTAACTACAGTATAAGAGTAACTTGTAACTTAAGTATACGAGTAACTTGTAACTACAGTATACGAGTAACTTGTAACTACAGTCAACGAGTTCTTTGTAACTTCAGTATACGAGTAACTTGTAAATACAGTTTACGAATAACTTGTAACTACAGTTAACGAGTTCTTTGTAACTACAGTGGACGAGTAACTTGTAACTTCAGTATACGAGTAACTTGTAACTACAATGAACGAGTTCTTTGTAACTACAGAATACGAGTTACTTGTTACTACAGTATACGAGTTACTTGTAACTACAGTTTACGAGTTCTTTGTAACTACAGTTTACGAATAACTTGTAACTACAGTATACGAGTTCTTTGTAACTACAGTATACAAGTAACTTGTAACTACAGTATACGAGTAACTTGTAACTACATTGTACTAGTAACTTGTAACTACAGTTTACGAGTTACTTGTAACTACTGTTAACGAGTGACTTGTAACTACAGTATACGAGTAACTTGTAACTTCAGTATACGAGTAACTTGTAACTACAGTATACGAGTAACTTGTAACTACAGTAAACGAGTTCTTTGTAACTACAGTGTACGAGTAACTTGTAACAACAGTATACGAGTAACTTGTAACTTAAGTATACGAGTAACTTTTAACTACAGTATACGAGTAACTTGTAACTACAGTCAACGAGTTCTTTGTAACTTCAGTATACGAGTCACTTGTAAATACAGTTTACATATAACTTGTAACTACAGTTAACGAGTTCTTTGTAACTACAGTGGACGAGTAACTTGTAACTTCAGTATACGAGTAACTTGTAACTACAATTAACGAGTTCTTTGTAACTACAGAATACGAGTTACTTGTTACTACAGTATACGAGTTACTTGTAACTACAGTTTACGAGTTCTTTGTTACTACAGTGTACGAGTAACTTGTTACTACAGTATACGAGTTCTTTGTAACTTCAGTTTACGAGAAACTTGTAACTACAGTGTACGAGTAACTTGTAACTACACTATACGAGTAACTTGTAACTACAGCATACGAGTAACTTGTAACTACAGTTAACGAGTAACTTGTAACTTCATTATACGAAAAACTTGTAACTACAGTTTACGAGTTCGTTGTAACTACAGTTTACGAATAACTTGTAACTACAGTTAACGAGTTCTTTGTAACAACAGTGTACGAGTAACTTGTAACTACAGTATACGAGTTCTTTGTAACTACAATTTACGAGAAACTTGTTACTACATTGTACGAGTAACTTGTAACTACAGTTTACGAGTTACTTGTAACTACAGTTAACGAGTGACTTGTAACTACAGTTTACGAGTAACTTGTAACTACAGTATACGAGTTCTTCGTAACAACAGTGTACGAGTAACTTGTAACTACAGTATACGAGTAACTTGTAACTTCAGTATACGAGTAACTTGTAACTACAGTATACGAGTAACTTGTAACTTCATTATACGAGTAACTTGTAAGTACAGTTTACGAGTTCTTTGTAACTACAGTTTACGAATAACTTGTAACTACAGGCAACGAGTTCTTTGTAACTACAGTGTACGAGTAACTTGTAACTACAGTATACGAGTTCTATGTAACTACAGTTTACGAGAAACTTGTAACTACAGTGTACGAGTAACTTGTAACTACATTATACGAGTAACTTGTAACTACAGCATACGAGTAACTTGTAACTACAGTTAACGAGTGACTTATAACTACAGTTAACGAGTAACTTGTAACTACAGTTTACGAGTAACTTGTAACTACAGTATACGAGTAACTTGTAACTTCAGTATACGAGTAATTTGTAACTACAGTATACGAGTAACTTTTTATTACAGTCAACGAGTTCTTTGTAACTACAGTGTACGAGTAACTTGTAACTACAGTATAAGAGTAACTTGTAACTTAAGTATACGAGTAACTTGTAACTACAGTATACGAGTAACTTGTAACTACAGTCAACGAGTTCTTTGTAACTTCAGTATACGAGTAACTTGTAAATACAGTTTACGAATAACTTGTAACTACAGTTAACGAGTTCTTTGTAACTACAGTGGACGAGTAACTTGTAGCTTCAGTATACGAGTAACTTGTAACTACAATTAACGAGTTCTTTGTAACTACAGAATACGAGTTACTTGTTACTACAGTATACGAAATACTTGTAACTACAGTTTACGAGTTCTTTGTAACTACAGTTTACGAATAACTTGTAACTACAGTATACGAGTTCTTTGTAACTACAGTATACAAGTAACTTGTAACTACAGTATACGAGTAACTTGTAACTACATTGTACGAGTAACTTGTAACTACAGTTTACGAGTTACTTGTAACTACTGTTAACGAGTGACTTGTAACTACAGTATACGAGTATTTTGTAACTTCAGTATACGAGTAACTTGTAACTACAGTATACGAGTAACTTGTAACTACAGTCAACGAGTTCTTTGTAACTACAGTGTACGAGTAACTTGTAACAACAGTATACGAGTAACTTGTAACTTAAGTATACGAGTAACTTGTAACTACAGTATACGAGTAACTTGTAACTACAGTCAACGAGTTCTTTGTATATTCAGTATACGAGTAACTTGTAAATACAGTTTACATATAACTTGTAACTACAGTTAACGAGTTCTTTGTAACTACAGTGGACGAGTAACTTGTAACTACAGTATACGAGTAACTTGTAACTTCAGTATACGAGTAACTTGTAACTACAGTATACGAGTAACTTGTAACTTCATTATACGAGTAACTTGTAACTACAGTTTACGAGTTGTTTGTAACTACAGTTTGCGAATAACTTGTAACTACAGGCAACGAGTTCTTTGTAACTACAGTGTACGAGTTACTTGTAACTACAGTATACGAGTTCTTTGTAACTACAGTTTACGAAAAACTTGTAACTACAGTGTACGAGTAACTTGTAACTACATTATACGAGTAACTTGTAACTACAGCATACGAGTAACTTGTAACTACAGTTAACGAGTGACTTATAACTACAGTTTACGAGTAACTTTTAACTACAGTTAACGAGTAACTTGTAACTACAGTATACGAGTAACTTGTAACTTCAGTATACGAGTAACTTGTAACTACAGTATACGAGTAACTTGTAATTACAGTCAACGAGTTCTTTGTAACTACAGTGTACGAGTAACTTGTAACTACAGTATAAGAGTAACTTGTAACTTAAGTATACGAGTAACTTGTAACTACAGTATACGAGTAACTTGTAACTACAGTCAACGAGTTCTTTGTAACTTCAGTATACGAGTAACTTGTAAATACAGTTTACGAATAACTTGTAACTACAGTTAACGAGTTCTTTGTAACTACAGTGGACGAGTAACTTGTAACTTCAGTATACGAGTAACTTGTAACTACAATGAACGAGTTCTTTGTAACTACAGAATACGAGTTACTTGTTACTACAGTATACGAGTTACTTGTAACTACAGTTTACGAGTTCTTTGTAACTACAGTTTACGAATAACTTGTAACTACAGTATACGAGTTCTTTGTAACTACAGTATACAAGTAACTTGTAACTACAGTATACGAGTAACTTGTAACTACATTGTACTAGTAACTTGTAACTACAGTTTACGAGTTACTTGTAACTACTGTTAACGAGTGACTTGTAACTACAGTATACGAGTAACTTGTAACTTCAGTATACGAGTAACTTGTAACTACAGTATACGAGTAACTTGTAACTACAGTAAACGAGTTCTTTGTAACTACAGTGTACGAGTAACTTGTAACAACAGTATACGAGTAACTTGTAACTTAAGTATACGAGTAACTTTTAACTACAGTATACGAGTAACTTGTAACTACAGTCAACGAGTTCTTTGTAACTTCAGTATACGAGTCACTTGTAAATACAGTTTACATATAACTTGTAACTACAGTTAACGAGTTCTTTGTAACTACAGTGGACGAGTAACTTGTAACTTCAGTATACGAGTAACTTGTAACTACAATTAACGAGTTCTTTGTAACTACAGAATACGAGTTACTTGTTACTACAGTATACGAGTTACTTGTAACTACAGTTTACGAGTTCTTTGTTACTACAGTGTACGAGTAACTTGTTACTACAGTATACGAGTTCTTTGTAACTTCAGTTTACGAGAAACTTGTAACTACAGTGTACGAGTAACTTGTAACTACACTATACGAGTAACTTGTAACTACAGCATACGAGTAACTTGTAACTACAGTTAACGAGTAACTTGTAACTTCATTATACGAAAAACTTGTAACTACAGTTTACGAGTTCGTTGTAACTACAGTTTACGAATAACTTGTAACTACAGTTAACGAGTTCTTTGTAACAACAGTGTACGAGTAACTTGTAACTACAGTATACGAGTTCTTTGTAACTACAATTTACGAGAAACTTGTTACTACATTGTACGAGTAACTTGTAACTACAGTTTACGAGTTACTTGTAACTACAGTTAACGAGTGACTTGTAACTACAGTTTACGAGTAACTTGTAACTACAGTATACGAGTTCTTCGTAACAACAGTGTACGAGTAACTTGTAACTACAGTATACGAGTAACTTGTAACTTCAGTATACGAGTAACTTGTAACTACAGTATACGAGTAACTTGTAACTTCATTATACGAGTAACTTGTAAGTACAGTTTACGAGTTCTTTGTAACTACAGTTTACGAATAACTTGTAACTACAGGCAACGAGTTCTTTGTAACTACAGTGTACGAGTAACTTGTAACTACAGTATACGAGTTCTATGTAACTACAGTTTACGAGAAACTTGTAACTACAGTGTACGAGTAACTTGTAACTACATTATACGAGTAACTTGTAACTACAGCATACGAGTAACTTGTAACTACAGTTAACGAGTGACTTATAACTACAGTTAACGAGTAACTTGTAACTACAGTTTACGAGTAACTTGTAACTACAGTATACGAGTAACTTGTAACTTCAGTATACGAGTAATTTGTAACTACAGTATACGAGTAACTTTTTATTACAGTCAACGAGTTCTTTGTAACTACAGTGTACGAGTAACTTGTAACTACAGTATAAGAGTAACTTGTAACTTAAGTATACGAGTAACTTGTAACTACAGTATACGAGTAACTTGTAACTACAGTCAACGAGTTCTTTGTAACTTCAGTATACGAGTAACTTGTAAATACAGTTTACGAATAACTTGTAACTACAGTTAACGAGTTCTTTGTAACTACAGTGGACGAGTAACTTGTAGCTTCAGTATACGAGTAACTTGTAACTACAATTAACGAGTTCTTTGTAACTACAGAATACGAGTTACTTGTTACTACAGTATACGAAATACTTGTAACTACAGTTTACGAGTTCTTTGTAACTACAGTTTACGAATAACTTGTAACTACAGTATACGAGTTCTTTGTAACTACAGTATACAAGTAACTTGTAACTACAGTATACGAGTAACTTGTAACTACATTGTACGAGTAACTTGTAACTACAGTTTACGAGTTACTTGTAACTACTGTTAACGAGTGACTTGTAACTACAGTATACGAGTATTTTGTAACTTCAGTATACGAGTAACTTGTAACTACAGTATACGAGTAACTTGTAACTACAGTCAACGAGTTCTTTGTAACTACAGTGTACGAGTAACTTGTAACAACAGTATACGAGTAACTTGTAACTTAAGTATACGAGTAACTTGTAACTACAGTATACGAGTAACTTGTAACTACAGTCAACGAGTTCTTTGTATATTCAGTATACGAGTAACTTGTAAATACAGTTTACATATAACTTGTAACTACAGTTAACGAGTTCTTTGTAACTACAGTGGACGAGTAACTTGTAACTTCAGTATACGAGTAACTTGTAACTACAATTAACGAGTTCTTTGTAACTACAGAATACGAGTTTTTTGTTACAACAGTATACGAGTTACTTGTAACTACAGTTTACGAGTTCTTTGTTACTACAGTGTACGAGTAACTTGTTACTACAGTATACGAGTTCTTTGTAATTTCAGTTTACGAGAAACTTGTAACTACAGTGTACGAGTAACTTG